>CM032455.1:28262505-28477505 GCA_019049505.1 Pachyrhynchus sulphureomaculatus
TGTGGTTTTGTATAGAAATAATTTATTATTCTTGGCAAATTGTTACATATTATGTGTAAACGCATAACGCGTAGTAAACAAGTATGTACGAGGAAGCAAAAAAATATTTATATTGTGAAAAATCTCTAAAAACACTTTTATAAATATTCAACCATATATATAACCATGTTAGCATAATCAGGAGCGGTGATGGAGTAGTTGTCTGATGACTTATAGACTAACGTGAGGCCTACACTATTAAATATCTTGTTAAGTCTTTTGGCATATTTTGGATTATATGATATTGGAACATATTTCATCTTTTACAAATGTATGGTAGTTGTCAATGGGAAGACCCAAAAAACTAAAAAAATACTAAACTATAAAGTTAGTTTAATGTAAAACTACTGAAAACAGATAAAAGCTATATTTCAACAGTCTATCTACTAGTCTTTTATTTGTCAATTCATTCTGAGACGCGTTTCGCCATATCACGGCTCATCAGTTGGGTTTCTTGTTATATCTGTACCTGGATAAGGACTAGCAAATTCTGTTCTCTTATTTTTTGACCCTAGCTCAACTGATGAACCATGATACGGCAAAAAGCGTCTCAGGATGGAATGATAAATAAGAGAACAATGAGTAGATTGCTGAAATATGGACTTCTGTTTTTAGTACTTTTACATTAAATCCCATATGGTGAGGACAATACTGTTATGGAGGCAATTAAACAAGGAGTATAATAAATTATTAAAGCTCTGAAAATGTTATTTAATAAGTGCCTCGTGGAAGGAATGACTCCATCGCAATGGAATAATGCAACTATTGTAATCATGTATAAAAAAGGAGATACTTCAGACTATTGACCTATTAGGCTCCTGAGTCATAAATTATTCACTACAATACTTACCAAACGACTAACAAAAAAATTTCCGCACAGGGTATTGAACAAACGACCATCTACTTACAGTTAAAGTCCTCATGGAAAAATGCATAGAGTATAATAAGCCTCTGATGTTCATATTCGTGTACTTCTAAAAGGCTTTTGATTCTGTACACCGGCAGAGACTCTTGGAAGCGCTTGCTAAACGTCGTATTGATCATCGATACTCCAGTGTAATTAAATACATACATGAGAATGCCACGGCTAATGTCAAAACACAAACTAAGCAATCCACCAGCAAATTTCAATTTGAAAGAGGAGTGCGCCAGGGTGATACGCTCTCTCTCACGCCTTTCGTAACACTTCTAGAAAGTATGCGACAATCAATAAAGTGGGAAAAAATGGGACTTAACATTAAAAGTTAAATCATCTTTGTTTTGTCGACGACCATCTCTTAATAACAGACAATATGCAAGAAGCACATGCTTCAAGAAGCTTCAGGAAAGGTTGGTTTAAAATCTATCCCAGACTCAGTTTATGCCAAATCTTGTATTAAACGTCACTATAAAACTGTATAAAGTGGAGCTCAAGCAAGTACACTAATATAAATACCTAGGACATGAAATCAGCATAGGACGAGACAACCAAACACATGAAATTTAGCGGAGAATAGATCTCTCCTGTACGGCATATGGCAAACTGGACTATATATTTAAATCTAATCTTCCGATGTGTTTAAAAAGAAAAGTTTTTGACAGATGCATACTACCCGTTCTTATGTACGGAGCCGATACTCTCACACTCACGAAGAAAAATATTAACAAAATATGTGTCATGTAAAGAAAAATGGAAAGGTCAATGTTAGGTGTTACTCTTAAACATCACATCCCAGAATTGATCGGCAAAAGTCAAAAGTCCTGACAAAGAATTTCGGATCCACAAACATCAAATTTCGATGGTGGTCACCGTGTCCCGTCAAAAGACAAAAGAACTGCTTTGATCATTGTAGAACTCGCGCAGATGCTAGCACCGGTACAACCTTTGTGCTTTGGCAAATTAAACAAACTTCGTTCTTTGCGTTTGAGAACTACTGCTTGAACCAATTAGATTTTTGTCAGGACTTTTGACTTTTGCCGATCAATTCTGTAGTAATAACTTTTGCTACGAAGAAAATTTCCAAATTGTCTCAGGGTTTTACATCCCTGACCGAAGAGATGAACCGAAGTCGAAACAAGCTAAGAAAAATAACAGATTTTCAGAGAATCTGGCTTCACTTGACAGGTGCACGAACGCGGTTGAAACGCAGAATTTTTGTGAATTCTCAACTTTGCGTAGGTGTTTGCGAGTCTTAGTGATTACCCTTCTCTAGGTTTCATCTTAACCTTATGATCAAAGCGACCGAAACGCTTCTAAAACGTAGACCTTTTACGAACTTAGCTTTGCGAATTTTGGTTTTGCCGATCTGAAAGATGGGAGTTTACAGATTTCGACCTTTTGGGTCTCATCAGTTAGGCGAAGTAGCATAAGAGCTAATTTGATTTGAATCACATCCCAAGTCACATTATCAGAAAAATAACGGGGGTACAAGACGCAGTCAAATTCATCTACATCTTAAATGGAACTGGGCTGGACATGTTGCTAGGCAACGGCAAAACTGGTGGGATTAAAGTACGAATTCTTGGAACATCCGCCCTATTCACCTTACTTCCATCTGTTCCCAAACCTCAAAAGATTTCTACTTGGGAAGCGTTTTTTCAATAAATGCTGAGGTAATAGCATCCGTAAATGGGTATTTTGAAGGTGTTCCGGAAAACCACTTCATAGATGGGGTAAAAGAGTTGGAAAATCGCTGGACAAACTGTACTGAGCTTAAGGGAGAATATATTAAAGCATAAATGGATTTCGACTCATTCATTCACCTTGTTTAATTTACGCTTTCAAAACTTATTGATTGACCTAATATTTCGATTGAAATGAATGCTTTAACTAATGATATCTGGCTTTTGTCTTTTTATCAAAGTTTTGTTTTTTTTTTGTGGATAGAGGGTATGTGCCAAGGCTATTTATAATGTAAATGTTTATGTCGATATATAACCCAAAATTTATAAAAAAATGGAAAAACATTGAAGACAACAATTACTAACAAAATTGATACATAATAAAATTCATACAATCCGCCCATACAACACATAAACGGTGCCTGGACGAACTCGCCGCAACACATGTTGTTGGGTCTTAGTAAGTAAAATAAGCAGAAAGGGACTATTTACACATTTAATTAACTTGGAAACGTGTTTTCACACACAAGAACCCGAAATATCCCAAATGAGATTTAGTCTATAACCTACTTCGACCCTTCCATTAATTTTGTTATTAACACAATTAAAAGTTTACAGTACATTACATCTAGGCAAGGCACTTATAAAGTTTAAACCATTCCTTGGGTGTAATAAATATTAGTGAGGTTTGTTTATATCGTGGACTAAGGGGGAGTTTTATTATTGAGCGATTAAATTAGAAGGGTTAGATCAAATGTATTTTGAATTTTAAAGGAAATATCTATGTATTGGAGGACAACAAACATATTTTGTACTGGACGATTGAACAACGATAAAACACTGCCACGACTACAAGTATCTGGGTATAAGAATTTCAGAGAAAACTGGACAAAGCAATACAGTCTGAGAAGTAAGAACGTGACCGCTCGTATTCTTGAAAAAATGTGTTTCGAGAACATTTATTGCCATCACTGTATTCTTTGGTATGCTAACAACGGCGCAATTACCTTACTAAGGCATGCTGTCGACGAGATTTTCTGTATACTCGGGGGGGGGGGGCGGGGGGGGGGGGGGGGGGCTGCAAAATTTTCGAATTTCGCGAGACAACTGAGTCAAAGTCCTCAGAGTCTTTCTTCTGAGCTTTCTCTTTAGAATGGACCAAACGTTTTCAATAGGTCGGCGTCCGGCGGTTGTCAGGGCCACTCTAGTATCTTATTGTGGACCCAAGCAAGTCGCTTTGCGATATGATTTTCGCCCAGCCCAGGTCTCTTTAACGTTCTTCGGAATTTCACATCAAGAGTACGAAGATGTTACGAAGATGTTGTCGAATGAACACATTCGAACTCGATTTTCTTAATTTTGCCGCTCCTTGACGTAGCGTCAATTTCGGGTCACGTGAAAACATAGACACGATTCGTCGTTGCTTATTTCGTCTCGTTAAAAGATTTACCCACCTCTTCACAAGCGATACCGACTTTTTAATATATTTAGCGGCCACGGAATATGTCTTTTAGGCCCCTTTGGATGGTAACAAACAGAGACTGTCTCGAACCGATTCGCAAACAAGTGACTTATTTTGGATTTTACGTGATTTCGACGAAAGTTCGGAATCGACTGATACTTTTACTAAAAATGCGTCGTAGACAAAGGTTCCCTCCACCGATTTTCTGTTGAATCGCTAGAATCGCATCTATCAAAAATGAATTCTCGTGGACATGTTCTTACTTGACAGACTGTAAGAGCAAAAAATACGGTAGAAAGAAAGGCTATTAAATTGCTAAATAGCATCCTATGTGACATGTTAATAAAACCAACAAAAAGAGGATATAGTAAACTATATTGTACAATATCGCATTATATAACTGTGAAGTATGGCCTCTAAAGGAGAAAGCATAACCCACGTTGAGAGCAACGGAGATGGATTTCTGGAGAATAGTAGCATGCAGATCCAGAAGAGAAAGTGTCACCAATGCACGTATTAAAGAAATCATGAACATTAAACACAGCATTACAGATGACATTGATGACAAATAACTTATCTGGTTTGGGCACATCCAAAGAATGGACGAACATCGAATCACAAAACAAGTACTGAACTGGCAACCAGAAAGTAATAATAAATATAATGACTTGGCAATCGCACGGCAACATAATCACATAAGAATAATCTACTATTTCGATTGCTAAGTAAGTCTAAATGGTGCACTTAAGAATACAGTATTTTACCAACCATAGGAAGCGAGATATTTGCGAAAAACCGATTTTTGTGACCTTTGACCTTGAATATCTTAAGACGCGGACACGAGATTTTATGAGACTTTTGAGACAACTTTTAGAATGCCAAAATAAAAGTTTATACAAGTTTTACAGCTTATTATCTCTCATTCCGAGGTTGACCCTCTTTTTTGGCTTAAGTGTTCGTACAATTTAGAAAACGGGACTGAAATTTGGGGATGTTTCTTTTAAGACTAAATACTAACCAAATTCAGAATTTGAAGTTTGTGTGTCTGCTAGAAGTACCTTAGAATTTTGATGATCGGTGAGTGTGTCAGTGACAAAATTAAAGAACTTCGACTGGCGATAGTTCGTGAACTATAAGGTATAAATAGTAGGTAATTTAGGAATCTAGCTAGTATAGTATGTGAGTGTTAGGCCCGTGGAGTTGAGTTATTCTATATTTGTCTTTTCCATATTTCCTTCTATATCTTTCTATCCTGTTTAAGTTGCCGATTGCCTCTTTTATTTTTTCTGTATTAGTTCCTTTTGTTTGTGTGAGTTCTGTATTTGTTCCGGCATTATGTCTCTATGTTGATTTTTGTATGCTATATCATTCCCATCTGATTAATCTTTATAGTATTCCCTCCATCTTTACATAATTTGTTACGAATCGATGCAAAAATTTATTTGGCTAGGCCGAAATAGTACCAAACAGCGTTCTGATTCTTCGATACGTAGCTGTTTTTGGTCAGCCCTGAAAGTGCACTGCACCCATTGGGCATATAGCTTTTTTATATACGAATGCTAATGGCGCATATGCCTCGCGCGTTCTGTTGATATCTTCGCGATGTCAGCTATCTCTCTCATTTTTACTTTGCGGTCATTCAGAGCAATATGGTCGATTTTCTTTGTGTTTTTTGAGGTGACTGCCTCAGTTGATCTCCAGGAACGTGGTACATCATCGGTGCTTGTACGACCGTATTTAAGTTGACTGAACCATCGATATATACTTGCTCTTGACGGAGCAGATGAGCCATAATACTTCTCAAGCGATTCTTGGGTTTTGGCTGTATTTTTTCTCATCAAAAATCGAAATTTTTTTGTCCCATCGTTTTGTTAAAATCAAAAGTAGTGTCATTCAAATAGCTGTAACTCGTAAACTTGTAGACAAAATGTCATGCAAATTTTACACGAATCTTCTGAGAGTTGACACTAACTGAAAATCATCTGTTTTTGTATGTGCTGACATTTCTCGGGAAGTTTCGAGACTTTTCACTCCATGTTAGGAAGATTTACTTGTGCTTTCTATGCTAGGCTAGAAACTTATCAATAAGCCCCCGTGAAAAAGTATGGGAAACTTGAATGAGCAATTTGGTGTGCATGTAACGTTTATGGGCCAAGGATCATAATGGGATAGAATATTAGTTGTATATTTTTAAAAAAATAAATTTATATGCTTCTTTTTCTTTTTCAGGTATGTAAAACACAACTCATTTTAATATCAGAAAGTAGGTAAGTTGATTTATGAGTCTCAAAAGTTAAAAACAATACTGTTTAAGAATGTAGGCTTTCATGACCGATTGAATTAATGTGGGTTTCTTTCGGGAGGTTTCTTCTTGACCGTTCACTGTCAACTGTGTGAATCCTTCGACCACTGCCACATCGCCTCGGAAAATATTAACCGCAGGGTCAACGAAATGTCAGGAAGTTAATATCTGGAGGATGCGGCCTCAACTTCCGAAAGAAGCCCACACTGTTTAAGTCCATAACAAGACTGAATAACTATGTTTCAAAAAACTTATTAATTTAAAAATATTTTAGTTCTTGTTAAAGTGTACTATTGTGCCCAAGTTTTCTCTACGTTAAAGAAAGGAAATGGCACTTTACAGGGAGAATGAGTTTTATGACAAGCCGCAGTTGAAGCTGGAATCCAGGGGGTCCTGAAAGGTACCTTCCGGATATTTATTGATAATTTATCTTCATAATCAGCATCAGCAGAGGTAGTAGTGCTTCTGAAAACTTAAATTGGCTCATTTTTGGTGGATGCGATTCTAGCGATTCAAGAAAAAATCAGTGGAGGGAATCTTTGTCTGCGACACATTTTAGTAAACGTATCAGTCGATTCCGAACTTTCGTCGAAATCACGTAAAATCAAAAATGAGTCACTTGTTTGTGCGTCGCACAAAAGAAAAATATCCCGAAAATCTGGCCAAAATATAAAGGTATTATTCGATTTCGACAAAACTCGATATATCGGGGTTTTTGAAACCGCTGATCACGAATATAAAGTTCAAATTTCAAAAACCAAAATGGCTGGTCCAAAATGGCGGACTGTTTTTGGAATAACATGAGCTATTTTTATTAAACTTTGTATACATGGGTTTTTGGGGTCACTATGAAGTTCAAATTTCAAAAAATAAAATGACGGCTCCAAAATGTCGGACTATTTTTGGAAAACCGTTAGTTAGTTTTATGAAACTCCGTATATATGGGTTTTTAGGATCGCTGATTAGGAATATAAAGTTCAAATTTCAAAAACAAAATGGGGTTCCAAAATGTTGAATCGTTTCAACCTAATAAAAAACGCCCTGAGGTTCATTCCTGTTGGTTCCGTGGTTTCCGTTTCATACTTATTTATTAACGGAATACAATTGCTGAACCAATCATCAAACTTTGCGAAAAATTGTGTTTGGATTCTGTGGACTTTTTACCATCTATTTTGGTTTCTTAAAATTTTCTGGCAAAATATATGTATGAGAAATTTTTTTTGTTACTTCCTTCAATAGTGACAATAATTACATTTATATTATCATGTAAGTGGTCACACGCATTTTCTGTAAAAATAAAAAAAAAAATGCGTACATTTTAGTTGAATATTTTCCATTAATTTTGAGTAATTGTTTTAAGTAATTAAATAAAATTGGAAAAATTTGCAACAATGTACTAAATTCTTAAAGTATTTTTTCTATTTTGTAACTTTCTTCCGCATTTTTAAACAAGTGTTACCGTTTTGTAACAACTTCCAAAACAATTTGCTACATTCTGCAACAATTTCCCGAAGTTGTAAACAATTTGCTACATGTTGCAACATTTTCCCGAATTGTTTAACTAACTTTACCATTTTGCAACTATTTACAGAATTTTTAAAGTATTTTTCCCATTTTGCAACACTCGCTCAAGTTTGTTTCACATTTCGCAACAATTTCCGGAATTTTCAAACAATTAGTTGAATTTTGTAACATTATCCCGAATTTTTTAACAATTTCCTTAAGCTTGCAACACTTTCCCGAATGTTAAGATGAAAGTAAGATTGACGGTGTCAGGCGTCCATGTACACCTTCGCACAAAAACTAACACAGATACCAAACTTCCGATATTTTTTTCGGCAAAAAATGTCTACTAAACAAACTCCAACTCATTTCCCGTTAGAGTTCAATGGAGTTTTTAATTTATTGCTTGTTCTTTAAAGATTTTTGGGAATATTTTCTTAAAAAACTCGATAATTGAAGAATTAATTACTCACTTAACATTAAGTAAATATAAAATTATAGAAACCCAGGAAAATTCTATTCACCTTCGGGGACAAAATTCATTTTACACAATTAAAATTCGTTCACTTTTGCACTTTCTATAATAGTTTATAGTGCTTCACGAGAGATGCTGGGTGGTACTCGACGCTTTGAAATGAAATTATAGTTATGAGACAGGTGCAAGCGGAAAATGCACCTGAGTGGTCGTAAATCATAGTAAACGAATTGGCAGAAATTTTTCAAACAGGTAAAAATTTCTAAATAGAATTTTTTGCTTCTTACATTGTGGCCAGCTTTTCGGGTTTTCAGACTACTGTGCGTCGGCTCGAGGCAGTCTTTCTTTGTTTTCATCCAAATTGACCTAAAATGACACATTCCGCGGCCACTAAATGTTTTACAAAGTCGGTGTCGTTTGTGAAGAAGTGGGTAAATTATTTTAACGAGACGAAAAATGTCGATAACTTGCCAAAACGTGGCTCGGTAGGCAAAGTCACTCCGAAAATCGAAAAAACGAATCATGTCTTTGTTCTCACGGGACTCGAAATTTACGCTGCGTCAAGGGGCGGCAAAATTAAGAAAATTGGGTTTGAATGTGACCCATAAGACCATTCGACATTTTCGTGCATATGGAGCACGTTAAAGAAACCCTTGCTGGGCGAAAATCACGTCGCGAAGCTGCTCGCTTGGGCTCACGATAAGATACTAGAGTGGCCCTCACAATCGCTGGACGGCAACCCTAATAAAAACGTTTGGTTCTTTATAAAGAGAAAGCTGAGAGGAAAGACCCTAAGGACTTCAATTCAGTTGTCTTGCGAGATTCGAAAAATTTTGAGATCATTGCCGCGCGAGTATGCAAAACATCTCGTCGACAGAATGCCTCAAAGTTACCAGGCGATTATTGATGGAGGAGGCGATTGGACAACTTACTAAAGCAATTGTGACTTTGTTAGCACACCCAAGAATGCATTGATGGCAAAAAATGTTCTCGAAACACATTTTTTCAAGAATACGAGCGGTCACGTTCGTACTTGACAGACTGTATAATACTTTAAGAAGAAAAGGAACCTATTTTTTGAATGATAGCATTTTAGTGAACATGAATGAGAATTAACCAACCAAAATAACCATTATTTTAATAGAGCACTGGTACCGCGTTATCTCTTTTAAATAAAAAAAAATATTAAAAATTTTAAAAGCTTAATGCTATTAAATATTAATTTTATTGGCCAAAAGTTATTTGAATTTTCTTTCAACATCGCGAATTTCTTTTTTAATACTTATAAAGCCAGCTAATCCATTTTGCTCTTTATAAAAGACAATGAATATTCAAAGATTTTACTTCATGTCGTCGTCGCAAGTTCCTTTTTTTTTCCTTGCTCTTTTCAGATTTAATGAGTTACTTTTGACTTTTACTTCACTTTGAGTAATACGGAGTGATTCATAAATGTGGTCCCACCGTCTGTTTATGGGTAATTTAGTTTAGTTAGTTCAGGTTACTGCTACTTGGGTACCACAGTAAATGAAGAATGGGACCACAGAACAGAAAAAGCGAGAGCAGCCTATACAAAAATGGCCAAAGTGTTCAGAAGTCATGCTCTCAGTTTAAAAATCAAAATAAGACTTCGGAAATGCTTTCCGGTGCTTCTGTATGGGGCGGCGTCTTGGACTATAACTACGGCATCGTGTAAAAGGTTGGAAGTATTCGGGACGTGACTCTACAGGCACATGCTTAGAATATCTTGGATAGAGCACACTACGAACAAGAGAATACTAGAACTCTTGAACAAAGACTTGGAAATTGTTAATACAATTAAAAGAAGAAAACTCGAATATCTGGGCCCCATCATGAGAAATGAGGAAAAATATGGTCTACTTCAACTGATACAGCAGTGGAAGTAGACGTGCTTCGTGGCTGAAAAACCTGCGAACATGGTTCTCAACAACAACAACGGGACTATTCCGAGTAGCTGTAAACAAAGTCCTAATAGCCAGGATGATCGCCAATATCCGATAACGGGTCGGCATAAGAAGAAGAAGAAATTCAGGTTAGAGACAAAAAATTAAAACCTAATAGATATACAAGGGTTTATTTAAGTTCAGCTGTTTTGAAAACCCATCCTTAAAAATGTAGCTCGTCCGTTTTGTTATAGAGCAAGTCCCTACATTTTTTAATTTTCCCCTTCATACCATGCGGGGTTCTAAGAGTCGATTTAAGGGCAAAGTGCAGGTCCTATCTTTTATTTCTTGCCTGGAGTATTTGACTCATGTACTCAAAACTTGTTCATTATTCAACCAAAGCTAGAAAGAAAATCCTGTAATACCACTAAATTTCCAGCTATTTTCACTAAAATGCTGTCGCTTTAAATATAGATTCCTTTTCTTCCTAAAGTACTAGACGGATCAGATCAGTTATATCACAGGTGATATGACAACAAACCGATAAACAGGAAGACAGAAATCGAAAACCATATTTCTCGTGATTTGGGGACCCGAAAATGCGAAGAAATCCAAAAATCTCTGTGATTTTTACATTTATATAAGACTTTTTAGTGGTCTTGGTTAGATGAGAGAGAAATTTTGAAACGCATAAATCTCAAGGATTCCAGTCTCAAAGAGTAAAGACCTCCAAAGATACCTTGCTTAATTCGAAGCACCGCGATTTCTTAAAATAATGTACCGTTTTATAATGGGTTTTTAAGCAATATATTATGAATTTTTAAATGTATAAATATCAAGTATGTTAATCTCAAAGATTAAAGACTAGAAAAGATATTTGCCTAATTCCAAGAACCACGATTTCTCAACATAGTATACCGTTAAATAATGAGTTTTCAAGCAATATACTAGAGCTGCCTGTTAAGTTTTTACAAAAACAATGAAAGAAAAAAATCGTTTTATTGTTTCTCAATATATTCGCCTTTAAGGTATATACACGGGCGGGACCATTGGAGGAGTAGGTAATGAAACCTACTAAGAATCCGGTGATCGGCGGTTCGATTCCGCCAGTCTGCTTGGATGTCTGTGTTTCGTCCTAAATAAAGTGAGAAAGCTGGCTATCTGGTATCCACCAACGCCATAGAACACACAAAAAAAAGGTTACTTTTGGCTTTTACTTCACTTTGAGTAATATGGAGTGATTCACAAATGTGGTCCCACCGTCTGTTTATGGGTAATTTAGTTTAGTTAGTTTAGGTTACTGCTAATTGGGTACCGCAGTAAATGAAGAATAGGACCACTCACTGGAGATTCATTGCAGAATAGAAAAAGCGAGAGCAGCCTATACAAAAATGACTAAAGTGTTCAGAAGTCATGATCTCAGTTTAAAAATCAAAATAAGACTTCTCAAATGCTACGTCTTTTCAGTGCTTCTGTATGGGGCGGCATCTTGGACTATAACTACGGCATCGTGTAAATGGTTGGAAGTATTCGAGATGTCACTCTACAGGCGCACGCTTAGAATATCTTGGACAGAGTACACTACCAACAAGAGAGTACTAGAATTCTTGAACAAAGACCTGGAAATTGTTAATATAACTAAAACAAGAAAACTCGAATATCTGGGCTACATCATGAGACATGAGGAAAGATATGGTCTACTCCAACTGATACCTCAGGGCAAGGTGGACGGAAGAAGAGGATCAGGTAGGAGACGTGTTTCGTCGCTAAACAATCTGCGAACATGGTTCTCAACGACAACAACGAGACTATTCCGGGCAGCTGTAAACAAAGTCCTAATAGCTAGAATGATAGCCAATATTCGATAACGGCTCGGTACAATAAGAAACTTAGGAGATATACAAGGGTTTATATAAATTCAGCTGTTTTGAAAACCTATCGTTAAAAATGTAGTGTATAATTTTCCCCTTCATACCATGATGGGTTCTAAGAGTCGCTTTACGGGTAAAGTGCAGGTCCTATCTTTTATTTTTTTCCCTGAAGTATTTAACTATAAATAAATATACTCAAAATTTGTTCCTTATTCCATCAAAGCTAGGAAGAAAATCCTGTAATACCACTAAATTTCCATCCATTTTCACTAAAATGCTATCGCTCTAAACATAGGTTCCTTTTCTTCCTGAAGTACTATACGGATCAGCTATATCAAAGGTGACACGACAACAAATCGATAAACAGGAATACAGAAATCGCAAACTATATTTCTCGTGATTTGGGGACACGAGAATGCGAAGAAATCCAAAAATTTCTGTAATTTTTACATTTATATAACACTTTTTAGTGGCCTTGGTTAGATGAGAGAGAAATTTTGAAACACATAAGTCTCAAGTATTCCAATCTCAAAGAGTAAAGACCTCCAACGATACCTTACTTAATTTCAAGCACCACGATTTCTGAAAATAATGTACCTTTATATAATGAGTTTTCAAGCAATATATTATGAATTGTTAAATGCATAAATCTCAAATATTCTAATCTCAAAGGGTAAAGACTCCAAAAGATACTTCGTCTAACTCCAATAACCACGATTTTTCAAAATAGTATATCGTTAAATAATGAGTTCTTAAGCAATATACGAGGGCTACCCGTTAAGTTTTTACAAAAACAATGAAAGAAAAAAAATCGTTTTATTGTTTCTCAAAATATTCGCCTTTAAGATATATACACATACGAGGCTGGTTTGAAAAGTCCGTGCAAAAATAAAAACTACTTATGTGTTTGGGGTAAACCTTTTTTATTTTTCGACATAGTCTCCTTTTAGGCTTATACACTTCGTCCAACGATGTTCTAGTTTGTTGATCCCTTCCGAATAATAGGATTTGTCCAAGTCTGCAAAATATCCATTAGTGTCTGCAATCACCTCCTCGTTTGAATAAAATCTTTGTCCCGCCAGCAATTTCTTCAAATTGGGGAACAAATAGTAGTCCGAGGGAGCCAAATCTGGAGAATAGGGGGATGTGAAACGAGTTGGAATCCTATTTCCATTAATTTTGCGACCACAACTGCTGAGGTGTGTGCTGGTGCGTTGTCGTGATGGAAAAGGACTTTCTTGTGGGCCAATCGAGGGCGTTTTTTCTTGCAGCTCGGTTTTCAAATGGTCCAATAACGATGAATAATATTCACCTGTAATAGTTTTAACCCTTTTCCAGATAGTCGATGAGGATTATCCCTTGCGAATCCCAAAAGACAGTCGCCATAACCTTTCCGGCCGAAGGAACGGTCTTTCGCCTTTTTTGGTAATGGTAACCCATTGTTTAGATTGTTGTTTGGTCTCAGGAGTATAGTAATGTATCCATGTTTCATCCACAGTGACGAAACGACGCTTAAAGTCCTCCGGATTCTTCTGGAACAGCTGCAAACCATCCCTCTCGGACTTTGTACGGACTCTTCAAACCAGCCTCGTACATATACAATTATCGAAACATTTTTTTACATTCTGAAATTGGTACTTCAAGAACATGGTTTCGGAATGATTCAATAGCTTTTGAGGTGTCGTACGCATTTTTTTTTGACATTCGAGAACAAAAAGAAGTCGTTAGGCGATAAACCGGGTGAATACGGGCAATTGTCATGACCACGAATAATACGAAGTTTTTGGTTGTTTTTCCTGATTTCATCGATGATTTTTCTGGCAAACAAACTGTTGTATAACATTCAACATTAACTGTTCTTCGATCTTCTAAAGCAATTGTTGCAACACGTCCAGTATAACCAAAGAAATAAGGGATAATTTTTTTGGAAGTTTCGCGAACGAAACACTATTGTTGGATTCGGTTCATCTTTTGATTGATTGTTGCTTATTTTTCGGCTCGTACGAATATATCGAAGTTCCGTCTCCTGTTATGATGCTGTATATGAATTTTGCATGTCCTCGCCCGAATTTTTTGAGCATTTCTTTACACCAATTGACGCAAGCCCGTTTTTGAGTTTCGGCCAAATTATGCGGAATCCATTGGGAACAAATCTTTGTCATCGCTAAATGTTCATGCAAAATCGAATGTACTTCAGTCTTCGATATGCCTAAAGATGCTTCTAACTCACGGTAAGTCACATGCCGATCCTCTTCAATCATGTTGCGCATAGCGTCGATGTTTTTGGAACAACAACCGATTTTGCTCGACCTTTACGAAATTCATCGCTGCCGGAAACACGACCATGACGAAATTCTGTAAACCAATTGTAAACACTATTTTCTGATTCATTATTAAAAGTTCGAAAACCTTCACGTGAAATTTCCATTTGTTCATAAAACTGTTTTTTTAAACGCTCACTACTTGGCCAATTTCTGAGCTACCACTGTTTTAACAATAACAAGTGTCAGATTTTACAACAAAGGTAATGTCATATCTCGATAGCGCCATCTAGTGGTGGTTTGTAAAAAGTTAAAAGGTGACCTTCGTATAAAAAATTCCCCCTTTATTCTTCTCTCATCAGGAAAAACTATTAAAACCTTTTAAAATTTATTGACCCCTACCACTTTCACGCTTTTAGCTTCAAGCGATTTCGTTCGAAAATTATAAGCTTCGTCTCCTCGTTAAATGTTATCATTGTAACAAATTTAAAACTGTTATCTTATGTCGTTCTAGAGTTATCTTACCAACAAACCGATGGAAATGAGTGACTATGTGTTTCCTTATCTAGGAACTCTAAAACATGAAGAAAAGCGAAGTGTGATTCTTCCACTAATACAGTACTTTCTTTTAGCAAGGAAAGAAAAATACCTCGTATATTAAAGATATTTTTTTAAAAGACCTCAGAAGTACCTGAGGACTGGAAAATATCATACATATCAACGATTCATAAGAAAGGAGACAAAAATAATTGCGATAACTATAGGGGAATAACGGTTACAGGATCTATTAGCAGAATATACGGAAAAATACTTAAAAATAAAATAGAAACGGAATACGCGGACGTAGAAGCTGAAGAACAGGCAGGCTTTAGAGCAGGAAGATCCACAATAGACCATCTCTTCTCACTGACACAAATCCTAGAAAAGAAAACCGCATTTGATCAGGAAGTCCATGTCTTGTTTGTTGATTTAAAAAAGGCCTACGACAGCGTACCCCTAATGAGATTGTGGGAGACACTACAACAGAGTAATGTAAGCACCGAAATAATTAAAGCCGTAAAATTCTTATACCAAGAGGCAAGAAGTAGTGTGAAAACCAAATATGGTATAACAATAGGGTTCCCGGTCACAAAGGGTCTCAAACAGGGCTGCTGTATATCCCCAACGCTATTTAAAATCTATTTGGAGAGTGCACTGAAGAACTGGAAAAGGAAATGCAGCAGTATGGGATTACCACTGGATGACGATACTACATCGTACACGCTATCATTCGCAGATGACCAGGTAGTATCGCTCAGGACATCGATGATATGGAATACATGATACGAAAACTTATGGAGGAATATGAAAAATGGGTCAATAATATAAAAAAACCTAGTACATGTGCGTCGGAGGACAACAGCAGGACTTAAAACTGGCCACAGGACACACCATCAAACACTGTGCCAGTTATAAGTATTTGGGAACGAGAATATCTAAGGACGGAACACTGGAAGAAGCAATATTCGAGAGGAATATCCAAGGAAGAAAAGCGATTGCAATGCTTAATAGTATACTATGGGACAAAAACATAACCATTGAAAATAAGAAGAGAATTTACAACTCAATAGTGAAAAGTATAACAACTTACAGCTCCCAGGTGTGGCCATTAAAGGAAAGAACAGAAAAAATACTAAAAGCTACAGAAATGGATTTCTGGAGACGAGCAGCCAGAAAATCCAGAAAAGACCGCATACCAAATGACACGATAAGGCGAGCTTTAGAAATAAAGCACGATATAGTGGACGAAATCAGAACCCAACAGTTGGTATGGTACGGAAATGTACAGAGAATGTCACAAGACCGACTACCTAAAAAGATTTTAAATTGGAACCCTCATGGAAAAAGAAAGCGAGGAAGACCACGTCAAAGCTGGAGAGCAGGTATCAACAAGGAAGTACTAGAGAGAGATCTGGAGGAGGAGGGATGGAGAAACCGGAAGGAGTGGAAATTAGGCATCGGAAGACGGAAGACGTTATAAAACCGATTGATATATATATATATATATATATATATATATATATATATATATATATATATATATATATATATATATATATATATATATATATTATAAAGACTAAAAATTAAAACTACTCTCAGGGTCCTGATAAAATTTCATGGTTTTTAGTGAGGGATTGCATTTCTGCCTTCTTGGAACTGCTCGCTTTTATCTTTAACCTTTCTCTTAAAATAAACAAACATTTGGAAGGAAGCACGAATCACACCTGTCTTTAAAAAGGACAATTCTACCGAAATTTCAAATTACAGGCCAATATCAATCTTGTCTACCTTTGCAAAGGTCTTTGAGACGGCAGTGTAGGAGCGGGTTAGTACCCAGGCAGCCCAACTGATTACATCAAATCAACATGGCTTTATTTGCAAACGGAGCACTATTACTAACCTAACTTGTTTCACCCAATACGTAAGTGAGGCATTGCATAGGCGCCAGCAGGTTGATACATTCTATACGGACTTTTCGAAGGTTTTTGACAGGATGGATCGTGGGTTATTCCTACCAAAGATTGATGCTATGGGATCTAATAACAACTTGGTCAGTTTTTTTGCTTCCTATCTCACTGGTAGATCTCAATATGTTGAAATTCGCGGTCACAAGTCTGCAAGTTTCTCGGCAATGAGTGGTGCGCCACAGGGAAGCAATTTGGCTCCTCTGATTTTCTCTCTCTTTATTAACGATTTAGTCTCTAATATTTCCAGCAAAGTGCTTCTATTCGCGAATGAGCTAAAACTCTTCCAGATAAAAAGCAGCACCTCGGATTGCCTTGACTTGCAGGCGGATCTAGAAAAAATCAATTTATGGTGTGAACGTAACAACTTACCGCTGAATATCAAAAAATGTTACGCCATGACCTTTTCCAATAAGTCAAGTATTCATTACAATTACGAGTTAAACGGTTTGCAACTTCACCGGTGTTCTGTTGTTAGGGATTTGGGGATTACTTATGATGCCAAGCTTGCTTTTGACACTCATATCAATTGCATTTGCTTAGAGGCGTTTAAGGTGTTGGGGCTTGTTTTGCGCAATGCTAAAGGCTTTAGAAATATTCAAATACTTATACTACTTTACTTCTGTTATGTCAGCTCAAAACTTGAGTATGTATCTGTGGTTTGGAACCCAATATACAATTGTTACATCCAGAAATTAGATGGCATACAGAGAAAATTCCTTAAATTTTTAGTATTTAGAGTTGATGGTTCTTTTTATCCTAGAGGCTGTGACCATGAGGGCTTGTTGGAGAGATTTAAGATACCATCACTGCTGTGACGCAAGAATTACTTACTTACGAGTTTTCTGGCAAAACTTATGAGGTCTGTTATTGATTGCTCTGAGTTATTGTCCCAAATCATGTTGCAGGTGCCTGGTCGTAAAATGAGATCCCCTTTGACTTTTATTGTATGTACCCCATAAAATAATTTTCTATTAAAATCACCACTTTACCGAGCAATGGCATTTTATAATGAGACATTCCACAACATTGATATTTTCCATTTATCACTTCCCCAATTGCTTGGAGTCTTTAGGAACAGGTTATTGAGATAATCCAAAATTTTTACTTAGCATGCATTTTTTGTTGTGCGATGTATGGGCAGAGCAGTATTTGTGGTATGTAGTTGTTTAATTTTGTAATAATTATTATTATGATTTAATTAGGTCTGATACTTTCTTCACCTATTGTCAAATTGTCTTGTAAATGGATGTAGTTCTGTTAGATAATAAATGCTTATTATTATATTAATAAAAATAAAGCATAAAACAGTAATGGAGGTGTACTTCATTATAAGTTAACAATCACGAACAAAATTAACTTTAAAATAACATAAATAAGGCGGACAACCAGACTTTTTATTACCTCTATTTTTCAGCTTGTGGAAAATTTAACTGTAGCAAAATATGGCCGACATTAACATGCAGAACCTATTTTTAATCTAAAACATAAATTTTTTCAACTTTTTACTGATGATAATGTATTTTTATTTACCCTGTGTAGGTAGATAGTAATAAAAAAATGGCCTAAATAAAATATAATATCCCAACTATGTGTAAATGATCACCATTTCCACTACATACTTTTCCGATTTGGACATGTTACGATACACTGTCCATAAATTATTCCACATTTCCATTTAATCCCATTAAGCTAATGACAAAGCTTTTTGGTTTGTAGTTACAGTTCCCTCGATAAGTCAGGTTTACTTTGTTAATTTATTATTGTGCAGAGACAAAAATAAAATGTAACTCTATAATTCGATTGCTACTTTTAGGAGTATCGATAAAGTAGATGATCTATAAAAGCATAATGAATATTTTTTTAAAGAGTTGATTGATTGGTATGTTACTTTTTGACAGTATATTTTTAACAATAAGATTACTTAATTACTTTGCTAATTGACACTAAATATATTTTTGTAAAGATTTACAAATGCGTTATCCTGATTTCGTAGTACAACTACATTTTCAAACGCTTAACTAAATTCTGTTTATTTGAAACTGATAGTAACAAAAATGGCAGTGGACCGACCGGCGGTCCTATTATAGTGGCGTGCTATCTATTCCCAGGTATTTTTCAGGTAGCTCTCTTGTAACGAAGTTTTATTGTTGCCCCAACTATAAATACATATTTAGGACAGCATGCCCAAGTGTCAAGCCAGTTAGTGACAAGTCAGTTAGTATGTTACCAAATGGGTTCTCCAGCGAAACGTCAAAAGTTCGGGCAGCTAACTCATAATGAAAAGCGTATAGTTAAAAATGTATTTGACTACGTTAAAAACGATCAAAATTGTGATTGAAGCGTGGATGATTGCGTGACAAAATGTTGCTTAATGACCGGAGTTGGTAAAGTCACAGTTTACAGAATTTTAAGAGAAGAAAAGGAGGGGGTACAGACTCTCCAAAAATGAGACCCGGCAGAAAAGAACTTCAGCTGACACACAACACAAAACAAGCAGTAAGGCGTATTGTTCATGACTTTTTTGTGGAAAAAAGAATTTTAACTTTCGATATGATCCTGTAGGTTCGACGAGCCACCTAGACATACCGAAAATGAGTAGAGCAAAAGTATGGAGAGTTTTAAAAGGTATAAATTTTTATTGGAAAAAGTGTAAAAGAAAATCTTTATTGATACAGAGTGGAGAAATTGTACAGGGTGGTCCAAATTGGACACTGTTAAAGGTAAACCCCTTTATTTAAAGGAGATAGACGAAACTGATGTTGGTGTCTGAGGCTCAATTTTTATGATAAACTCAGTGGTGAAAGCATATCGATGTCTAGTACCGTTTTCAGATATACAGGGTGTTTTTCAAATTCTGCATTTTAGAAAAATGTTTGTAATTCTTTTCCTATTGAAAATTTTTGATTTCTGTAAAAACATTTTCAAAGTACTTTTTCACGTGGATTTCAACAGGGCAAGTTACTTTTTTTTACAACTAATATTTTAATAGTTATTAACGCAAAAATATATTTTTTTAAATGGGATACCCTGTATATTTTTCCTTATCTGAATAGAGCTTTAAATTATCAACCTAAAAATATAGTACACTTTATATTTTGCTTAAATCTATTTCAAAATATAAAGGTTTTCAGTTTTTACGCGAGTTTTAAATGCACATTTTGTGAAGTAGGCTTTGGACGGAGTGGCCATATGATTTAATTCAATTGTTTACTCTTAGTTGTCAAATTTTACTTCAGGATCAGTTATTGAATTTTCAAATAAATCGCAATGAAGTTTGAAAATTACGAAAAATGTATGATAGTGTGTTTCATACAAACCGGAGAAAATTCAGGAAGCGGCTAGTAATTTGTACCACGAATGGATTCCTATATTAGTGCCAAATTTCAACTTTCTGTGTCAAATAGCTCTGGAGAAAATCGGGTGTGGCAGACGGACAAATAGACAGACAGACGGACAGACACCGAAGTGATCTTATAAGTGTTCCGGACGGAACACTAAAAGCACTTTGAAAGTAGACCCGAGAAATAATGGCAATTAAAACCACATTCCTTATTTCTCTCTGACTTTTTACCAGTTTTGAAACAAATATACATATAATAAATTGTTATTAATATTTTCTTTTTTCTGATGCTGTATCGCCTGCTAATTATCAGCTTTACTTTTATTCAAAGACAATGAATATTTAAAGATTCCAGTTCGTGACGTGCTTCCATTATTTTTTTCTGTGTTTCCTGTTCTGAATTAACACAATGGCTGCTCTCAATAATAAACACACCTTCGTGAACAATCAATGTTAAGTTAATAATTATCATTAAGGATGAACAATGCAAAAAAAATGAGGGTTCGTGTGACCTTGGTAATCAATTTTTCTCGATAATGAATGTTATTAATTTATATTAAAATAAGGTGTTCAGTTTTCAATTATTATATCTATGGGGGATATAAATTACAATTTTCGGTTCGGTAGGTTGGCTATCATCCTGGTTATTGTAATTATTGACACAGCTGCTTTAAATAGTTGTATGGAAGTACAGAAAAACCATCCTCTTAAGTGACGTGCGTCTCCTTTCTGTAAATTTTTTACCTACTTACCTACCATCTTTCCTTCCATTCTTCTTCTTCTTCCTCTAGCCATTCTCTATCCTTTGGATATAGGCCTCTCTTATGTGCTTCCATATGTCCATGTTATAAGCAATTTGATGTCAATTGAGCCCCGCTAATTTTTTAATATTGTCATACCAACGTTGTTGACGTCTGCCAGTACTCCCTCCCCCCCCCATGGTCTCCATCTACACTACCACATGACTAGCCCAGTTCCACTTGAGGGAAGATATCCTTTCAATTATGTCGTGGATTCCGATTTTTTGCGTAATCTAATCGTTTGGTTTGCAGTCAATTGCTCTCTGGTGAACTTGCAATTTTCTAATAACTTCCGTGTCAAAACCTAAGTTTCGCTACCATATGTTGACACTAGTAGAATTCATTCGTTACATACATTACTTTTAAGTTACTTTTAAGTTTTAAAGGCAGTTTGGACGAAAGACTTGCTTCATTGATGTTTATCTCTAAACGTTTTTTTGCTTCAGTTTGTAATCCTTGGAGCATTTCTTTCAATTCGATTTCGTTTTCGGCAAAAAGTGAGATGTCATCAGCAAGTCTTTAAATTGTTAAGTATCTCTCCGGATATGTTAAGTCCCCTGTTTTCCCAGTGAAGGCTCTTGAAGATATCTTCTAGTACCAGGGAGAATATTTTGAGTGATATGATTCACCTTGCCTAATACCTCGCTTTATCCTTCCATTATATGTGGTAAACTATTGTAAAGTTCTCGTCGCATGATGTCACCAAAGTAATCCGGCCTCATGGTTTTTATTGCATTGATCAGTTCTCTTCCCTTGTTCACTTGTTTTAACAGTTCTTCTTTGGTAATTCTTTGTGTCCAGGATATTTTCATAACTCGCCTGAGAAATCCACATTTCAAATGATTCCAATTTTTTCATTGTAAACCAGGCCTTCATACAATCGAATCGGAATTACGTAACATTTTGCCATTCGGAGTCGGAGTTCTAAATTCAAATTACAGTTAGTATAAGGTTGCCTCATTTTGAAGAATGCCGTTCTGGTTTGTTGTATTCTACTGTTGATATTTCGCATCTGGTCATGTCTATAGTTGTTACATGTTCCCAGATATTGGTATTTAGAGACTTTTTCTATCGGTGTTGACTCTATGTTGACATTTGTGTGGACCGAAGGAGTTTTACTTATTATTAGAGACCGGATTTTATGCAACATAAAAATCTTGAAATATGCATGCAAATATGCATGAAAAATGCTTAAAATATGCATGAAAAGGGTCAAAATATGCAATATTAATTAATAATAAAAGTAGTAATTTTTAGTTTTTTATTTCAAAATCAGCATAAAATTAACAAGTTATCGACGATGTTTAAATTTAATTAACAATTATTTAACATTTTTTTAAATTATTTAACATTTGTATTCTTGTACGCGTAAACAATAAGGTATTGTTCCAAATGTTGGGTAGTAAGATTGTGTCTTCGATCACTTATAATATTTTTATAAGTGGAAAAAGACCGTTTTACATCCACTGAGGTATCTGGGCAGTATTTGAATTTGGGTGCTATGTTAGTACTTATTGTTTCTGGCAAAAGTTCACCCGTCCCATTAATAAAACTATCAATTTGACACAAAGGTTCAAAGCCTGGGTTATTGCACAAAATATTTTCAAACTTTTCTTTAACTCTACGCGGGAATACATCTGGCAATGTAGAGTTTATTTGACGGATTTTATTCATTAACTGAATTGATTCGGTCAACGCCAAACCTCGAGTTTCAAGCTTTTTAGTACCCGCAGGTATGTGGGAAAAGTGAATGCTAATCAAAGCCATGTTTTTTTTTTTAATATCAGAATCGTTAAATGCTTCCTTGGATTGACGAACTGCCATAGCCTCTGCACTATCGAAGTCATTTACTACACCTTTGATGGCCTCGAAACGTTCATTTATTTTACAATTTACATAAAGGCACATTCGGCAGTTTTTCTTTATAGGCGTTATTGCGAGCAGGTACCTTAAGAAACACTCTCTTTGCTGATGAAATCAGTTTATTTACATTTCCAAACCTGGATCGTACTTCTTCAGCGAGTCGATGGACTCCGTGAGCAAAGCACGTCACATGAATTAAATTTGGATAAAATAATTGGAGGACTTTGGTTGCCTTCATCATATAGGGAGCAGCATCTGAGAGAAATATAAACACTCTTTTATTTGCAGAAGATTCAGGAAATATTTTTTTAATACCCTCATACACAAATCTGGTGATCGTAGAATGATTTGTCTTGTCAAGTTCTTTGCAGGCCACCAAATAGGAGGAAGAAGGCTCTAGTCTTAATGCACCCACAATTAAATTCGCAATATAGCGACCACAACTGTCGGTAGCTTCATCAGCTGAAATCTAAATAATATCATCCTTAAGTTCATTACGTATTTTTTCCAGAACATGTTGGTAAATTGTTGGTATGTAATTTTTACGCAGTGTTGATTCGTCTAGTATTTTTTGATTTAAGCAATATTTTCGCATAAAATCTTTGAATGTAGGATTTGTAAGTTTGTGTAGAGGAATTTTACTTGCAAGCAATGCTTCACATAAATCCATGCTAAAGTAGTTTTTTTGTTTGCCTATAGAAGTGGAATCACTGCTATTTGCTGCTGTTATAAGTTGTTGTCGTGGGTCTTTTTTTTGCAGGCCTGCGATATGAAAACTTGTCTTGACATGTTGGTCAATTTGAAACTTTTTTGTGCACAAAACATTTTTCTCGCAAACTCGACAATATAAAAATTTCCGTCGTATGTAAATGGATAGGATAATCAGCTACCCACGAAGAGACACTTTTTTTTTGCGGGTGGCATGGTACACGTTAAACTTTAACACAACACGTTAAAAATTGCAAAAAGACTACACTGATGCAAGCGCGTCAACAATAATGTTAAAACTGATATCTTATTTTAAAATATTCTTAGAAACTAACTACTTATCACTTAATATCCCGACCAAGAAACAAAGGAATAAAATACCGTCGTAATTTTGGGTATTTCCTTGACACTATAACCTAATCGATGTTTTAAACTATTGCAGGTAATGTCCCGGCGATAAGATCGGTTCCAGACGGCGATATTATCAATACCCTGAGCAATTCAATTGCCTAGTAATACCGAGAAATATTGTAAATATAAGGAAAATATGCATCATTACTAGATTTTGGGTAAAATATGCAATAATCGGTGACAATGGTCTAAATATGCAAATGCCTATGAAAATATGCAAATGCATATAATCCGGTTTCTACTTATTATTATATATTTTGTCTTTTTAAAATTCATTTTGAGTCCATACTCATTGCTGATTCTATTTATTTCTTGAAGAAGTGTGTGAAGGTCTTCCATACTGTCTGCCGCAACCAGCAGATCGTCGGCGTATCGAAAGTCGTTAATTAGTTTTCCATTAATCTTAATGCCTGCCTCTTGGCCGGAGAGAGCCTCCGCATAGTAGTTGAACAGAAGCGGAGATAGGATACATCCTTGTCTAACGTCTCTCATTATTTTTATATCTTCCGATGTTTTTCCTTCAGTATAGATTACCGCAGTTTGATTCAAGTACAGATTTTTAATGAATCTTGTTTTTTTTTTTAAGTGACACTCATTAGACCCGATTTAAATAATTCCTTGGACCTCTAGAAACAATTATTTACGGCTAAACACGACTTTTTTAAGAACCTTTTTTTTACAGCTCAATATGCAAATTTTTGTGGAAAAAATGGCAAAACTCGCCTAATTGCCATAAAAAGCGTCTAAAATCCACATCTAATGTACCTTATTATAAGTTTATCCATGCGATTTATTAAAATTAATCATCGTGAATCCTGATAATGTTTTTCTCCTTTATATAATGGCCATTTTTGTCCATTTTATATCTTGTAGTCAAATTAACGTCCAGGTATGTTTTTTGACCTGCTGACTTCGAATTTTTATGTACCTTGTTGATAATGAGATATCGTTTCCAAGTTATGCTCAGATTTTATCTATTTTTTGGTCAGAAATGACTGTAAATTAAAATGGTGTATTTAAAGCCACATTAAGAAGCCACATTGGTTGTAAGATAGATAAGACAGAATTTTTTTTTGGAATACTCCCATTTTTTCTAAACTAAAAGTTCATTCCGCATCTACTATAGCTTTGTGTCCAATTTCGTCAAAATTCAGTATTGAATAGTTATGGAATGCGGTAGTTCAGAAATTGCACTGTCTAGATACAGGGATGTGGAAAGAGAATTTAAGGATTTAGTGTAGCAGGATGTATAAAACTTATAAAGCGAAAAAATAGACACTTTAAAAATTAAATACAATGTCGCAATGCTTTTTCTGTTTTGTATAAAACTCAAAACAATGCCTGGATAAACGCGACTCTATTTAAAGACTGGTTTTTTGGAGATTTCGTTCCCAAAGTGGAACTTTTTTTTAAAAGAACATACATATCCTAGAAAATACTAGATAACGCCCCCACTCACCCAAGTGCGGAGGAATTAAAAGTGGGGAAATAAAAGCAATGTTTTTGCCTCCTGCTGTAATTTCTCTCATTCAGCCTATGAATCAAAGTGTACTGGAAAATTTAAAACGCAATTACAGGTGTTTGTTATTGGAGCATATTTTAGAAGAGGTAGATGAAGGTGGCAATCTTACCGATTATCTGAAAAATATAAATTTGAAAAATGTTATATATTGGATAGCTTCAGCCTGGAATCAAGTAGAGAGTAGTACTCTGGAAAAATCTTGGTCAAAATTGATTCCACAAGAGGAGAGACATTACTCAGAGGAAGAAACAGAAGATAATGAAAGTTTACATCAAATTATTACAAGAATATCAGGATGTGAAAATGTTACGGAAACCGATGTTTGTGAAAGAGAAAAAGTAACTAGAACAGGGACTTAGATGATGATTAGAGTAGTAGTTAGGTACCGGGGACAAATCATTAATGTATTTTGTTATTGGAAATGGTGTTTTAACGTCCTCGAAAACATAGCTGAATAAATAAAAGACAAAATCGTCAATATCAAAGACGAAAAAGAATACCTTTAATTAATGAAAAACTTATTTGCAACGGACGTTCTCATAATTAATACGAATTTATATTTTATTAAATTATTAATTTATATTTATTAAATTGATAAATTATTTTTAATGGGTAATGTTATAGGAATATGAAACTACAATCTCGCTTTGACATTGAGACTGGCTTTTTCAAATTGGTTTCCGCATTCATCAAGATGATTTCTTAAAATGCTAAATGCCGTTTATATTTTTATTTTTCAAGAGACGATAACTCTAATAATGGTTCGATATGTAGCCGTGTTAGGGTTGAAGACGCCCTTTTTTTCAAAAATAAATTTTTTTATTTTTCAACATAGTCCGCCTTTAGGTATATGCACAACGTCCTTACCATTGTTTTAACTCTTCGGGCATCGGGCGATGACCTCCTCCTTTAAGCTCAATTTTTTTCCTGCGAGCCATTTCTTCATGTTTGGGAACAAGAAGAAATCGGAGGGAGCTAGGTCGGGAGAATACAGAGGGTGCGGCAGCAATTCATAACGCAATTAATGCAATTTGGCGGCGACAACTTTGGATGAATGTACTGGAGCATTGTCGTGGTAAAACAGCATTTTCTTCTTCGCTAAATGGGGCTGTGTTTCCTTGAATTTCTGGTCGAAGCGGTCCAATAACTCACTATAGGATAGTACCGTGATCGTTCTTCCTTTTTCTAAAAAGTCAATGAGTATGATGCCCTTTTAAACCCGAAAAATCGTCGCCATAACTTTTACGGCTGATGGGACCGTCTTCGCCTTTGAGCAGCATAGCTGCTAGCGGATAGTGACATCAAACTTTAATAGGTTATAAAAGTAGTACTCTTTATCATGTATAGTTTACGTTTTTGAATAGAAGTGCTTCAATTTTAGTTATAGTAAAATTTCGAAATTCATATAAAAAAAATTCCTTAGCTAGTGACAGCAAATTTTAATATGTTATAAAAGAAGCATTTTTTATGATGTATAGTAATGGACAATCGGTTGCAATCGTTTGTTTTTGAATAGAAGTGCTTCAATTTTAGTTATAGCAAAATTTCAAAATTCTGGGGTGTTAGGTGAAGATTTTAATTCATATAAAAAAAATTTCTTAGCAGATACTCACACCAAATTTTAATATGTTATAAAAGAAGCATTTTTTATGTTGTATAGTAATGGACAATCGGTTGCAGTAGTTTATTTTTGAATAGAAGTGCTTCAATTTTAGTTATCGTAAAATTTCGAAACTCTGGGGTGTCAGGTGAAGATTTTAATTCAAATAAAAAAAAAATCCTTAGCAGATAGTGACACCAAATTTTAATATGTTATAAAAAAAGCACTTTTTATCATGTATAGTAATGGACAATCAGTTGCGATAGTTCGTTTTTAGTAGAAGTGCTTCAATTTTAGTTATCGTAAAATTTCAAGATTCTCGGGTGTCAGGCGAAGATTCTAATTCAAATAAAAAAAAATTCTTAGCAGAGAGTTGCATCAAATTTTCATATGCTATAAAAAAAAGTAGTTTTTATCATGTATAGTAATGGACAATCAGCTGCGATAGTTCGTTTTTGAATAGAAGTGCTTCAATTTTAGTCATCGTAAAATTTCGAAATTCTGGGGAGTCAGGCGAAGATTTTAATTCAAATAAAATAAATTTCTTAGAAGATAGTGACATCAAATTTTAATATTTTATAAAAGAAGTACTTTTTATCATGTATAGTAATGGGCAATCTGCTGCGATAGTTCGTTTTTGAATAGAAGTGCTTCAATTTTAGTTATAGTAAAATTTCGAAATTCTGGGGTGTTAGGTGAAGATTTTAATTCATATAAAAAAAATTCCTTAGCTAGTGACAGCAAATTTTAATATGTTATAAAAGAAGCATTTTTTATGAAGTATAGTAATGGACAATCGGTTGCAATCGTTTGTTTTTGAATAGAAGTGCTTCAATTTTAGTTATCGTAAAATTTTCGAAATTCTGGGGAGTCAGGCGAAGATTTTAATTCAAATAAAAAAAAATCCTTAGCAGATAGTGACACCAAATTTTAATATGTTATAAAAAAAGCACTTTTTATCATGTATAGTAATGGACAATCAGTTCCGCTAGTTCGTTTTTAGTAGAAGTGCTTCAATTTTAGTTATCGTAAAATTTCAAGAATCTCGGGTGTCAGGCGAAGATTCTAATTCAAATAAAAAAAAATTCTTAGCAGAGAGTGGCATCAAATTTTCATATGCTATAAAAAAGTACTTTTTATCATGTATAGTAACGGACAATCAGCTGCGATAGTTCGTTTTTGAATAGAAGTGCTTCAATTTTAGTCATCGTAAAATTTCGAAATTCTGTGGAGTCAGGCGAAGATTTTAATTCAAATAAAAAAAATTTCTTAGAAGCTGGTGACATCAAATTTTAATATTTTATAAAAGAAGCACTTTTTTATCATATATAGTAATGTGCAATCGGCTGCGATAGTTCATTTTTGAATAGAAGTGCTTCAGTTTTAGTTATCCTAAAATTTTGAAATTCTGGGGTGTCAGGCGAAAATTTTAATTCAAATGAAAAGAATTCCTAAAGAGATAGTGACATCAAATTATAATATGTTATAAAAGAAGCACTTTTTATCGTGTGTAGTATTGAACAACCGGCTGCGATAGCTCGTTTTTGAATAGAAATGAAAAATTTAGTTACCGTAAAATTTCAAAATTCTGGAGTGTCAGGTGAAGATTTTAATTGAAAAAAAAAAATTCCTTAGCAGATAGTGACATCAAATTGTAATATATTATAAAAGAAGCACATTTTTATCATGTATAGTAATGGACAAACGGCTGCGATAGTTCGTTTTTGAATAGGAGTGCTTCAATTTTAGACATCGTAAAGTTTCGAAATTCTGGGGTGTCAGGCGAAGATTTTAATTCAAATGAAAAAAATTCTTTAGCAGATAGTGACATCAAATTTTAATATTTTATAAAAGAAGCACTTTTTATCATGTATAGTAATGGACAATCGGCTGCGATAGTTCGTTTTCGAATAGATGTGCTGCAGTTTTAGTTATCGTAAAATTTCGAAATTCTGTAGTGTCAGGCGAAGACTTTAATTGAAATAAAAATAATTCCTTAGCGGATAGTGACACCAAATTTTAATGTGTTATAGAAGAAGCACTTTTATCATGATACTAATGGACAATTGGCTGCAATGTTTCGTTTTTGGATAGAAGTGCTTCTGAGTAGCAAATTCACCGGAAGGAACCCGTTATTGTTGTTTTTGTTTTTGTGAATGATCTTCCTAATATAGAAGAGTAACATAATCTCATCATGTTTGCCGAAGAAAATAGTTACGTTTGCTCTGATAAAAGTAAAGAAGTGCTAGTGTGCACAAAATATTTTAAATGAATTTTTAAAATGGTTTAATGCAAATAAATTGTGTATAAATATACAAAAGACTGTATTCATTGATTTTACCTCTCGATTTAAAGCAATATCTGAAAGTTATCTATTAAAAATTCAAGGGAAAAGTATCCAACAAGTAGATGAAGCAAAATTTTTAGGAATACATTTGGAAAATAGCTTTAGTTGAAAAATCCATGTTGATGCTCTTTGCAGGACTTTATCATCGTCGTGTTTTGCATTATATAAATTGAAAGATTTGACCAATAGAAATGTTTTGTTGTCTTATTACTATGCACATTTCTATTCAAGAATTAAGCGTGGCGTAGTTTTTTGGGGTTGTTCTTCTCAGAGTTTTTCGGCTACAAAAGAGAGAGAGTTAACGCTCAGAGAAGTGCATCCTGTGGACTGATTTTTAGGGATTTAAGGATCCTCACAGTACTTTCTATTTTCATAGCTGAAATATTGTTATTTGTGAAGCAAAAATCACAGACTTTCGTTACTAGCAATTATTATCACGATTATAATACGGTACGGTGATAACTATGCTATTCCAGTTCACAGTTTGTCCACAATGGAAAACAATCCCCGTTATATTGGCATTCACCTATTCAATAAATTGCCGTTTTGAATATTGATAATATAAAATTGTATAAAACCATTTTTTTGAAAAAATGTTACTACAGTTTAAACGATTTTTTAACAGATAGACGCTACTAATGTTAAGTTGCTAACTTTTGTGTGCTTTATTACATTTGAATCGTTCATTTCAAAAACCACATAAGTCAAAATTTAGCAAAATTGAGTTTTTGCTAGGAAACGTCTCCTCAAGGGTACCTACATATTATATGAAAAAGCCACGTAAGTCGTATTTACGGTTAACGAATTGCCGCCTATCCACTTCCACCGTTTGTTGCAAAAACCACATTAGTCACAGACTTATGTTGTTTTTGCACGGATTTTCTAGCGAGGGTTTGAGTTGAGTGGGAGATAAAAAGTGTTATCTCTGTTCAGATACCAGTCAAATTGATGGCAAACCGATCCCAAACTATCCAACTCATGCGCACTTTGATATGGGGACCCCAAAAAAATAGAAAATATTAAGCAAGTTAGAAATAGTATCCTTGAACAGCATATTCCATTTTATGACGAGATTTTCCACTGGCCTACCGCGGAAGGACAGAACCAGGAAGAATATTATGTCGAAAATGACCACGAGTTTGATTATGTGCCTTAATTAATTATTAAAATCAGGAATATTATTGTTTGTTTGTATTTTGAAGCATTTTTAATAAACCCTTTTGACAGTTTGTTGACTTGTTTTCTTTTAAAGAAGGAAAATGATAACTTCAAAATTATATTCAGTGCAAAAACCACCTAAGTCTCAAGAAAAAAAATTTTTTTTCTTAATAACAACGAAAATAAACTACATGTATTATGTGATAAACTATGTAACTACTTAAATAATTTGAATTAAATTAAATTTTTTCCTCTTATAAAGGATAGTTTTAGTTTAATAAAGTTTTTTTCGCCTACCTAACTAACCAGTAGAGGGGACTATAAGGAATAGGCCCTCTGTCTTTATTTAAACTACTTTTACATTTTATGATTTCCATACTTTCGTATGCGTTCAACAATCTCCTATCAGATACATTTTTTATTAATCTTAGATTATCTAATGTTACAGTATGATCAGCTTCAAGGGCATGTTCGGCAATGCTAGAATTTTCTGTTCTATTGTATTTTAAGTGTGCTAAGTGTTCTTTAAATCTTGTTTTAATTGACCTTTTAGTTTGCCCAACATACTTTTTGTCACAATCATTACAACTAATTTCATAAATTCCACTTTTCTCACAATTAGGAATCTTATCTTTGGGATTTCCTAAGATATTCCTCAGATTGTCTGATGACTTATAGACTAAGGTGAGGCCTACCTTATTAAATACCTTATCGAGTCCCTTGCTATATTTCGGATTATATGGTTTGGAGACATACTTGATGTTATTTTTCTTCGCGTGTAAAAAAGGTGGAATTCTGAATATTAAACCTAAACTTATGTCTATTTATTAGCTTATTTACTAAGTCATCGTCATAACCATTAACTCTAGTTATATTTCTAATACGATTCCTTTCTTTATTAAAGTTTACTCTATTCAGAAGGAAAGTGACCAAACAATGAACTAAAAAAAAATGTAATGAGGCTAATTTATGTTGTTTGCAATGAAATGAATCATTAGGAATATATCTATCTGTTACTGTGTCCTTCCTATAGATATCAAATTCTAATCTATTATTATTTTTAATAATTAAAATATCTAGAAAAGGCAATTGTCCTTTGCTCTCAACTTCGTAAGTGAATTTAATGGAATCATACCGGCTATTTAATTTAGAAACAAAATCATCAATGTTTGCTTTCTTTGTATCAAAAATCGCGAAAATATCATCCACATACCTATACCATACCCTTGGGAAATATTCGAATTCTTGACTGGCTTCGATTTCAAACTTACTCATGAATAAATTGGCTATGAAAGGTGATAAGCAATTACCCATAGCTGTTCCTTCTTTCTGAATATAGAATTGATTGTTATATTGGAAATAATTTTGTTCCATACAAAGTTTAGATAATGTTAAGTATTCACGAATAATTTCGTCTTCAAAGTCATTCATTCTAAGTAATTCTTCGAGATATTGTAAAGTTTGTGGAATTGGCACACTTGGGAACAAAGAACTAACATCAAAAGAAATTAAGACTTCACCTTCATTAAGAACTAGACTTTTTGTTTTATTAATGAATTCTAACGAATTCTTCACTGCGAAAGTATTTAACGGTAACTTCTCAAGTTCTTTTGATAACCATTTGGATATTAAATATGTGGGTGATCCGATCGATTTTGTTTCTAAATTAAATAGCCGGTATGATTCCATTAAATTCACTTACGAAGTTGAGAACAAAGGACAATTGCCTTTTCTAGATATTTTAATTATTAAAAATAATAATAGATTAGAATTTGATATCTATAGGAAGGACACAGTAACAGATAGATATATTCCTAATGATTCATTTCATTGCAAACAACATAAATTAGCCTCATTACATTTTTTAGTTCATCGTTTGGTCACTTTCCCTCTGAATAGAGTAAACTTTAATAAAGAAAGGAATCGTATTAGAAATATAACTAGAGTTAATGGTTATGACGATGACTTAGTAAATAAGCTAATAAATAGACATAAGTTTACGTTTAATATTCAGAATTCCACCTTTTTTACACGTGAAGAAAATAACATCAAGTATGTCTCCATACCATATAATCCGAAATATAGCAAGGGACTCGATAAGGTATTTAATAAGGTAGGCCTCACCTTAGTCTATAAGTCATCAGACAATCTGAGGAATATCTTAGGAAATCCCAAAGATAAGATTCCTAATTGTGAGAAAAGAGGAATTTATGAAATTAGTTGTAATGATTGTGACAACAAAAAGAATGTTGGGCAAACTAAAAGTCAATTAAAACAAGATTTAAAGAACACTTAGCACACTTAAAATACAATAGAACAGAAAAGTCTAGCATTGACGAACATGCCCTTGAAGCTGATTATACTGTAACGTTAGATAATCTAAGATTAATAAAAAATGTATCTGATAGGAGATTGTTGAACGCATACGAAAGTATGTAAATCATAAAATGTAAAAGTAGTTTAAATAAAGACAGAGGGCCTATTCCTTATAGTCCCCTCTACTGGTTACTTGACCGGAACTGATGGCCTTGCCTATGTCATTAGTTACGCTTGAGTAATTCAAGGGTTAGGCTAAGTATAAATAGGGTAGATTTGTAGTTTAGCTTTAGTCAATCATCGCTCCTGATGAAGCTAACATGGTTAGCAAAATGCGCGTCGAGTGCAAAAATAAAGTGTTTGGTGTAGTGGTCATATATACTGAGTAGTATAAGGAGTCAAGTGTAATCGTTATTTGAAGCATGCGCTCTCCGTTTAGAGCTTGTGCAATATTGAAACAAAATAAGAGAAACCTCTATTAAGGATTTCCTTATTTAGGATCTTATAAGGGAGGTTATTTGAAGTTCGTTGTTCAGATCAGTATTATGGTAGGTCCTGTTTTTTTTTTCTACTTAGGGACACAGAAAACATCAGCGGGTCGTGCGGTGAATGAAAAAAATCTCCTACGTTTATAAAAGATGAATATTAACCTAACCTTACTTTTACTTTATTTTATTGCAATTCTGCTCTAGTGTGAAAGTGTAATTTTTTCGCGTTAATATTGCGCATACTTAAAATAACGATAAGGTTAAAAGCATGTGAAAAATCAGCGTTGCAAAATCTCTCTATTATTGAAGTGTCCGTCACTCTCTTTAGAGTTACGTAACCTGAACATCTTAAGCAACTAATTAAATGGAATTATATCTCTCATTCATCAATAATAAATCTCTCAGCTGATTAAATATTGACATTCACTAGCATATTAAAAGTTTTAATACGTACATTCAATATAGTGATCTTCCGTGACGATATCGTAGCCTTAGGGCGTCCATATGAGCATCGATGGCCTTGCCTTAACCTTGAATTTGACATTGTTAATTAAGGCAATGTAATATTTTTATTGTAAATATTTTTTATTGTTCATTGTTATGGATAATTCCGAATGTACGTGTATGTAGAAATAGGTAATAAATATACACATACCTACATATATCCTGGGTTTGTGGTTGCGGTAAAGATAAAAAATCTTCGGTAATTAAATGTATTGTAGTTTTTACAACCGACGAGCAGTAATTTTTATGTGCATTAAACGAGTGTAACAAATATTTTGACAGCTGTTTAGTAATATTTTCAATATTACACCATTTTTGGCAAAACAATATTAACCATGTAAAATAACTGAAAACAGACAAGACCCCAATTTCAGCAGTTCACCCAGTGTTCGGGGCAAATCCACAATATTGGTAATTTACGAATTTATTAATAAAGTTTACACAAATCTAGATCTGAGAATGAAAACATTACGCCTATTTATGGACTTAAGTAAGGCGTTTGACCTTGTAAATCACGATCTTCTGCTGGATAAGTTAAATGCGTTTGGATTGAGGGGAAAAATTAATGAACTACTGGGAGAACTCAATTCGTACATGTAAATACAGCAAAGTCGAACATATTACCGAGAAATATAGGTGTACCTCAGGGATCTGTCTTAGGACCTATGTTGTTTTTCCTTTTATGAATGATCTTCCTAATATAGAAGAGTAACATAATCTCATCATGTTTGCCGATAATAATAGTTACGTTTGCTCTCACAAAAGTAAAGAAGAAGTGCTAATGTGTGCACAAAATATTTTAAACGAATTTTTAAAATGGTTTAATGCAAATAAATTGTGTATAAATACACAAAAGACTGTATTCATTGATTTTACTCCTCGATCTAAAGCAATATCTGAAAGTTATCTATTAAAAATTGAAGAGAAAAGTATCCAACAAGTAGATGAAGGAAAATTTTTAGGAATACATTTGGAAATTAGCTTAAGTTGGGAAAGCCATGTTGATGCTCTTCACAGGACTTTAACATCGTCGTGTTTTGCATTATATAAATTGAAAGATTTGACCAAATGTTTTGTTGTCGTATTACTATGCACATTTCTATTCAAGAATTAAGTAAGGCGTAATTTTTTGGGGTTGTTCTTCTTATAGCCTCAGGGTTTTTCGGCTACAAAAGAGAGAGAGTTAACGCCCAGAGAAGTGCATCCTGTGGACTGATTTTTAGGGATTTAAGGATCCTCACAGTACCTTCTATTTTCATGGTTGAAATTTTGTTATTTGTGAAGCAAAAATCACAGAATTTCGTTACTAACAATTATTATCACGATTATAATATGACGTACGGTGATAACTATGCTATTCTAGTTCATAGTTTGTCCACGACGGAAAATAATCCCCGTTATATTGGCATTCATCTAGTCAATAAATTGCTCCCATTTTCGAATATTGATAATATAAAATTGTATAAAAGAACATTTTTTTGGAAAAGATAGACTCTACTAATGTTAAGTTGCTAACTTTTGTTTGCTTTATTACATTTATATAAAGTTCATTTATGATACTTCTTCTCATTCATTTAAAATAGTGCCTGACTTGTCCTATGCTATTGTGTATGGTCTCATGGATCAATAAAGTTTATTTATTTATATTTATTTATTATTTATTTACTGTCTTTACCTTTATTTGAAGCATGCGCAATAGTAAAGGTAAGAAATTAAGTATAAGGAGTCAGCATGCGCTCACCGTTTAGAACTTGCGCAGTATTGAAACAAAATAAGAGAAACCTTTATTAAGGATTTCCCTTATTTGGGATCTTATAATTAATATATTACTTGCAGTTCGTTGTTCTTATCGCTATAATGGTAGGGCCTGTTTTTTTTTCTACTTAGGTATACAGCAAACATCAGCGGGTAGTGCGGTGAATGAAAAAAATCCCCTAAGTTTATAGAACTAACCTAACCTTACTTTTACTTTATTTTATTGCAATTCTGCTGTAGTGTGAAAGTGTAATTCTTTCGCGTTAATACTGCGCGTGCTTGAGATAACGATAAGGTTAAAGGCATGGGAAAAATCAGCGTTGCAAAATCTCTCTATTTTTGAAACGTCCGTCACTGTCTTTAGCGTTACGTAAGCTGAAAATCTTTAGCAACTAATTAAATGGAATTATATCTCTCATTTATCAATAATAAATCTCTCAGCTGATTAAATATTGACATTCACTAGCATAAAAGTTTTAATACGTACATTCAATACAGTGATCTTCCGTGACGATATCGTAGCCTTAGGGCGTCCATATGAGCATCGATGGCCTTGCCTTAACCTTGAATTTGACATTGTTAATTAAGGTAATGTAATATTTTTATTGTAAATATTTTTTATTGTTCATTGTTATGGATAATTCCGAATGTACGTGTAAGTAGAAATAGGTAATAAATATATATGTACCTACATATATCCTGGGTTTGTGGTTGCGGTAAAGATAAAAAATCGTCGGTAATTAAATGTATTGTATATACATAATTATGGAAAATTAGTTAAAATAGTTTTTACAACCGACGAGCAGTAATTTTTATGTGCATTAAACAACGGGTGTAACAAATATTTTGACAGCTATTTAGTAATACTTTCAATATTACGCTATTTTTAGCAAAACAATATTAACCATATAAAATAACTGAAAACAGACAAGGCCAAAATTTCAGCAGTTTACATAGTGTTCTCTTATTCGTCAAATCCATTCCGAGACGCGTTTCGCCGTATGATGGCTCGTCAGTCGGGCTAGGATTGACAAACAAGAGAACAGAATTTACGGATACTTATCTAAGTAGTTACGGAACACGATGGTAGGATACAACGAATTGTACTAAGTACGCATACCTAATACTCCATTGAAAGCTGACATAACAGCTTTCAAGCCGACAGAGTGGTTGACACGGTCAACACTTAAAACCAGGCAGCGCTTTTCCAGAGATTCTCTTTAGGCATATGTATGTATAATGTAAAACTGTTCTCTTATTCGTCAAATCCATTCTGAGACGCGTGTAGCCGTATCACGGCTCGTCAGTCGGGCTTGTCTGTTTTCAGTTATTTTACGTTAACTGCATATACCTGAGGATAATCCCTCGAAAAGCTGCCTGCTTTTAAGTGTTGACCATGTCAACCACTCTGTCGGCTTGAAAGCTGCTGTCAGCTTATGATGGAATATTAGGTATGCGTACGTAGTACAATTTGTTGAATCTTACCATCGTGTTCCGTAAATATTAACCATTATTTAAAGGCGCTGAATGGACCCTTATTATTTAACAGGTTTCAGCTAGTCAGTGAACTGAATTTTTATTGTTTGACAGTTTCACAACTCAATCAAAAAATCATTTTTAGAACAAAAAACTTTTATCATAGTTGCTACTAGCCGTGCCGCGGCTCCACTCGCATGGACTTGATTCACTATTATCGTCACTACTTATTCCTTATGTTACTTAACGTAATAAAATATATTCTATAACCTGGCCAGGGAACATATGTATTTTATAAAAGAACACTTAAATCGAATAAGTGGCTCTTGAGTGCTAAGGGCACTAACGGACAGACAGACAGACAGAGAGACGATGCGTTTTATATAAATTATAGATTTTTTTGATAAATATTAAGTTAAGAATTAAAAAAAAACACTTAAATCGGATAAGTGGTTCTCGAATGATAAGCACACTAACGAACAGACAGATACACAGAAAGATGTTACGTATTATATATATATTATATAAATTATTATTATTATTACTATATACCTGGTGCGTAACAGAGTGCAGCGGCAAACTTTTTTCCACTTGATTCACTATTATCGTCACTGCTTATTTCTTATATTATCTAACAACATAATAAAATATATCCCATAACCTGGCCAGGGAACATATGTATGTATCTAAAAAAAAAACACGTAAATCCGATAAGTGGTTCTCGAATGATAAGCGCACTAAGGGACAGACAGACAGAGAGACGTTGCATTTTATATATATTATAGATTATAGATTATTATTATTATATATAACCGGGAAAGAAAACATATGTATGAATAAAAAAAACACGTAAATCGGATAAGTGATTTTTGAGTGATAAGCGCACTAACGAACAGACAGACAGACAGAGACGTTGCATTTTATATATATTATATTCTTTGCTACATGATATTGTTCCATATTTATTGGTTTAGGCAGTGTATTGAAAGATAATGCGTTAGTGGCAAACTTTTTTCCAACTTGATTCTTTATTATCGTCAGTGCTTATTTTTTATATTATCTAACAACATAATAAAATATATCCCATAACCTGGCCAGGGAACATATGTATGTATCTAAAAAAAAACACGTAAATCCGATAAGTGGTTCTCGAATGATTAGCGCACTAAGGGACAGACAGACAGATAGAGAGACGTTGCATTTTATATATATTATAGATTATAGATTATTATTATTATATAACCGGGAAAGAAAACATATGTATGAATAAAAAAAACACGTAAATCGGATGTTTTTGAGTGATAAGTGCACTAACGGACAGACAGACAGGCAGAAAGGCGTTGCATTTTATATATATCATAGAAGATATAGATAAACCTGGACAGAAAACAAACGTATGAGTTAAAAAAAAACACGTGTATTGGATAAGTGGTTCTCGAGTGATAAGCGCACTAACGGACAAACAGACAGACAGACTGAGAGACGTTGCATTTTATATATATTATAGAAGACTATGGTTAATCTGGCCAGAGAACAAATGTCTGAGTTAAAAAAAAACACGTGTATTGGATAGGTGGTTCCCGAGTGATAAGCGCACTAACAGGCAAAGAGACACCCAGACAGAGAGATGTTGCATTTTATATATATTATAGAAGATTATAGAAAACCTGGCCAGAGAACAAATGTATGAATTAAAAAAAAAACATGTAAATCGGATAAGTGGTTCTCAAGTCATAAGCGCACTAACGGACAAAGAAACAGACAGAGAGACGTTGCATTTTATATATATTATATTCTTTGCTACATGATACTGTTCCATATTTAATGGTTTAGGCTGTGTATTGCAAGAGAACGAGCTAGCGGCAAACTTTTTTCTTACTTGATTCACTATTATCGTCACTGCTTTTCCCTTATGTTATCTAATGTAAAAAAATATATCCTAAAATCTGACCAGAAAACATATGTATGTTTTTAAAAAAAAAGCACGTAATTTGGAAGTGGTTCTCGAGTGATAAGAGCACTAATGGACAGACAGACGTTGCATTTTATATATTTTATAGATGTAAACTGCTGCTATAAATATTTCTGCTTCGTGTTGGCCAATCGTTTGGTCGTTAGTTTCTTTGTTTACTTAGCCAAATGATTTATATATATATATATATATATATATATATATATATATATATATATATATATATATATATATATATATATATATATATATATAGGCTGTTCAACCTCCGATGGTCCATAAAAAAAAAGACAAATGTAAATAACAAAACGAATTTATTATCAAAAGTTGTGTATAAAACATGGTTACTTTGCGATATAATCACCGTGACGATTGAGGCAGTTGTCATATCTGTGGACGAGCTTTCCATTCCCCTCTTTATAGAATCTTGCCACCAGTGAGTTAAGATGGGCCTTAACGTTGTTTTGAAGTCTCCGATGCTCATATTCGTGGGAGAGGGGGGCTTTTGATTCGGTAAACTTGCAGATACTTTTGAAAGCGCTTGCTAAATGTCGTATTAATCATCGATACTCCAGTATGAATAAATACATATATGAAAATGCCACGGCCAATGTCAAAACACAAACTAACCAATCCATCAGCAAATTTTAGATCGAAAGGGGAATGAGCCAAGGTGATATGCTTTTTCTCAAGCTTTTCGTAATACTTCTAAAAGTATGCTACAATCAATAAACTGAGAAAAAATGGGTCTTAACATTGACGGTGAGAAGTTAAATGACCTTTGTTTTACCGACGACATTGTCTTAATAACAGACAATATGCAAGACGCTGCTGCAGATGCTTCAAGAAGCTTCAGGAAGGGTTGGTTTAGAAATCAATCTATTCAAGACTCAGTTTATAACAAATCTTGAATTAAACGGTACTATAAAACTGAGTAACGTGGAGATCGAGCAAGTACACCGATATAAATACCATTAAGTCAGCATAGATCGAAACAACCAAACATATGAAATTCAGCGGATAATGGGTCTCTCCTGGACGGGGCTATATATTTAAATCTAAACTTCCGAAATATCAACAAAACATGTGTCATGCAAAGAAAAATGGAGAGGTCAGTGTTTGGCGTTACTCTTAGAGATCACACCGCAAATCACATTATCAGAAAGAGAACGGGGGTACAAAACGCAGTCAAATTCATTCTACGTCTTAAATAGAACTGGGCTGGACAAGTTGCTAGGTTTAAGGATGGACGATGGACAAAAAAAAATTATAGAGTGGCGATCAAAATCTGAAGCAGATCGAAGTAGAGGTAAACCAGCAAGTCGGTGGACTGATTACTGAAAAGAGTCGATGGAAATTGGGTACAACTGGCCCAGAACAAAAAAAAGATGGCAAGAGTTAAGGGAGGTTTTCGTCCAGCAGTGGACAGTGTAAGCTGATGAAGATGATGAGTTGCATACTCCTAGGAATGCATGATGATAATAAAGTATGACCAATATTTTTCTTTTAAAAATAGAGTAGCAAATTAAATATTAAAAGCTTCTAAAAAAGGTAAAATTGCGAAAGGATACATGCCTAAACAAATGAAAATTTCGAGGAACTTTGAGACGTAGTTTAACTCTTGTGCACAAAGCGTATGCTGTTGTAAAAATGTACTGTTTGTACGATAATTACGACTTAATTATTAAAGGGAATAAATCAAAAATAATTTAAATTTGTTAAACAACTATGTTATTTTTATTTCTACATTTACCGAATATTTGAAAATTAAAAAAAATAATTTATTTTATCTAAAATCATTTAACAATAGTACTTGCTACGACTACTTCTTTACAGGATATGTTTTACAAGCAATTTATATCAACAATAAAGCTCATTGTAGATGAATATTCATTGTGCTTGTTTGCATCTTAAAAACAATAGCGTAAAAATGTAAACGTATGTAAATAATGTAACAAAAACATATGCATCAATAACAATAGCATCTGTTGCGAAATAAGAACACCTTGAGATATCTCCAAGAATTTAGGATAATTGTTATTAGTTGTTAATCGTTTGATACATAAATTATAATTTTTGATAAATTATTGTTAGTATTTTTAGGATGTCTTCATAAATCAATAATAAAACCGCCCCTATTCTAACTTGTAAACAGAGCGTAATGCAATTTAATACGAGTTTTCTTACTTCCAATATACATCTGATATAAGTGTGTAAAATCAAAAATTAAATTTATGAATTCAAACCATTAATGATACTCAATTTATCACTGAAGAGGGTTGGCACACAGTGCAACACTGCATAATAAATAGTGGCTCGATGAAGAGAACTGTATAGCCTGTCCCAAAATACAAGATCCTGATTTTTACCGTTTTAAGTGGGCAATATAAAAATTCTGACCTTTTGTTTATGATAGGTTGCAGAGATGGACTTAAGAACTTTATTTATTAATGCAAATAAATAAAATTATAAGTGTTTTTAGAGATATTTATTTATAGATGCATGTAAAAACAAATGGATAAGAAGTACAATTATAGAGTTTGAATGAATGGGGTTTACAAGAGGGGACATATTGTATAAATAAAAATATATTTTAACTTAAGCCTAATTCGGTTTTATCAGTGGTTTTATATTATTTACATAATTATATGAATCTTTAACTTTAACAACGCGCTGAATGGAACTCTTCCGGCTTTCACAACGTATGTCATTTATAATTTTTTTTACTAATTCAACCACTGACACGCTTAAAGTAGGAGAAACATTTTGTGCCCTTATTTTTGATTTAACTTGATGCCTAATATGTTCAATTGGATTAAACACACAATAATACGGAGGAAGCAGCAAAACAGTGTACCCCATTTTCTCAGCCATACTATCACAAACATATTTATTTTTCAATTTATAGTCTTTCAAAAGTTCCAAAACATCACTTGTTTTATAACTAAAGTCAAAATAAATGTCATTTTCTAACATATATTCCTGTATTTCCGATTTGGTGTTGGCTGCATTAGGAACCTTATTTAGTAGGCGACTATGGTAACGTGCATTGTCCATAACTGTAACACTCTGTTCGGGAACATTTGGCAAAAGGGAATTTTGAAACCAATTTTCAAAAAGTTCTGCGGTCGTATCTTTCGTGATAGTCCAAACTAGAATCTTTTATGTTTGTTGCAGATAATAGTAGATAATTTGAAACCCAGCCCTTTTGACATCCAGCATGCAAAATAGTTATTCGTTTACTTTTATTCGAAGGTGCGTTAGTCTGACATTTTGTACTGTTGTCAACCTACCCTTTTTGCACAGTGTCATGGGTATCGAACCATGTTTCGTCAAGGTAAATTGTTGGCAAATTCTCTGATCGATACTTTTTAATTTCTTTTAAATAAGTATGTCACAAGATTCGTAATCTTTCTGACTCTATCACTACTTGTCTTTTGTTGATTTTTCGGAACGTGAATCCAATTCTTAAGAGAATTCTGTGGAGGGTTGATCGGCCACAATGTATATTGGTCCTGTCCTGCACCAGTCTTAATTTTATTTTATCTAGTGTCGGCACCAACTGCTCTTCATACATAGAATATATTTTTCTCCTGACGACGTCTTTTTCACAATCGTCTACATGATGGATTTGAAAATCTTTCCGTTTCTTCCTGTTCCTGAGTGATGGTTTTCCTACAATACCCTTAATCGTAAAAATTGGGGTTTTTGTTAGTTCACTGGTTTCTTGCAAAGCACTTTGTTTATTCAAATTTCTTTTTACCAAACTGTCATAAACATTTTTCACTACTTGTTTAGCGTCAAGTGATAAATATTTTCTCTTGCGATAGCCACTATTGTAATTTTCCCACGGACGCCACATCATTAAAATAGAACCGTTACGTTGTAAGTTGTAAGTAAAACTAAAAATACTAAAAAGTATCTTTCGAATCTTAATGGGAACCTGTCGTCATTAGGCCTATATTATTAAATATTTAAAGGGCTCCAAACCGGGTTGCCAGGTAGTAAATACATAGGTAAAAATAGATCCAATATGATTGCACGTGCAAGTGAAGGCGGTATACAAAGCAGGTAAAATAAAAAATACCTTTATCGTAATACCTGGCAACTATGCACAAAACCTTAATAGGGTCGTTTATTGCCCCATTGAAAAAGCAAATATTTAGGCACATATATTACATCCGACATTGACAAAGATATTGAAATTAAAACCAGAATAGAGGTTGCAAAAAAATCATTTTCAAAATTCCTGACAATGTTCTGTAACAGAAACTTTAAGATTACATTCCCTAGAATGCTGTGTGGTCCTAACTTTTATATGGAATCGAGACATGAACGTTGAAGCAATACACTGCTAAGAAGCTGGAAGCATTTGAAATGTGGCTCTATCGAATAATATTAAAAATCCCATGGACAGCCAGGACCACTAATGACTAAGATCTATGAAGTACGAAAAACATCCTACTTATGTTATACACTCAGAAACGACAAATATTCACTATTGCAAATTATCATGGAGGTAAGAGTTGATGGTAGAAAGGGTGTCGAAAGAAAGAAAAAGTCTTGGCTGAGAAACATCAGAGAATGGACCGACATGAATGTGGGAGAGTTGTTTCATGTGCGAGGGACAGAGAAACATTTAGAGAAGTGGTCGCCAACCTCCATTAGGAGAAGGTATGAGAAGAAGAAGATCGAGCAGTTCTGGTAAATAGGATTTGTACAAAATTTTGAAACTGTTGAAAGTAGGTCACGTATTTCTTCAGAAAGAGTTCTTTACGAGTGGAAATTGACTGATTTCTCTTTAACATCTTCGGTATCAACGCCGGTGTCCCCAAAGTTCCATACCGTCTCCTACTATCTTTCTCATTCGTACTAATAATCAGATCGAAAGAACCATGGGTTCAATCTGCAGCTTTGCAGATGACAGTAAGCTTATTTCTTCATTTATTTTAAACACTTAACCTGACTGATGTAAATATCCGCAGAGAGCACGTTTAACTTAACAAGAACTTGGAATAAATTCTATCTTAGGATGATAGTAACCAAGTACAATTTAATGCTACAAAAATCTAGGCGGTTAATTTTAAAAAAGTTAACATTGCTGAACACAACATAGTTATGTCGAGATACTCCATTTCTCGACCATCGACCCTCAATTTGCTAGGCGTTAATTTGGAAGCTTTAACGGTTAATTCTGTACGAAGTTCAAATTCGATCAAAGATGGAATACTGCTTCCATGTTTGTGGTGCTGCTCCCAAACATACACTGCATGTATTGGATTCTATTCAAAAGAAAGCTGTTCACCCGACTGGAGATCCAGACATCATCAGCAACCTTGATTCCTTGGAACATTGAAGGACGGTTGGCGACCTGAGTCTCGTCTATAAGTAATTTTATGGAATGTATGGATGTAGCCCGCTTAATTCCTCCCAGAGAGCTACATGCTAGGAATACACGTCGCTCTAATATTTTATATGAGGTTTAGCTTGTTACTCCTCGTAAAACCCGTTTCAAGCAGTCTTTTATATGGAGAACCTTATCCCTTTGGAATGATTTGCCCAGGGCTGTGTTTCCCGCAGAGTACAGCGATTCAAGACTGACGTAAAGCGCTTGTTTCGCACACGAGTCGCTCCTGTAGCGCTTTAGGGATTTCCAAGCAGTACATGTTTTATGTCCGTAACAAAATGTGTTTTTATTTGACATATAGCGAGTGTAGCAAGATCTTTATCTTCTCGCAAAAGCATCCTTTCGACTTCTTTTTAATTTTTCGGAGTAATGAAAATTCACAAAGTGCTAAATCAGTAGAATATTGTGAATAGTCCAATACACAAACTTGCTTTCGAGCCAAAAATTGATAAACATTAAGTGAAATGTGACTTTGCGCGTTACGGTGCAGCATCAGTTGTCTGGAACTACGCATCATTTCCATACATAATGTCTTATAAATAAAAGTTTTTTCACAAACTTTCAATTAAACCAATAACCATAGTAACAAGGTATCCACAATCCAACTCGACTGTATTTGTGTGTATTTATTTTATTTGAAAGAATTTTCTTTCACTTAAATACCCATTAAATAAAGTTATCTTGCCGGAGGTATAATAGGTAATCTAATACCAGCGTCTTTTAACTCAGTTAGTGCTCGATCTAAGTTCGCTAAATATCTCTACCCACATATAGCTGCAGATTAGCCCCTCAGTAATGAAATAACGTAGAATTAACTTACTCGACTGACCGTTCAGACCGTTGCTCTGACCGATATCCATCCAATTTGGCCTGATGCCATAAAATCCATCAGTATATAGTTCAAAGAGTGTAAAATTTGATTAGATATAGGAGGGATTAATAATCACGCAAGGGTATAGCCTATGATTGGATAAAGTTTATATATAAGGTGGATTTGGATTACGTGAAGCCAGGAGCGGCTTCCAAAATCTATATAATTGAGGTGGATCCATGTTAATGAGTTTTACATTTTATTTTTACATTTTTGAAATAAAATACAGTATAATTGTTTCACTGAATTTGTTCAGATCACTCTGACACGTGTTTCGGTCTCGCGACCATTTTTGAAGAGGTTTACAATATGACTAAACTTAAGTTCTAAAAGATATTATATTTGAATGGTTAATTGGTACTAAATTTAAATTAAGAGGTAATAAAATCTTAACACGGCGTCTAATTTATATTTATATATTATGTATTTCCAAATTCTATTTGGGTGTTCTTTATTTTTATATTATTTTTAATGGATTCTTTTATGCTAAGAATTTCTAAATAATCCATTTGTTATCCTTTTTGGGCACTGTATAGCAACTTCACCCTATCATTACTAAAAATGTGATATAGTGCATGTGTTTTAAACTTTGTTGTAGGCTCCCGTTTGTCCCACATAGACAGCGTCACAGTCATCGCCATTAAGTTCATATATACCCGATTTTCCTTATTTGGTAGATAGTTCTTTGTTAACTAGATATCGGGCTTCTTCTTCTTCTTCTTCATAGCCTTTTTTCATCCATTGTCGGACATAGGCCTCCCCTTTTGTTCTCCACTTATCTCGGTCCTGTCCTTCTCGTATCCATGCTAGGCCGGCTGTAAGTTTTAGATCGTTTTTCCACCTGATCTGAGGTCTGCCCCTTGATCTCTTTCCCAACCAGGGTCTCCAATCCTGCATCTTCCTATTTCAACGATTGTCCGGTTGTCACATTGTATGTCCAGCCCATCTCCATTTTAGGCTTGCTATATGTTATTTTACATCTATTAGTTTAGTTTTTTCTCTAATATATTCGTTTCGTATCCTATCCTTTATCTTTATATTTAACATCTGCCATTGCCCGTTGTGTTTTGGCCAATCTATCCATTATATTCCTAGCCAGTGTCCAAGTTTGTGCTGCGTAAGTGAGAACTGGCAAGACACACTGGTTATTTACATTTCTTCTTAGTATCTTTGTTTACCAAAAGCTGCCCATGCCAGTCTGATTCTTCTTTCTATTTCTGTGGTTTGATTGGGTTTACCGCATTGTCTCATTTGTCCCAGATATATATATATTCTTCTACATAATCAAGTCTTTCGTTGTCTATTCTTATGTCTTGTGACCATTTATGGTCATTGGCTTTTGTTTTCTTTTTATTTAATTTTAATCCCGCTTTTTCTGATTTTTCCTTAATACCATTTAACATCTTTTGTATATCTTCTGCATTGTTAGATATTATTACCACATGCATCGTCGGCATATCTCAAGTGATGTAGCCTTTCTCTATTTACATTTATTCCCACCTCTAAAAATATCCTCCAATGCGGCATTAAACAATTTAGGGCTCATTGGGTCTCCCTGTCGCACTTCTCGTTTTATGGGTATAGGTTTTGTTTTTTCGTGTGCTTCTATTGTCATCTTCGTGTTATTATATATCAATCTTATTAGCTGTGTATATCTATAGTCAATTCTATTATTATTTAGAGCCCTTTCCACCGCCCAGGTTTCAATACTATCGAATGCTTTTTGATAGTTAATAAATATTAGGTAAAGTGTTAAATTATATTCTGTCGGTTTCTTAATGAGTGTTCGGATGGTTAACAAGTGATCACTGGTGCTGAAGTTTTTTCTGAAACCTGCCTGTTCAATTGTTTGGTTCGATTCCAGTTTGTTTTCTAGCCTATTGATGATGATTCTAGTAAACAATAGGGATATTGGACAGTATTCCAACTAGCTGGTATTTTTCCTTCACTTAGGCATTTATTGTACAGTATTTTCAAAGTTTGTACAATAAGTTCACCTCCTTCCTTCATTAATTCAACTATCACTTCATCTATACCTGGTGCTTTGTTGTTTTTCATGTTCCTCAAGGTTGATATAAACTCTTCTTCTGTTATTTCCTCAGAGTTGACGTTGAGTACTTTCCTTTTTATGTCTTTTTTAAATTCCATTGGTGGATCTTTTTTGATTCGTACAGTTTACTATAATAGCTTTCAATTATTCGTAGTATTTCGTCTCGATCTTTTGTTTCTTGTCTATTTTCATCTTTTAGACTATTAATTGAAACTTTACCCAAATTTCCTCTGATTGCTTTCATGTTTTTATTTTTTTCGATGATTTTTTCAATCTGGTATTCCAATTGCTTTCGTTTGTCTTCTCTGATTGACTTTTTTAGCGTTTTGTTAGTTTCTATGTATTGGATGGTGTATCGGGCTATATTGTCTTTATTGACACTTATACGGTTTATTTCTAACTTATTAAGGCTATTGTTGATTTTGTTACTAACACCACCGACATAGTTGCTAGTAAACTATTTTCTGCTTTCGTGTTTTACGTTGGGTGCGTAAAATTATTTAAGTATAAATTTATGTTTTTTGTTTTTTTTTTCCAGTTTATCTATAATAATTGGATTGTATCGGTTGTTTTTGGCTATTCTTTTGATTATGTTCAGTTCTTTTAGATAATTATCCGTATCTGTGTATGAAACTGTGGAAGGTTGACATTTTGATCTGCCAGGATTAATTTGATTGAGCATGTATAATGGTGTCTGGTTGGTTTAAGGAAAATATCAAACTCTATTTAGTTCTCTATATTTGAAATTTTTAATTTTAAAAAACTAAGTGATTTCTCTACTTCAATTTCTATTGTGAATTGGATGTTATGACTGATTTTATTTAAAGTTAATAAGACCTGTAACAACTGTCTATCGGTTCCTTTGCAAATGCAGATAATATCGTCAACATATCTTGCCCATTAATGCTTCCGCTAGAAGGGGGCTCAGAGGGCCTCCGATTGGTAGGCCACTGTTTTGTTTATATGTTTTACTGTTACATTTAAAGTAATTTTGTTCTAGACAAATATCTAGAATTTTAATGAAATCAACTTTGTTAGGATTAGACAGATCTCTATTATTTACCATATAAAGGATTTTAGTATCAGTGTCACCTCTGTTATGGGAATTGATGTGAAAAGGCTTTTTACATCAAATGAGATAAACGCACAATTCATAGGTAAATTGATTGTGTTTAGTTTTCCGATTAATTCCAACGAATTCTTCACTGAATAAGGTGAAACGTAGTTTATGATGTCAGGCAGTGAGTTGCTTACATAGTTTGTAAGGGCGTTTATATACGATACAACTGGTCTCATTGGTATATTTTCTTTGTGAAGTTTTGGCATACCATACATAACAGGGGCTGTAGAGTTCATTACTTATAACGTAATGTTTGAATTTCTTTATTAATAGTTTTATGAAATGAGATTGTGGGGTCCGATTTTGACTCTATGAATTCGTCAGAATCAATTATATTTTGCATTTTATTTTTGTATTCCTTTTCCTTCATTATGGTGAGGGTAAAGGGGATAAAGGAAATAAGAGAGATTTTTTTTTAATTGACAGCCATTATATAAAAGAGGAAAACGTTATCAGGATTTACAAAAATTTGTATATTGAGCTGTAAAAAAGGTTCTTAAAAAAGTTATGTTCAGCCGTGAATAATTGTTTCTGGAGGTCCAAGCAACGATTTAAATCGAGTCTAATGAGTGTCATTTAAAAAAAAAATTCTCTTTTTTTAACCACTAACATACCAACAATTTACGGAAATGCTCATATATATATATATATATATATATATATATATATATATATATATATATATATATATATATATATATATATATATATATATACAGTCCCTGGCCAAATTATTAGACGCACTGTATTTTTTTTAGTAATTTTATGTTTCTTAAGAGTTTTTATGCAATAATGGTATATTTAAACTACAATATTATTGATTTTTATTTAAAAGAATTGTTGTAGACTACATATTTGTATTTATTTTTAACATATGGTAACACTGTGTTGACAAAGTGATACATGAACGTAAATAAGTACAAACCTGTATCAGTCGCGATCGGAATCGAGTCAGGTACGGACGTGTTTCTGTGGCTTTATGGACTGTGATTGTTTGTTTAACAGTTTTATACTACTCAGTTATTAGTTTATTTTGTATGCAGTGTTTTAAAAAAGTAATTGGACTATTTTCATTATGGGTAGAAAAGGCGATCTTTCACCACGTAAAAAAGCTGAAGTGAAGGCCCTTGTGATTGCGAAAACATTTACAAACCGAGAAATATCACGAAGATTGGAAGTTTCTGAAGCTAGTGTACGACGCATAAAAAAGAAAATGGAGTCAGGGAAGGAATTAAGCCCGAAAAGAAAGAAAAGATGCGGTAGAAAACCAATTTTCACTCCACGGTCAGAGAGATGTTTGAAGAAAATTTGTGTAGAAAACAGATTGGCTACCACAAAAGTAATAAAATCACAACTCCAGGATGCTAGCGTAAATGCTTCTGAGCGCACTGTTCGAAGAAAATTGAAAGAATTAGATTTTAAGGCCTGTCGCCCCGCCAGGAAGCCCAAGTTAACAGCTGCAATGAAAGCAAAGCGCCTGAAGTGAGCCAAACAATGGCAAGACAAAGATGTGGACTTCTGGAGATCGGTAAGATACAGCAATTTAAACAATAATTGATACATTATTATCATTTTCAGTTAAATAAAGCAAATAAACATGGAAGTTTATATATTTTTCCTATTTTTGACAGGTCTGCTTCAGTGACGAAAGCACATTCGAAATTTTGCAGAATAAAGCTCAGTATGTGCGTCGTCGTCATGGAGAAAAGTTTCATCCTGATTGTGTCGTCCCGACGGTTAAACATCCCACCATAGTGATGATTTGGTCAGTCATCAGCGACAAGGGCACTGGACGTCTGTACGTCGTCAAAGGCAAGATCAGTACAAAGAAGTATTACAAAATCGGTTGATTCCGCAGCTCAGAGAATGGTTTCCAAATCGGGAACCATTCACTTTCATGCTCCCTGCCACACTGCTCGGTCTGTTAAAGCTTTTTTGGCAGAAAAAAATATCCCTCTGTTGGATTGGCCGGGTAATAGCCCTGATATGAACCCCGTGGGAGCTGATGAAAAGAGAAGTCGCTAAAGATGTGATTACCAACAAAACTAGAAACTAGAACTAGAAAAGATTATTCATGTGTGGAATCATCATCCTCAAATGCAGGAGACAGTACAATCTTGAATTGATAGCATGCCGCGTAGAATTAAAGCTTTGATAGCGGCTAAAGGTGGCTCAACTAAATATTGACTTTTACTAACATTAATTTCACTTTTCTTTAAAACTTAATAAACTTATGCTTTTCTAAATTAATGCTGTTTTATTTATGTCAAATAAATAGGTAATTGATTGGATAATATAAAAATAAAAAACAAATCAATTTAAAATAATAAAACGGTACAATATCACTCGGTAATTAATATTTTACATGAAATCTTGCAGTGCGTCTAATAATTTGGCCAGGGACTGTATATATATATATATATATATATATATATATATATATATATATATATATATGTATATATATATATCATACAGCCTGTTTTTCAAGTCTACTGCTCTCCATTCTTACCTGTTTGATCTTTTAAGATCAGGCCAAGCATCCAGCTTTTCATTCGCCTTTGCGCCACTCTTAGTTTTTCTGCAGTCGCTTTAATCAGAGGTCAGGACTGGTAAGATACATTGACATCAGTATATAGTTCAAAGAGTGTAAAATTTGATTAGATATAGGAGGGATTAATAATCATGCAAGGGTATACCCTATAATTGAATAAAGTTTATATATAAGGTGGCTTTGGATTACGTGAAGCTAGGAGGGGCTTTTAAGATCTATATACATAATTGAGGTGAATCCATATTTATTAGAATTACACCTTTATCACTTTTTTTGTCAACAATATTAACTCGATGAAGAAAAGAATTCTTCTGCTTGCTTTATTTTTACTTCCCTCGTTAAGCGAAGCATTGCATTCGTAAAAATCATTCTAGATTTTTGCATTTCTACATGTTGCAGAATTCCTAGGGCAAATAGTCTTAGTCGTTTCTTGAAGTAACATTTAACACTGGCTTCCATTGCACCTTTTCTGAGTTTATTTTTCACAGTCAATTATACCACTCTCTTGGGGAACGAAAGTCTTGACTTATTGAAGTGAACGACAAAATCGTATTTTCTGTCAAATTTTAGCTGTATTTTTGATTTTCACTCGAACTAGTATTAAATTGATTTTATTATGTGATTGTGCTCACGTTTAGATTTGTGGCCTTCCTAGTTAATAATAAAGTTTAATGAATTTGGTTTTCCTTTATTCCATAAATAACCCGACAATGACTGACGTGTTTAGGACTAGGAAGGCCACAAATCTAAACGTGAGCATAATTTTTTAGTTTCTATTAACATTTTTAATTAATATTTTGTTCTGTATTTAAATTTAAACCCACTTTACTCTTCATTATAAATCATTATTTTTTATTTTTCTTGTATACCATCACATATTTTCTGTATATTCTTTGTTAGACGAATGGATTGAAACCCGGAATTTTAATGTATTATATCACAGTGCAACACGAAAAAAATCTGCTTTTTTAAAGTTTTTTGCGATTTTGATCTGGAAGATGACATTTTTTGGATTTTATATATTCACAATTTTTGTTCTTTATGACAAGAGCTACAACTTTGCTTCAGAAAGTAAATCAAAATTCCAAACGGTTTGCAAGATATGAGCCCCAAAGATTTGGGGCCTCATAAAAAAAAATGCATTACTTGGGGCAAAACTGGGAGACACGGGTCTTTTTTTACCCGAGGCTCCCAGTTTTGGCCCAATTCATGTACTTTTTTTTATGAGGCCCCAAGGATTTGGGGCCTCGGTGTCATTTTTGCAAAAAACTGATCATTTTCTCAGGCTCATATCTTGCAAACCGTTTGGAATTTTGATTTACTTTCTGAAGCAAAGTTGTAGCTCTTGTCATAAAGAACAAAAATTGTGAACATATAAAATCCAAAAAATTTCATCTTCCAGATCAAAATCGCAAAAAGCTTTAAAAAAGTAGATTTTTCGGGAAAATTTTAAATTTTGCGGCTACCTAAACAGTGTTAAGAATCATTCCTAGGAAGTTCATATATTCTAGAAAGTTGTTTACTAAGATCTTAGCTACATTTTTGTAGTTGATTGTTTCCTTGAATTTTGAACGGTTTGCTAGCTATGGGCCTAAACAGGGAGAAAAAGGTAAAATAAATCGAATTTTTTACAGTTTTTTGCTATTTTGATCTTGAAGATGAAGTTTTTTTTACTTTAAATGTTCACAATTTTTGTTCCTTATGACAAGGGCTACAACTTTGTCACAGAAAGTAAATTAAAATTCCGAACGGTTTGCAAGATATGAGCCTCAGAATATGATGAGTTTTTTGCAAAAATTACACCCAGGCCTCAAATCTGTGGGGGCCCATAAAAAAAAAAGTGCATGACTTTCGGAAAAACTGGGTGACACGGGTCTTTTTTTTTTTGGTCTACTATCACGTAGTGGTGTCCGTATATGGTTATTTTTCCATAACTTAAAAAATTACACACAGTGATTCCACCCTTCGTAAAAAAGAGGCAGGATAATCTTTAGGAAAATGGTAGAGAGATCCACCTTAAACCTAACTCGGTCATTAAAAAAATTGACATTAAAGATCTGAGCTTAATTTTCTCCAGTCTATTAGAAATGGGCATTCAAAACGAAAACTCACATAACATATTTGACATATCTCTGTAACAATAATCACGCTGCTAAAAACTCCATAAACTTATATTAATTAAACAAAATCTCAACATCATTCTACTCTCAATTATAAATTAACCACAACCTAACCAAAAGATAGAAAGACCCCTTAACAAAATGACAAGAAAACATATTAATAAAGAAATTCTTCAAAAATGAAAATCACCTCAGAAATACACAATTCTTTCGTATCAGATTAACAAAATAGAGTAAAAGCATATTATATTTCCCAGATAGGATTATGTCGAGGTTCGTATGTTTTTTTTAATAAATAAGTGTAATAATGTACCTCTACAAAATAGTGATTCCTGAACATACCACTTAGCAGTAAGTAATTTAATGTTATAAATAAAATAAGAGTTGTTCTTTGCTTTGCTTTGAATCTCAAAAATACTGATAATCTACTATAATTGCAGCCCTGAGGAAGAAAATGAAATATTTTCGAAAGCTTGGCGTAGCTAAAAAGGTGTCAAAAACTTTTTAGTTCTTTCTCAAAGACCACTTACTTCAAGAACAAAAGACTGGTGTTTAACTAGTCGGTCAAAACTACTCTTCTCTCTCTCTCTCTCTCTCTCTCTCTCTATATATATATATATATATATATATATATATATATATATATATATATACATATATATATGTATATACATATATATATATATATATATATATATATATATATATATATATATATATATATGTATATATATATATATATATATATATATATATATATATATATATATATATATATATATATATATATATATATACAGTCCCTGGCCAAATTATTAGACGCACTGCAAGATTTCATGTAAAATATTAATTACCGAGTGATATTGTACCGTTTTATTATTTTAAATTGATTTGTTTTTTATTTTTATATTATCCAATCAATTACCTATTTATTTGACATAAATAAAACAGCATTAATTTAGAAATGCATAAGTTTATTAAGTTTTAAAGAAAAGTGAAATTAACGTTAGTAAAAGTCAATATTTAGTTGAGCCACCTTTAGCCGCTATCAAAGCTTTAATTCTGCGCGGCATGCTATCAATGCAAGATTGTACTGTCTCTTGCATTTGAGGATGATGATTCCACACATGAATAATCTTTTCTAGGAGCTGGGTTTTGTTGGTAATCACATCTTTAGCCACTTCTCTTTTCATCAGCTCCCACGGGGTTCATATCAGGGCTATTACCCGGCCAATCCAACAGAGGGATATTTTTTTCTGCCAAAAAAGCTTTAACAGACCGAGCAGTGTGGCAGGGAGCTCCATCTTGCATGAAAGTGAATGGTTCCCCATTTGGAAACCATTCTCTGAGCTGCGGAATCAACCGATTTTGTAATACTTCTTTGTACTGATCTTGCCTCATTATTCCTTTGACGACGTACAGACGTCCAGAGCCCTTGCCGCTGATGACTGACCAAATCATCACTTTGGTGGGATGTTTAGCCGTCGGGACGACACAATCAGGATGAAACTTTTCTCTATGACGACGACGCACATACTGAGCTTTATTCTGCAAAATTTCGAATGTGCTTTCGTCACTGAAGCAAACCTGTCAAAAATAGAAAAAATATATAAACTTCCATGTTTATTTGCTTTATTTAACTGAAAATGATAATAATGTATCAATTATTGATTAAATTGCTGTATCTTACCGATCTCTAGAAGTCCACATCTTTGTCTTGCCATTGTTTGGCCCACTTCAGGCGCTTTGCTTTCATTGTAGCTGTTAACTTGGGCTTCCTGGCGGGGCGACAAGCCTTAAAATCTAATTCTTTCAATTTTCTTCGAACAGTGCGCTCAGAAGCATTTACGCTAGCATCCTGGAGTTGTGATTTTATTACCTTTGTGGTAGCAAATCTGTCTTCTACACAAATTTTCTTCAAACATCTCTCTGACCGTGGAGTGAAAATTGGTTTTCTACCGCATCTTTTCTTTCTTTTCGGGCTTAATTCCTTCCCTGACTCAATTTTCTTTTTTATGCATCGTACACTAGCTTCAGAAACCTCCAATCTTCGTGATATTTCTCGGTTTGTAAATGTTTTCGCAATCACAAGGGCCTTCACTTCAGCTTTTTTACGTGGTGAAAGATCGCCTTTTCTACCCATAATGAAAATAGTCCAATTACTTTTTTAAAACACTGCATACAAAATAAACTAATAACTGAGTAGTATAAAACTGTTAAACAAACAATCACAGTCCATAAAGCCACAGAAACACGTCCGTACCTGACTCGATTCCGATCGCAACTGATACAGGTTTGTACTTATTTACGTTCATGTATCACTTTGTCAACACAGTGTTGCCATATGTTAAAAATAAATACAAATATGTAGTCTACAACAATTCTTTTAAATAAAAATCAATAATATTGTAGTTTAAATATACCATTATTGCATAAAAACTCTTAAGAAACATAAAATTACTAAAAAAAATACAGTGCGTCTAATAATTTGGCCAGGGACTGTATATATATATATATATATATATATATATATATATATATATATATATATATACATATATATATATATATATATATATATATATATATATTTTTTTTTCCGAGGGTACTGAAATATATATATATATATATATATATATATATATTTTTTTTTTCCGAGGGTACTTTTTTTCCGGGGTACTATATATATATATATATATATATATATATATATATATATATATATATATATATATATATATATATATGGGACGTTTCATGTCAACGAGGATACCTGTGTCAGCAAAACTGAGAGAGATACCCACATACGTGTAATGGCTCGGAGTTTTTGTTAGTGTCTACTTTCGAATGCTACATGGACTTTTAAAAAATTTAGTATGGCGGACGCAATATGGCTCCAATCTGCATCACAAAATTTTTACTAATTCTGATAATTAGTCACCCCCGACCCCTGTTTACATCCTTTGTAAGGGCGCAAAATCAAAAACTAACCGCAAAAATGAATTCAGTACCCTCGGAAACCCTTCGAGTATGAATTTTCAAAATTTTTTTTTACGTTATTCCTTTTTTGATAAAAAAATACATATTTTTTTTGTTTGAACATCATAATATTTAGCCGCCATATTGTGTCCGCCATATTGAATTTTTTAAAAGGCCATAGAGTATTCGAAAGTAGACACTTTAACAAAAATTTTTAGTCATTACACATATGTGGGCGTCTCTCTCAGTTCTAGTCACACGGGTGTCCCGTTGACGTGAAACGTACCATATACCTTACAATATTTTAACTCCTCCAACACGCAGAAAGTGCTAATGCTGGTGTCGACATTTTTTCAAGAAGAATAAAAAATTATCGGTTCATGCCGATCATTAACTTCCATGTCTATCCTTGAGGAAGTGGCAATAATATGTGACCAGCCTCGTAGACAATACCATGTGCGCAATTGAATGATGTTTTCTTGATATACGTAATTGCCTCAAGCATGATATCATCAATTAATTGTAAATAAAAAAAATACTGACTGTAGGTAAGTAATCATTTGGAACACAAGCGTTTCTAACAGCAACTTTTTAACCTAAATTATCGATATAAACTTGAAACTTCAAACAATCCATTGTAATTTACCTTCTTCCTTTAAATCCTCCTCAAAGATTTTTTAACCCACACTTACATGAAACAAAGCAAGGTTACAAGGTAAACGGTGTGATGCGATTATAATCTTTCAAAGATAAAATCATCTTCTCATAATAACTAAAATAAATGTTGGACTAGACTTGAATAATTCATTGTATTAATGTTAAGGTCGCCTTTGCGTTGAAAGCAAAATTATTTAGCACACATTGTGACGAAGACATTAGTAATTATAGCAATAATAACGATACACCTGATCGATTACGAAACGCCTATTAAAGATTTTAAAGTCAGGGATAGTTGATAAAAAGTGTTAATTGCCGATATTAAAAACATATTTTAACAGGGAAAAATGCATATCGAGGTCTTTGACAATGCTACGGGGGATAGTTGAGAAATGAACTAAAAAATGATACTAAAGCAGCGTTTCTCAACCTTTCAGTATTTGCGACCCAACTTTCAAACATAATTTTCATCGCGCCTCCCCCCCTCTCATACAATATTAATGCATGCAATAATAATCTATTTTTAGTATTTTGATGCTAAAGCTACACTATGACCTTAATTATAAATCTTACACAATACGAAGAATATGTAAATTTATTCATATTTTGCAACACATATCTGCTGCGTTGACAAAACTAGAATCGATGCCTCTCTATTGCTCTCTGTCACGTCCACCATATCGGTAGCGGCTTCGCAAGAAGTTCCGGGTTATCTCGAACATTCGAAAAGTCTGCCCAAAAGTATACAAATGCTGCTGCACCTCGTTCAATTACAGCCCGTCTCAGTCGAATTGATCCTTTTACTGCTATCGGAATTATCGTGAATGTGTATGTTGTAATTTATGTGTTAATTGAAATTCAAGGTATTAAGTATTCATGGCAGTAAATTTATATAGAATCATGGATAAATTTTTAAGTGGGCGTAAGCGAGCATTAGACGATAGCGAAGCATCAACAAGTGCACAGACGAGCGTGGTTCCGAAAATAAAATCAAGAAAATTTTCTCAAGAATACTTAAATTTAGGGTTTACCAGTACTGAAGTAAATGAAGAAGAAAGGCCCCTGTGTGTCATTTGCTCAAAAATCTTGGCAGCAGACAGCATGAAACCAAATAAACTTAAACGGCGTTTGGAAACGCTTCATAGTGAGTACCTTAACAAACTCTGAGAATTCTTCAAATTAAAATTAAAATTATATGTAAAGCAGAAATCATTTTTTAAAAAAACTTTGTCTGTGAATGAAAAAGCTTTACTTGCCTCTTATAAAGTTTCATATACCATAAAACAGCCAGATATAAAAAGCCTCACACCATTGGTGAAGAGCTTGTTTTGCCAGCAGCAATTGAGATTGTAGAAACTATGTTTGGAGATAATTTTGCCAAACAATTGCCATCCATACCTATATCAAATGATACTGTTGCCCGTCGAATTGGTGATATAGCTGAAGATGTACAGCATCAGCTTTTCGGGAAGTTGCGAGACAAATCGTTTTCAATTTAGCTTGATGAGACAACAGATAGCAATAAAGATGCTCATTTCATTGCCTATGTTCGATTTTGTGATGTTATGTCAGCGGTAGAAGAACTATTTTTCTGCAAACCTATAGAACCTCAAAGCGCCATCACTCGCATTATTTGCTATCTTAAATAATTTTATAAACCAGGCAAATATGGAGTGGAAAAATTGCGTCGGAATATGTTCTGATGGTGCTCATCAATGTCTGGAAGATTTCAAAGTGTACAAGCAAATGTGAAACAAAAATCTCCACTGTGTGTGTGGACACATTGTATGATCCACAGAGAAGCTCTGGCTTCTAAAGAAATTAATCCTGCTCTGAATATTGTGCTCACTACAGTTGTAACCGTAGTAAATTATATTAAAAATGAGACCTCTAAAATCTAGAATTTTTTCTGCACTTTGTAAAGACATGGGTGCCGAACATTCAGCGTTACTATTTTATTGCGAGGCAAAATGGTTATCACGTGGGAAATGTTTGCAACGTGTTTATGAATTAAGAAATGAGATCGCCATTTTTCTAGAAGAGGAAAACCGACCGGAAGCCGAGAAGTTTCGATATAGTTTATTTGTGACGAAATTGAGCTACTTGGTCCATATATTCGAGAAACTAAATACCTTAAATCTTCAACTTCAAGGAACAAATACACATATATTCGATACAAGTGATAAAATTAATGCTTTTTGTAGAAAATTGGAATTGTGGAGCAGAAATGTAAAGCAAAAAAACCTAACCTGCAAATGTGGGTGAATGTGTTAAAATATACAAGGCTGAAGAACAACATGTGAAAGTTGTTTTAGTAACCATTGAAAATCATCTAGCTATGTTGACAAAGAATTTTAAACAGTATTTTCTTACTGACAATAACTTGGTAGCAAGTTACGAGTGGGTTAGGGATACATTTCAAAATACTTCCGAAGGATTCTCAACTTCCGAGGAAGAAATCTTCATAGACTTCACTGCAAGTGGCGAAATCAAAAGACAATTTAATAATAAATCACTCTTTGAATTTCGGGCAGGGTTGAAGGATAAGTTTTCTGCACTGAAAACAAGAGCATTTCGTATACTATTACCATTTTCAACATCCTACCATTGCGAAACCGGATTTTTTGCGATGGCTGCTTTGAAAACAAAATATAGATCTCAACTAAATATAGAAAAAGAACTCGGAGTGTCTCTTTCTAATATTAAACCATCCTTCGAAAATCTTGCTCTGCAAAACAGGCCAAGTATTGATATGTTAATTATTAGGTAAATACATTGTGCAGTACTAATACAATCCTATTTATAGGTGTATTATATCAGTGTAAATGTGTATTTTATTTTTTATTATGTCAGAAAGTATTTAATAATAATTTCTTTTCGATACGCTCGCCCCCCCCTCCCCCCAATAGTTTAATCACGCCCCCCTAGTGGGGCGCGTCCCTCAGGTTGAGAAACGCTGTACTAAAGGATAATTTAGATTTTTTTTTTAAGATGAGCAAGGTAACATCTCTCTTTCTCTCAATCCTTTCACCCTAATAGGAGTATCGGTGACAATATGCCGTTGCTACCTAAATAGTCAATTTCCAGGCATCTTGATCCTGCATGACCTGACTTGACTCCTGCATATATCAAGAAGAGATCTTACTTGGTCGAACCATCTTGCTGGAGACCGCCCCCTTGATCTTCTACCTTCTACTTTCCCCGTTACTACAAGCTTTTCCATGGCATCCACTTTCCTCAAAATATAACCAAAATATTTCAGGCACTCTCTATTAATTATATTTGAAAGTCGGCCATTTATAGTAAGCTCTTCAAAAATAGATCCATTAGTATGGTGTTCGGTATATGGTACTTTGCGGATGCTTCGTTATGCCCACATCTCAAACGTATCGATTCGTCTTTTGTCAGCTTGTTTAATGGTCCATGTTTTCGATGCATAAGTTGCTCTTGAGAATATAAGGTTGGACAGCAATCTTAACTTTGTGTTTCTTTGTGATCTTTTCAAACCTTAGTGAGTTTGATCGTCGAGTTTCTAGCCATAGCCAAACGACCTCTTACTTCCGCTTCACAGTCACCATTGTTAGTAATGGGAGATCTCAAACACTTGAAATGGTCTACAACAGTGAAACCACCAGTTTCATTTATGTGTGACAGATCTTCAATCCATAGTTTTTATTAGTGATTTCAAGGCGCTTCATAATTGATTCTAGGTCTTGTATTGATGTTGGTGTCCCAAAATTCACGCAAGAAGTAATTTTGATAGAAAATACAGGTTTTTAATTAAAAATTGTAATTTTTTTCTGATTCATAAAGTATACAGTATAGGGTTATGTATGGAATAACATATCGGGTAAATGGGCTCCACGGCTTTGCTGGCACATACGCACTCTCTTGTCGAAATTTTCCATGACCGTTTTGCATAAATGTAGCTGAATTTCGTTGATACAGCGCTTAATTTCCTCCTTCAAGTCGTGGGTGGTCGTGGGTTTGTTGGCATAAACCTTAGACTTTAAAAAACCCCAAAAGAAAAAAGTCCAACGGCGTTAAATCGCATGATCTGGGCGGTCAATTCTGATCACCAAAACGGGATATTACACGACCAGGAAATGACTCATGCAGTAATTGAATTCTTTCTCGGGTTGTATGGCATGTGGCACCGTCTTGTTGAAACCACATGTCGTCCACATCCATATCTTGCAATTCAGGCACAAAAAACTGGATTATTGTATCGCGATTACGTTCACCATTAACTGTTATTGCCTGGCCAACTTCATTTTCGAAGAATAATGGCCCGATGATGCTTCCAGCCCAAAATCTGCACCAAACAGTGACAGGTTGTGGATGCATTTGTTTCGCAACAGTCACGTGTGGATTGTCTGAACCCCAAATGCGACAATTTTGTCGATTAACGAAGCCATCAAGATGAAAACGAGCCTCATTGCTGAAAATGATTTTCTTCGAAAAATCAGTATCCACTTGGTGTTGTTCCATAATCCATTCAACGAACTCTCTTCGTTGTGCGTGGTCAGTCTTGAGTTAATTGAACTTTGTAAGCATGAAGATGCAAATCTTTCGTGAGAATACGCTATAGAGAGTTTCTTGAAATGTCCAATTCTTGACCATGGTGCCGAATTGATGTTCTTGAAGTCTCAGCAAAACTCTCACGAACTGCTTCAATGTTTTGTGTCGAACGATCTGTTGAAGGACGGCCAGAGCGTTTAAGATCACTAATTGATCCAGTTTCTCTGAATTTTTTAATTAATCTCTTCACAGTTGATGAGGTTAAATCCCTATTCTACCATATTTTATACGAAAATTCCGAACTGTAGCTGAAAAACTTTCATTATTTTTAAAATATTCTTATGCAAGGGTATAAATGCAACTTCACACCAACCTTTCGGCCATCTTCCAGTCTTCCATACCATAGTACACAGTTGATATAGCATAGTCACGGTGGGTTCTCCCATCATCTTTTTAGTGTTCCGTACGGAACACTTATAAGATCACTTCGATGTGTGTCTGTCTGTCTGTCACACGCCATTTTCTCTAAAACTATTTGACATAGAAAGTTGAAATTTGGTAATAATATGGGAATTGATGGCCTCATCAGAGCCAAGTAGTTTTGAGAGTCAAATTTTGACTTAAGGGGTTAGTTTTGGGGATGAAATCGGAAGCGAAAAAAAAATTTTTTACTAGGTCATCGAGTGTGGCGTCAAATGAAAGCTTGTGAAAACACGAGTAAAAAATATATATATAATGTAATACTTGGGCGCATTTTTTGTATTATTTTTAAAAAATCGCGAAAAATCGCTGTCCTCCGCTTTATCTCGAAAAGTACTTATCAAAATATTTTGAAAAAATTCTGGAATATTCTCCACGGGGTGTAGATTGAACGAAAATTATCACGAGTGCATTATCTTTAATAATTTATTTGGTATATAAAAAAAAAAATTCAAGGTCATCAGATTTCAGTAAAGATTGGAAACAAACTTTGTTGAAAACTCATTTGGGGTGTGTTTTGTGAAGTCACTGATCATTTTATACCTTTGTAACAAAATTTTTTTAAATTAAAAGCAATCAACGTACGGAACACGAATTGCGCAAGTTCAACTTACACTTGACAGGTTATTTATTTCCGCAGTTATCTGGTTAGTACCTACTGCTTTTCTGTTCTTTAAACTTTGTTGAAAACTCATTTGGGGTATGTTTTGTGAAGTCACTGATCATTTTATACCCCTGTAACAAAATTTTTTAATTTAAAAGCAATCAACGTACGGAACACTAATTGCGCAAGTTCAACTTGCACTTGACAGGTTATTTATTTCCGCAGTTATCTGGTTAGTACCTACTGCTTTTCTGAGCCTTCCTGACTTCAGATTTAAGAATACAGGTCTCTTGTTCTTCTGCGGCTTCCTTGTCGACATTGCAGTCGCCCAGGAGTTGAGGCACAAAAAGTTCTGATAGATTTGAGATAAATATGTACTACTTCTTCTGCCGAACTTTTCCTTCTGTTCTCTTGAATGGAGTGTATTAACTTAATTTTTAATATTGAAATTTAATATTGAAATTGAAACAAATAAATCGATTAATTTCCTAGATTTAAAAATATCAAACAAAATGAATAAACACGATTTTGAAATCTTCCATAAACCAACGTACTCAGATATAACTATACATGCTAATTCTAACCACCCATTCACACATAAAATCTCGGCTTATAATAGTTTCATCCATAGACTAATAAATACACCATTAACGGAAGAAAAATTTTTCAAGAAGAATTACATATTATAAAACAAATTAGTATAAACAATGGATATAGTAGCGGTTCGTAGATAATATTTTAATGAAAAACAATTTAAAAGAACAATAGGACTGGTGTACCCTTACAAACAACTAAACAAAGAAAAATTTCATACACTCACCTATACCGGAAAACTAACTAATAAAATTCAAAATTTTTTCCATAGAAAACATGTAAATATCGCTTTCCGTACAAATAACACATTATCTCGATATATTAAAAATAATAAAAGCAAAATAAAAAAAGAAAATAAATCGGGGTTTACGAATTATGCTGTGGCAGTTGCAATAAAACGTATATAGGACAAACAGGCAGACCTTTTTATAAAAGAATAAACGAACATAAACATAGCTTTAGAATGAAAAATAACAAATCTCATTACGCCAAATATTTAACAGAGGAAAAAAATCATACATTCAATGAAGATTTCAAATTTTGCATAACGTGTTCTAGAAGAAGACACAGTGTGTCGAAACAATTGTCAGCAATAATAAACATAAGTGGTGAACATAAACATTTGTTTAAATTTTTATTCCTAGTTATTATGGATATCCATCAAGTAACGGCTAAGTCAGTGCAGTTTTTAATATGTGTAATTTTTATACTACTATACTAAAAAACTCTCATCATAGATTAAATAATTTGCATAAAATGCAAGAACAACCTTAAAACCATTGCCACTGCTTATTCAGGTCTAGTTTACAATTTAAATTCTCATTATGGAAGCTGATACCTACCAAGAAGATTGCGCTCGCATTGTTACCTTCACTATTGTATTTTTTTTTCATTCAGTCAGAAGTCAGATAATATTGATGCACATATTAATAAAATGTCCGATTCGTTTGTTTCTTCTTGTTTTGCACAGGTAATTCTATCTAATATTTTTCATCCCTTCTTGTTCAGTCTCAACTTACTCCTCGTAGTATTCTCATCTCTGCCATTGTCAATCTGAAATATGTCAAGTCTTGTTGATACTATCATTCATGATCTTATAGTGATATATGCTAGCGTTTGCTTCTGTTGTAATAAATTTATAACTCTAAAGTGTGGTATTTAAATCCGACTTTGAGCTGGGTTCATAGACAAAAAAGAGCATACAATGATAGTGTCTTCAAGATGACTTATAGAGCATTGGGAGATATGAATATAGGACACCGACAAAAAAAAAATGAGATCTCTGAATATCTTAAGAATACATATAAATCTAATAAAAAAATATTTTTTCTCCGTTTTTCGGCATTTGAATATGTTCAGGCATTCCGGGGACGTTTTTCACTTGAGAACTGCAACGGCACCGGAGGTTTTCGAATGCATTTGGATCGGACGATGTATCATTTATGCTTAGACATTGGTTTCCTACCTTGTTGCCCTTCCTCACACACATATTAAATGTGTGGTTAGAACGCAGTTATTTTCCACTTTCCTGGAAAACCTTTACTGAAGTGCTCCAGACCTGAGTCGTATGAGGATCTGCGACCAGTTAGCCTCTTGACTGTTATGTCCAAGATGGTGGAAAAAATAGTATATAAACAATTTAGTCAGCTCTGTGTCTACAACAATATTATGCCTAACCTACAATTGAGATTTCGAAAGCGACACAGTATCTTTATGATATTGTTGGGTGGGATGTGGACGATGGACGTATATCTAGCCTAATCTCGCTCGACTTTTCTAAGGTTTTTAATATTATAAGCCATAGCCTTCTCTGTGTTGGAGTGTAAGAAACTGTCAGTATCAAGCTTACGCTGACGACATTCAGTTAAGTCTTGGTTTTTTTGCCAAATGAGCACCAGAGATAAATCGGGAGCTAGAGGCTTGGAGCCAAATCTCGGAGTTCCATAACCTAAAACTGAAACCTTTCAAATCGAAAATATATTTCGGAGGCAGTTTGAAGTGAATGAAGAGATACTGTTATCTACAAAGCTGTAAATTGGAATCATGATCCTCTCCAGCTAAGTGTTAATGTCAATGAGAAGAAGAGTAGGAGACAGGATGGAGCTTTGGGGCACACCGGCATTGAAGGTATCCTTCTACTACCACTCGTAAAGAACGAGTTCTGAGAAAACATGAGAGCCATAAACAAAATTTTTATTATAATAACTATTGTGTAGTTTTGACTTCTATTAAATAAGTGGTAAGAGCTCTGTGTTAAAACTACTTTGTGTGTAATAGATATGGTGTCTTAGTGCAGTAAAAAAGGATTTGAAATTTCACAGTATAGATGCAGCAATATTATGATTTTATCCTCTCTGGGGTATCATCAGGAGTATTATCCTGAGTTTTGGACCTCGAAAAACTGGTGCTCTTTTGTTTATAAACAATTTAAGTTTTCAAAACTGTTTGTTTTTGGTGTTCCGTACGGAACACTTATAAGATCACTTCGGTGTCTGTCTATCACACCCGATTTTCTCCGAAACTATTTGTCATGGAAAGTTGAAATTTCGTAATAATATAGGAATTGATGGCCGCATCAAAGCCGTGTAGTTTTGAAAGTCAAATTTTGACTTAAGGCGTTAGTTTTGGGGGGTGAAATCGGAAGTGAAAAAAATTTTTTTAGTAGGTCGTCAAGTGTGGTGTCAAATGTAAGCTTGTTTTTTTTTTTTTATAGGTCTAGCACACGTGCTACAGGGAAGTCCCTAAAGCGCTACAGGAGCGACACGTGTGCGGAGAAAGTGATTCACGTTGTTCTTAAATCGCTGTAAATTGTACTCGGTGGGAAACACAGTCCTGGGCAAATAATTCCAAAGGGATGATGTTCTCCATATAAATGACTGCTTGAAAAGCGTTGTACGAGGAGTAACAAGCTGAACCTCATATGGATGTGAAGTATTAGCGTGACGTGTACTTCTAACATGCACTGCTCTGGGAGGAATTAAGCGGGTCACATCCTTCGAACACTTTCCATGAAAATACTTGTAGAATAGGCTCAAATCGCCAACCGTTCTTCGATGTTCCAGCGAATCAAGGCCACCTGTCAGTTCCGGGTCACCAATCAGACGAACAGCTCTTCTCTGAATAGAATCTAACAAATGCAGTGTATGTTTGGGAGCGGAGCCCCAAACATGGGAGCAGTATTCCATAGTTGGTCGAATTTGAGCTTTGTAAAGAATTAACAGTTGTGAAGTGTAAAGCTTTCTGGTTCGAAATAATATTCTCAAGTTCTAAGAAGCTCTCCTTGCTATGCCTGCAACATGTTCATGCCAGGACATATTTGCTCCCAAATTTACGCCCAACACTTTGGGTGACGGGGAATGGAGTGCCCCGACATAACTATGTCGGGTTCAGCGACGTTAATTTTTTTAGAAATAACTGCCGCCTGGGTTTTTGTAGCGTTAAATTCCACTTGGTTACTGTCACCCCAAGATAGAATTTCTTCCAGGTCTTTGTTAAGTTGAATGACTTCCTGCTGTCTGCGGATATTCGTCTGAGTAGCCGATGTCCGAGCGTTCAAAGTGAATGAAGAGATAAGTGTACTGTCATCTGCAAAGCTGTAGATTGGATTCTCGGTCTTTTCCAGCAGATCGTTAATATAAATGAGAAAGAGAGTAGGAGACAGTATGGAGCCTTGGGGTACACCGGCGTTGATAGTGAAGGTGTTAGAAAGAAATCCGTCGACTACCACTCGCAAAGAACGCTCTCTGAGGAAACATAAGAGCCACAAACAGAACTTTTCAGACATACCATAAGAACGTAGCTTAGCCAACAGCCCATCGTGCCAAACACGGTCGAATGCCTTGGATATGTCAAGGGCAACCGCTCGCGATTCTCCAAAGTGTTCAATTGCGTTGTTCCAAACATGTGTTACATAAGTCAGGAGATCTCCTGTTGATCTATTTTTACGAAAGCCATATTGGTGATCGCTAATAATGTTGAATCCTTCAAGATATTTTAGAAGATGCTGATTGATGATTGTGAAAATACGAGTAAAAAATATAAATATAATATAATACTTGCGCACACTTTTCTTTGTATTATTTTTAAAAAATCGCGAAAAATCGCTGTCCCCCCACCTTATCTCGAAAAGCACTGATCAAAAAATTTTGAAAAAATTCTGGAATATTCTCCAGGGGGTGTAGATTGAACGAAAATTATCACGAGTGCATTACCTTTAAGAAATAATTTATCTGGTATATATATAAAAAAAAAAAATTCAGGGTCATCAATTTTCAGTAAAGATTGCAAACAAATTTTGTTGAAAACTCACTTGGGGTGTGTTTTGTGAGGTCACTAATCATTTTATACCACCGTAACAACATTTTTTAGTTTAAAAGCAATCAACGTACGGAACACTAATTGTGCAAGTTCAGCTTGCACCTGACCGTTTTTTTTTTTTTTCGTTTTATTGTTCAGGTCGACTAAGTGAACCGATCGGCTTAACACTTTCAAAAAACATGCCTTTTATTATAGCAAAAAACGCGTTTTGAAAACTTAAATTGTTGACCAACAAAAGAGCACAAGTTTTTCGAGGTCCTAGACTCAGGACAATATTCCTGGTGATATTTCAGAGAGGATAAAATCATAACATTGCTCTATCTAAACTATGCCTACTGACTCTGGTTTTATGAAATTATTAGCAGTGCCCGCGGCTCCGCTCGCGTGGACTTGATTCACTACTAGCGTCACTGCTTATTCCTTATGTTACCTAACGTAATAAAATATCTGCCATTATTTCCCCTTATCTCCCATTATTTCTCCTTATCTCCCATTATCTCTACATAATTTCCATTATCTAGGGTTATCTCTGCTCATGTCCCATTATTTCTCCTTATCTCCCATTATTTCCCATTATCTCCCATTATCTTACCTTATCTCCTATTATCTAGGTTTATCTCGACTTGTCTCGCAATATTTCTCCTTATCTCCCATTATTTCTCCTTTTCTTCTATTATTTATACTTATTTCCCATTATCTCACCTTATCTTCCATTATCTAGGCTTATATCGAATTATATAGGACATATGTATAAATTTATAAAAACACGTAAATCGGATAAGTGGTTCTCAAGTGATAAGCGCACTAACGGACAGACAGAGAGATGTTGCATTTTATATATATTATAATCTGTGCAACATGATATTGTTCCATATTTAATGGTTTAGGCAGTGTATTGCAAGAGAACGCACTAACGGTAACCTTTTTTCCGACTTGATTCGCTATTATCGTCACTATTTCTTTTTTATGTTACCTAACGCAATAAAATATATCCTATAACCTGGCCAGAGAACATATGTATGTTAAAAAAAAGCACGTAACACACTAATGGACAGACAGATAGACAGAGAGACATTGCATTTTATATATATTATAGATAGATAATCTGGCCAAAGAACATATGTATGTTTAAAAAAAAACAGTTCTCCAGTGATAAGCGCACTAACGGGCAGACAGACAGACAGAGAGACGTTGCATTTTATATATATTATAGATATTCTTTGCTACATCATATTGTTCCATGTTTAAGGGTTTAGCTTGTTTAAAAAAAAAAAGCACATAAATCGGCTAAGTGGTTCTCCACAGCGCACAAATGGAAAAACAGACAGAGAGACGTTGCATTTAATATATATTATAGATATCCTTTGCTATATGATATTGTTCCATATTTAGTGGTTTAGGCAGTGTATTGCAAGAGAACGCGCTAGCGGCAAACTTTTTTCCGATTTGATTCACCATTATCGTCACTGCTTATTCCTCATGTTACCTAATGTTATAAAATATAGCCTATAGCCTGGCCAGAGAATATATGTATGTTTTAAAAAAAAAGCGTGTAAATCGGATAAGTGGTTCTCTAGTGATAAGCGCACTAACGGACAGACAGAAAGACAAAGTGACGTTGCATTTCATATATATTATAGATATAGATTATTATTATTATATAACCTAGCCAAAGATTATATGTATGAATTTAAAAAAAGACACGTAAATCGGATAAGTGGATCTCGCGTGATAAACGTACTAATGGACAGACAGACAGACAGAGAGACATTGTGTTTTATAAATATTATAGATTATAGATATTCTCTGCTATATAATATTGTTCCATATTTAATGGTTTAGGCTGTGTATTGCAAGAGAACGCGTTAGCGACAAATTTTTTTCCGACTTCATTCGCTATTATTATTACTGCTCATTCCTTATGCTATCTATCGTAATAAAATATAACCTATATATATATATATATATATATATATATATATATATATATATATATATATATACATATATATATATATATATATATATATATATATATATATATATATATATATATATATATATATATATAAAACATATGTATGTTTTAAAAAAAAGTACATAACGCACTAATTGACAGACAGACAGACAGAGATACGTTGCATTTTATATATATTATAGATGTAATAAAATATATATCTGTAACCTGGTCAGAGAACAAATGTACGAATTTAAAAAATCACGTAAATCGGATAAGTGGTTCTCGAGGGATAAGCGCACTAACGGACAGACAGACAGAGAGACGTAGCATTTTATATGTATTATAGATATAGATTATTATTATTATTATATAACCTGGCCAAAGAATATATGGATGAATTTTGAAAAAAGACACGTAAATCGGATAAGTGGTTCTCGCTGATAAACGCACTAATGGACAGACAGAGAGACATTGCATTATATATATATATATATATATATATATATATATATATATATATGTGTATATAGATTATAAATTATACATTATAGATATTCTCTGCTACATAATATTGTTCTATATTTAATGGTTTAGGCTGTATATTGCAAGGGAACGCGTTAGCGGCAAACGTTTTTCCGACTTCATTCACTATTATCGTCACTGCTCATTCCTTATGCTACCTATCGTAATAAAATATAGCCTATAACATGGAGAGAGAACATATGTATGTTTTTAAAAAAAAGTTTGTAAATCGGATAAGTGGTTCTCCAGTGATAAGCGCACTAACAGACAGACAAACAGACAGACATACAGAAAGACGTTTTATTTTTTACATATATTATAGATGTTAATTGAGTGTTGGTGGAATATGATCGTATTTTTTGAGACATGTTGAAAATCTGATACGACCTTGTAGAACTTTCAGTTTTTTTCTTTGCGATGTCTTTATGATAGATCTCATCACACCTAGCATTGTATGTATACGAGTACTTCTTATATATTTTTTTTTTAAGGAAAGTTAGTTAGCATATAAATACTCGTATTAATACTTGTAATATGAAGGTAATCTGTAATGACTATGCGTTGTGAAATAAAGATTGTTACAGGAACAACAATTATTATTTTAGAAACTTTAACAATGATGGCTACCATCTGGTAATCATAGCATTGACGGATTAATTTTTTTAAAGGAGAAAAAATAACAATTAAAAAATAATTTTAAGTACACACACATAATAGAAGATAAAGGTTTTAAAATTCCCAAACAAGTTTCGCTTCTTGAAAATAAAATTTTACGTAATGTAAAGGATAACTAAAAATAATACGAAAACAAATTGCTCTTGTAAGAAATAATACTTAATTTGCTGTAATTACACAGCCACACAAAAAAAGATCATTATCACGAATCAAAATATATAGATCTAGTTTATTTTTCGATGCTGAATTCGAATCCGTAGTTAAAGAAAAAATTTATCGTGTCATTTTTTTAACAACTTCCCTTGAAATGGGCCAAAACTATATTAATAATGTAATGAAGTGTGAAAAATAATAAATATTTTATAGTCTAGAGAAGAGAATATGCATTAAAACCACAGCAAGCTATTTCTATTAATTAAGCCAAGATCCAACCTTATAGGGGGTGAAAACTACCTCCAAAATTCAAATAAAGCAGGTGAGTTTAAATAACATGTACAAAGGACACATTCTTGGAGCTCTTAGGGCAAAATATCTGAATCTGGTGTGGTAACCAGACATTACTCTTAAAGGGTTGAGGCCCTATAGGGTGTAAAAACCACCTCCACCTATGGGGGTATCTTATAACTTTCAATAATGACGAAAAAAGTTCAGATTTTTGTAGTTTTAGGCAGGGTGAACAAATATGGGGTAAAGTCGCTTGAACCACCGATACACGATTATAAAGTACGAACCTTCAAACGATACATGTCAAAATTTCATGATATTTCCATGATTAGTTTACAAATTACAGTGGTTTTAGTGACGCTACTTTGTTGTTTTTCGTGGGAAAAAAACTGTTCAAGCAAAGCAATGGCTTGATAAATGTTACGGGGACTCTGCTCCTGGAAAATCACCCACCATTCACTGGTATGAGGTAGTACAGATACAAATGCATGAAAGCTCAAATGAGGTAGTTACACCGGAAAAGATCAAAAAAATCCACAAAATTGTTTTGGATGACCGTAAAGTAAAATTGCGTGAGATAGCTAACACCCTAAAGATATTAAAAGAACGTATTGGTCATATTTTGCATGAATATATGGGTAACAAATGGGTACCGTGTTTTGCTCACAGTGTATCAAAAACAATAACGTATTGATGATTCTGAACACTGTTTGGACCTGTTTAAGTACAATAAAAAGGATTTTTCCATGATATGTGGCAATGGATAAAACATGGATCCACCATTATACATCGGAATCAAATCTGCAGTCAGCCGAGTGGACAGCAGTCGATGAAAGCGGCCCGAAGCGACCAAAGACACAACAGCCTGCTGGGAAGATTTTGGCCTCTGTATTTTGGGATGCGCGTGGATTAATTTTTATCGACTATGCTGAGAAGGAAAAAATCTTCAATAGCGAATATCATATAAAGTTATTGGTGCGTTTGAAGGCAGAAATTGCAAAGAAACGGCCAAAAAGGAACCAGAAAAAAGTGCTCTTTCATCAAGACAATGCACCGTGTCACAAGTCAATGGTTACGACGGCAAAATTGCAGGAATTGAAGTTCGACTTGCTTCTTCATCTATCGTATTCTCCAAATTTGGCTCCCAGCAACTACGAGGCTGGTTTGAAAAGTCCGTGCAAAGTCCGAGAGATGGCACCACCGGCGCGTATCGAGGTCATGTTTAGTTAGTAGCATCTCTTGAATGAACGCACACCAAGTTTCAGCCATATTGGTCTATTTCTTTGTGTTTGGCATTCGTGTGAATCAAGGAAGTCGAGTGATTTTCAAGAAATGGACGAAAAAGAATTTCGTGTGGTGATTAAACAATACTTTATGAAAGGCAAAACACCTCAGGAGACTAAAGAGAAGCTTGATAAACATTATGGTGACTCTGCACCTTCGATTCGAACAGTTTATAAGTGGTTTCAAAATTTTCGGACTGGCTATATGGGCACAAGTGACGTTCTGGACGGCCTGTGCAGGTTACGACTCCAGAAATCATTGATCAAATCCATGATATGGTGATGGATGACAGAAGAGTTAAGGTGCGTGAGATTGCTAGTGCTGTGGGCATCTCGACTGAACGGGTACATAATATTTTGCATAAACATTTGGACATGAGAAAGCTATCCGCAAGATGGGTGCCGCGATTGCTCACGCTTGACCAAAAACGGAATCGTGTGAAGTGTTGCAAGGATGGTTTGCAGCTGTTCCAGAAGAATCCGGAGGACTTTAAGCGTCGTTTCGTCACTGTGGATGAAACATGGATACATTACTATACTCCTGAGACCAAACAACAATCTAAACAATGGGTTACCAAGGGGAATTTGCACCAAAAAAGGCGAAGACCGTTCCTTCGGCCGGAAAGGTTATGTCTTTTGGGATTCGCAAGGGATAATCCTCATCGACTATCTGGAAAAGGGTAAAACTATTACAGGTGAATATTATTCATCGTTATTGGACCGTTTGAAAACCGAGCTGCAAGAAAAACGCCCGTGATTGGCCCACAAGAAAGCCCTTTTCCATCACGACAACGCACCAGCACATACCTCAGTAGTTGTGGTCGCAAAATTAATGAAAATAGGATTCCAACTCGTTTCACATCCCCTATTCTCCAGACTTGGGTCCCTCGGACTACTATTTGTTCCCCAATTTGAAGAAATGGCTGGCGGGACAAACATTTTATTCAAACGAGGAGGTGATTGCAGACACTAATGGATATTTTGCAGACTTGGACAAATCCTATTATTCGGAAGGGATCAACAAACTAGAACATCGTTGGACGAAGTGTATAAGCCTAATAGGAGACTATGTCGAAAAATAAAAAAGGTTTACCCCAAACACATAAGTAGTTTTTATTTTTGCACGGACTTTTCAAACCAACCTCGTATTATTTACGAGGCATGTTTTTTAAGTAAGTACCGTTTTGCGATTCCGCCACCGCAGCGATACGGTCGGCGTTCCGCGCATGCGCGCTGGTAACCTACATCTCATGTCTACGCACTGACGCCATTAGAGTCTGATTCTTCATTGTATACGTTATTTACTGAGTGTTTAAGATGCCTCCGACAATCGTGAGTCCCGCCGATTGTGAAGTACGGGCTGTTATACGATTTCTTAGTGCTAAAGGCGTAAAACCGATCGATATTCATCGTGAGATCTGTGAAGTTTACGGACAAAAGATTATGAGTGATGGAATGGTAAGGAAATGGGTGAGAGCATTTAAAGATGGCCGCACAAATGTGCATGATGAAGAACGGAGTGGGCGTCCTTCGGTCGTTAATGAAGATTTGGTGCAGAAAGTGGACGAAAAGGTGAGAGAAAACAGACGCTTTACAATTTCATCATTGTGCGACTGCTTTCCTCAATATTCTCGTAGTGTTTTGTATCGCATTGTGACCGAGAACTTGAATTACCGGAAATTGTGTTCACGTTGGGTTCCAAAAATGTTGACGGATTTGCACAAAACCCAACGTTTAGGCAGTGCATTGACTTTCCTTGAGCGGTACCACAATGAAGGTGAACATTTTTTAGACCAAATTGTTACTGGTGACGAAACATGGGTGGCCTACGTCACACCAGAATCGAAACAACAATCCATGGAATGGCGACATTTATCATCACCCAAAAAAGTGAAGTTTAAGCAAACAATTTCTGCCCGCAAAATCATGTGCACAGTTTTTTGGGACAGAAAAGGAGTATTGCTAGTGGAGTTTCTGCCTCGTAATGAGACAATCAATGCAGCGTCTTATTGTGAGACATTGAACAATCTGCGTCGTGCAATCCAGAACAAAAGACGTGGCAAGTTGAGTAAGGGTATCGTTTTGCTGCATGACAATGCCCGTCCACATGTGGCTAATCGGACCAAAGATCTCATCAAATCTTTTAAATGGGAAACTCTAGATCATCCTCCATACAGCCCTGATCTGGCGCCCAGCGACTACCATTTGTTCCTGCACTTGAAGAAGCACCTGGGTGGTCAGCGTCTTCAAGACGATAACGAAGTCAAAACATTTGTGATACAGTGGTTAACAAGTCAGGCGGCAGAATTTTATGAGGAGGGTATTCAAAAACTGGTGCCACGTTATGACAAGTGCCTCAATATTCACGGAAATTATGTAGAAAAGTAGATTAAGGTACAGGCTTTCATGTAAAAATAAAATTATAGCGATATCTTTGCACGTCTTTTTTTAATTCCAAAACGGTACTTACTTAAAAAACATGCCTCGTATTTGCAGACTTCAAAAAAAGGCTCGCAGGAAAGAGATTTGGCTCTAATGAGGAAGTTATTAGCGAAACTGAGACTGAAAGACAAATCCTTCTACAAGAAAGTTATAGAAATGTTAGAAAAGCGTTGAACTGATTGTGTCGCTCTTGAAGGAAATTATATTAATGAATAAAGTCGAATTTTGCAAAAAAACAATGTGTTTTCTGTAGCTAGAAAACTTTTCAGCCTACGCGCTATATTTGTGATTTACAATAATTGTGTTTAAAATTAGTTTTTTTTTTTAAAGCAAGACAAAGAAAATATTAAATAATGGTAACGGTCTTCCGAGATTTTTGAGGTCACTTGACCAAACAGCCCCTTCTCCATACAATTTTACCTAAGATTGGAAATAATGAAAGCAAAAATTCCGAGATCTATGAGATATCATATAGCAGAATGTATTTACAGCTGTGGTGTAACCCAGAAGGGTCAGAGGGGCACATTGGGAGATTTTTTTTGTGAAAAATTCCTCCGCCCCTGCCCACGGTTATCAATTTTAAAGGAGATGTAAATTTTTAGAGGTCCACAGTAGGAAAAGTTTTGTGAAAAAATCTCCCTTCCCTCGATTATTCATTTTTAGTGTTCTGTACGGAACACTTATAAGATCACTTCGGTGTCTGTCTGTCCGTCTGTCTGTCCGTCTGTCACACCCGATTTTCTCCGAAACTATTCGTCATAGAAAGTTGAAATTTGGTAATAATATAGGAATTGATGGCCTCATCAGAGCCATGTAGCTTTGAAAGTTAAACTTTGACTTAAGGGGTTAGTTTTGGGGGGTGAAATCGGAAGTGAAAAAAAATTTTTTTTACTAGGTGGTGTCAAATGAAAGCTTGTGAAAACACGAGTAAAAAAGTATATATATATATATATATATATATATATATATATATATATATATATATATATATATATATATATATATATATTGTAATACTTGCGCGCACTTTTCTTTGTATTATTTTTAAAAAATCGCGAAAAATCGCTGTCCACCCGCCTTATCTCGAAAAGTACTTATCAAAAAATTTTGAAAAAATTCTGTAATATTCTCCACGGGGTGTAGATTGAACGAAAATTATCAGGAGTGCATTACCTGTAATAATTTATCTGGTATATAAAAAAAAACAAAAATTTTAAGGTCATCATTTTCAGTAGGGTAAGTCCGGGATATACGCTCCAGCGGGATAGACGCCTCATTACATTTGTGTGAAATGTAAGACGCGTTAACAAAAGAATGTCTTATAATACGAACGTGCCCCTCCCTCACTTCAATCTGCCACAAAGCGTTGGTGCGTGCGGTTGTGCGTAGGAGCGCTAATGACAGTGACGAGCCAAACAGTCGAGATTTTACTTTGTGGATGATTTTCAGCCCCCTATAATTTTGGAGTTAACATGTAAGTTTATTTTATTTTTACTTCTGAATAAGGGGTAGGGTATGTAGATTATTATTAATTACATTTTTAGGATAAAATAAACGTATTTACCATTTTTTTTCGAAGGTATCTATTCCTGTGAAAAGGGATATATGCCCCGATATGTTTTGGGATAGTCGCCCCTAAGAGCGTCTATCCCTACTTCACCTTAATGCATGCTGGCTTTAAGGGCATCTATCCCTTGCCGTACTTAAGTGTATGTTATATGATTCAAATTGGAAATGCCCCGTAAATACAAGCGTAAAGCCGGCGTCCAACCGCGTGTCATTACTTGGACCGAGGACACATTGGCTGCAGCAATAGCAGAAATGCAAGATAAACGACTTAGCGTCAATGATATAGCAAAAAGACACGGAATACCATCTAGGACGTTACGTCGGCGGTTTGCTACACAAAATAAGAAAATAATACCATTAGGTAGGTACCTACTTTTATGATTGCACGTGTGCATTTATAATAATATTGCTTCGGATTGAGAATACTTACCTACCTCGTATAATTATGGGCAGGTAGTATTTTTTTTTTTATTTTGCCTAACTAATACCTACAATTTTTTTAGGAAAACATCCAACTCTTGGATTCGAAAATGAACGTCGGCTGGTCACACATATTCATAAGCTAGAACAAGGCATACCAGTGAAAAGCAAAAAAGATCAGTAAAAAGTTAAAGAAAAAAGTTGATTTGAAAAGAACTAAAGCTAAGAAGCAAAAAAGAAATAATTTAAGTGATTATAAGTCAAGCCATACAGATATTACTGAGGATAGTATCGAAAGTGATAAAAATGAAAAAGAAAACAACGAAAAGAATAGCATTGAAAAACAAAGAAAAGATAAAGAGAAAATTAAAAGAAAACTGAGGAAGCGAACAGCTATGAAATTTTACAGTTCTAGTGAAGACGATAATAAAGAGAATGAGAACAGTAGTTTTGAAGTTGAAGAAATAAAAAAATAAAAGACAAAGAAACAAAAACACGACAAAACTTATTCCAAAACCAAAGAAACATTCAAAAAGGCAAAGCCTGCTTTAATATATAGTTCTAATGATGAAAATGATGGAGTAGATGATAAGAATCTAGATGAGGATCATTGCGTGGAATGTTTTGACTATTATAGTAACACCAAATCCAAAGTAGATTGGATCCGTTGTGTTATGTGCCACAAGTGGCTCCACGAAACATGCACATTATATCGCAATTATTGCAACAAATGTGGGCGAATGCAGATTATTGCCACCAAAATGGCTAAATAGTTTTGCAGTTTTTAAGACGATTATATTTTTGTACCTAAGATGATTGATCACCTAATGTTTTTAATTAATATGTTTATTTTTGTCCATGTTTAGTAAACTAGTAACATCATCTTAAATAATTGAAAAAAATAGCTAAAAAGAATGTATATACATATATATATATATATATATATATATATATATATATATATATATATATATATATATATATATATATATATATATGTATATATATTTAATAAATAATAATGTTGATTCAAACATATATTCAAAATGTTTGTTTTCTTGCAAAGGGCATCTATCCCTCCAAAAAATTAGGTCTGGGGCATATATACGGCATACGAGGCATCAATCCCGTTATGCAGTTTTATTTTAAACTCAAAATATACGGTTTATTTATTGACTAGTCTACAAAAAGTAGTACGAGGTGATTAAATGAAGTACCAAAGTTAGTGCACATATGAAAATCATGTGCGTATTATTTGTATGTTAAGAGGTATGAGTAAAATAAAAAAAAGTTGGGCACATATCCCGGATTTACCCTAATGATTGGAAATAAATTTTCTTGAAAACTCATTTGGGGTGTGTCTTGTGAAGTCACTGATCATTTTATACTTCCGTTACAACATTTTTATTTTAAAAGCAATCAACGTACGGAACACTAATTGCGCAAGTTCAACTTGCACTTGACCGGTTATTAATTTTTAATATTCCGATAAATATAGGAATCTTTTAGCGTTTAAGGTGTTAACGGGTCATTTTATTCATCAACGGGATACGCCACCCTGTCTGCCTATTGACGTAACCACCTTTTTAAGTTTTTCGCCTCTTGAGTTCTGTTGCTTAAAGAAACGCCCTTTGGATCCATCCGGCCCTGTCCGTGTCTTGAACATAGCTACGCCACCGAAATGCAAATTCAAATTTAAAATTATCTGTATTTTAAAAGTATGCCAGCATACAATAAAATAGTGTCCACAACTAAGACTAAAACTACCTAACAGGATTAAACATTATTAAAGTATCTATAGAATTCTTCAATATTATATGGCTCTATTTTCAATAACAATCTAAAGATTTTCTTTTTGAGTATTTTGAGATTTGTAATTAATTTAATATCATTTGGTAAACTCTTATACACCTTTATGCATGTGCACCCTTCTCTGCCATAGTCAATCTGTGTCTTGAGTAAGTATAGTTCATTGTTCTTGTGGCATATACAGTTTGTGACTCATATCGTTCAAATAAAGACCTGTTTTTAAACAGGAATGCTATACATTCCTGTATGTAAACAGCAGTAGCAGTAAGTAGTTTATTTTCTGTAAATTTTCTACATGATTCTCTATGGTTTAAATTGAGTATAATTCGTAAAGCTCTTTTTTGACAAACAAAAAACCCTACTAGCATTTCTACAATTTCCATACATGATAATTCCATACCTTATATGGGACTCAAAGTTTGCATGATACAGTATCTTCTTGATGTCAAAAGGAATATACCTCCCCAAGACTCTAAGACTATAACATATTCTGTTTAATTTACTCACAACATGGTTGACACGACATTCCCAGGATAAAGTACTATCCAAAAACATGCCCAAAAACTTAGCTTCAGCATTTAAATTAATACGGTTGCTTAATAAGTTTAACCTAGTTGGTTCCTCTAGTCGTGACCTGCTTGTTTTAAATATCATAATGTTCGTTTTTGTTATTCATGACTAGCCTATTCTTTTTGAACCACCCCTAGCATAAAAATTTCATGTTTAATTAAATACAATTGTGCTAATAATGAGTTTTTCCCAACGAAAACCAACAAAAAAAAACAAGCAGGTATGTATCAGAGATATTCAGGTCAGTCAATAAGTTTTGAAAGCGACCTGTGGAGCATCACTTGAAATTAAATAATTTTTATCACGTCTGGTAGAAAATCGCAAGACTTTTATTAAAAAAATTCATTTTCGTTAAAAATTTTTTCATTTTTCAAAATGACCGAAAAACTCATTTGTTGTTATTTGATTAATAAACAAATATAAAAAAATAATCGGTCAAGTGCAAGTTGAACTTGCGCAATTAGTGTTCCGTACGTTGATTGCTATTAAAATAAAAAAAAAATTGTTACGGAGGTATAAAATGATCAGTGACTTCACAAAACACACCCCAAATGAGTTTTCAACAAAGTTTGTTACTGAAAATTGATGACCTTGAAATTTCTATTTTTTTATATACCATATAAATTATTATAGGTAATGCACTCGTGGTAATTTTCGTTCAATCTACACCCCGTGGCGAATATTCCAGAATTTGTTCAAAATTTTTTGATAAGTACTTTTCGAAATAAAGCGGGTGGACAGCGATTTTTCGCGATTTTTTAAAAATAATACAAAGAAAAGTGTGTGCAAGTATTACATTATATATATATTTTTTTTTACAAGCTTTCATTTGACACCACACTCGATTACCTTTTTCTCACTTCAGATTTCACCCCCCAAAACTAACCCCTTAAGTCAAAATTTAACTTTCAAAACTACATGGCTCTGATGAGGCCATCAATTCCTATTTTATTACCAAATTTCAACTTTCTATGACAAATAGTTTCGGAGAAAATCGAGTGTGACAGACGGACAGACAGACACCGAATTCATCTTATAAGTGTTCCGTACGGAACCCTAAAAAACGGTTAAAAATTTTTTTAATGGCATCGGAAACTGGCGTCGAGACCCAAATTTTGAAAAAAAAAGATCAAGTACCAAAATTTTAAGGTATTTTTGCTATAACAAAAGGCATATTTTTTGAAAATTTCAAGCTGATCGGTTTACTTAGTCGATTCGGTTTACTTAGTCGATCTGTACAATAGAATGAAGAAGAAAAAAAGTTGTTAACCTTTCTTTGAAATTTTGTAGGTAATGTACGCATTTGAGCGCCTTAAACGGAGATTTGTTAGTAATTTCATCATAAAGAGTCTGTTTTAATATATACTATAGACAACTGGAGTTATTCACATTTTAAGTTCAAAAAACGCGTTCTTTATAAATAAAAGAGTACAAGTTTTTCGAGGTCCAAAACTCAGGACAACACTCCTGGTGAAACCCCAGAGAGGATAAAGTCATAATATTGCTGTATCTAAACTATGCCTATCTTATCATTATTTTGACTTTTTTTTTACTGCAAAACGTCTCCAATTATCCATAATACCATTTTAAAGAAAGCAAAAAACATACTAAACTTGAAAATATTACTTTGTCTCGGTCTCACGCACTTAAGTGCCTATTTGAAAATGGAACAATAAGCTTTAAATATTTAAGGGGATTTTTTATAGCTTTCCCCGATACCCTCTAGTGAACATTAATTGTTTTACAATCCTGATAAATAAATGACCCTTTATCCAACACTTGTGATAATGTGACATAGTATAAATATATAGTGTGTCCTAAAAAGTTTTATACAAGTCGAGAAAAAGTTTATCTTATATATTACAAAAAAATGTATTCTTGATAAAAAGTTACTGGGAAAATAAAAAATAATGATTTATAATGAAGAGTAAAGTGTGTTTAAATTTAAATATATAGCAAAATATTAATTGAAAATGTTAATAGGAACTAAAAAATTATGCTCACGTTTACTCCAGTAAATACGTCAGTAATTGTCGGATTATTTATTGAATAAAGGAAAACGAAATTAATTAAAAACTAGTGCACTGATTTTGATTATATCATATTCTTGTTAAAAATTTGATAACTTTTTTAATTTCCTTTGCAACAATTATATCCATCCAATAAATTTGTGCTAATATCATTTTATTTTGAAATTTATAAATCATTATTTTTTATTTTCCCTGTATACCATCAAATATTTTAAACTTCTGATGCTTGATTATGGATTTTCATGTGATGCAGGACATTTTATCAAGAATAATTTTTTTTGTAATATGTAAGATGAACTTCTTCTCCATTTGTATAAAAGTTTTTGGGACACACTGTATAATTAATGTATTATAAAGATATTTGGGATAGAGGGGACAAAAAAAAAATTGGTGTCTCCTTTTGTTATTTGAGCTTAACAAGTCAATACAGGAGAAAAACAAAACTTTTAAAATTTTTTTGTCAATATTGGCGTTGAATTAGAGAAAGAAAATTTCGAATATAGGCGATTTTGTACGGAGATATTACTTCACATTAACTTTGAATAAAATATTATTTTGTCTTAAAACTGTTAAGGGGTTACATACACCTGGGCGCTGCAAAAAGTATGTTTATTTAAAAAATATATATTTTGAATGTTATTATGTAAATAATACAAAAGAATGGCCATTACATTCTAACGTTAATTTTTTCTTAGATTTTAAGATCATGTTACGATACTGTTTTTCTTCCTATAATTTAGGTTTTATTACATTTTTATATTTACTGCAGGGATTTCAATTTCTGAGCAGTGTAGCTTAAAACAGTGTTTTAAATTCTTGAGCAGATTAATTTAAACCGGCAGTGTGTAACGTGTGTTGCCGACTTGACTTATTTAGTTCACATTGAATGCGTCGAGATTTGCATGCCGGGAAGTACCCCAAGGAGAAGGGACAAAGGTATTTAAGCAGTCATTTCGAATTTTGAAGGGCTTTTTCCACCATGAAGCAGTAACGGCTTTTTCCACCATAAAGGAGTAACAGCTTTTTCCACCATGAAGCAGTAACGGCTTTGTACCGCCAGTAGGCTGTAGTGGCTTTCTTTTCCAGCACGCCAAAGTGTAGTAGTGCAGTAATGGTTTGTAGCTCTTAAGTTTAAGGCCTTTTTCCTTTCTTGAAATATCCTGCTCATCCTCAGGCATTTCGGATCAACAAGTGTTTTAGCAACCCAAATGAAACTAGGATGGTAATGGCTGAGACAATATCTTTATGAGAATCTCACCAGGAAAGGCCAAGTAACTTATGGAAAACCCACGAGGAGAAGCCAGTCAGTAAGTCATAAGCACACCAGTCTAAATTTCTCACTTTCTGTCTACAAGTGCGTTTCCAACGACTACTCAACAAGTGTAACTCGCCGAGTTAATTTCACAAACTTTTAATATCGTGTTTTATCAAGCCTTTTATTAAAATGATGATTTAAACATTTTTATTATATTCTGTAATTAAAATTTATAAATATAAGTTATTTCAATCATTGTCAAGTGAATCACAATCGCTAATTTTAGAGTCATTTTCTGAACAAGAATGAACAAGAATGTTGTAATTTAGCTTCATCAACTGGTATGCAGTTTTCACAATCTCTACCACTGTAACGGGAGCACACATCTTTTGGTGAACTTGCAAGATATTATATTTAAAATTTTTTCAGGTACAGGATGAACATACACATAACCAGTGATTTGTGACACAGTGCATTGTCTTGATGAAAGAGCACTATTTTCTTGTTCATTTGGGGACCGTTTTTTTTGCGATTTCTGCTTTCAAACGCACCAATAACTTTATATAATATTCGCTATTGATGGTTCTTCCCTTCTCAGCATAGTCGATCAAAATTATTCCATGCGCATCCCAAAATACAGAGGCCAAAACCTTCCCAGCTGACTGTTGTGTCTTTGGTTGCTTCAGGCGGTTTTCACCGCTGCTGTCCACTCAGCTGATTGCCGATTTGATTCCGACGTCCAGTGGTGGATCCAAATTTCATCCAATGTCATATATCGCATGAACAAATCCTTTTTACACTTGCACTTAAACAGGTCCAAACAGCGCTCAGAATCATCAACACGTTATTGTTTTTGGTCCACTGTGAGCAAACGCGGTACCCATCTCTAACCGAGCTTTCTCATGCCCAAATGTTCATGCAAAATATAACCAACACGTTCTTTTGATATCTTTAGGGTGTCAGCTATCTCACGCAATTTCACTTTACGGTTATCTAAAACAATTTTGTGGATTTCTTTTATGTTTTCTGGTGTAACCACCTCATTTGCCTGTCCAGAGCGTTCAGCATCATTTGTATCTGTACGACTGCGTTTGAATTCAGTATACCAATAAATATTGAATGATTTTCCATTGGTAGTGTCCCCGTAATACTTATCAAGCCATTGCTTTGCTTGAACGGTATTTTGTCCCATCAAAAAATAATGTTTAATCAACACACGAAATTAGATTTTTTCCATTGTTTTGAAAATATCAACAGTAGCGTCACTAAAACCATTGTAACTTGTAAACTAATCGTCGAAATGTTATGAAATTTTGACACGTATCGTTTGAAGGTTGGTATTACCTATAAATTATATGGGTTTTTTGAAAAGGGCGACATCTATGTGATAGATCAAAAACTTTTCAGCTAGTTAATACCAATAAATCAACGTCTTCGCTAACTATAGTTCATGCATCATATTAGTTATTTTTTTTTAAAGCTTCAGCTACAATTTTGGTATCAGAATCTTCTTCGGATTGTAAGACATCTACATCGGAATTTATTAAATAAGTTATTATTTTTTATCCTTGAATTTTATATTTTTTGTACTTATATAAGTGTGTGTGTGTGTGTGTGCTTGTCTGTGTTAGTGTTTATATATATTGTATAAAAATACTATATATAAATATAAAAATATGTGTCTGTGTGTGTGTATGTGTGTGAAAATTTTTATCCATGCGTACATATAACTAAAAGCGTAAAAATACAAATTTATGAAGCACATTTTCCTTCAACTCTTCATGTAAGTACTTAAAACGCCCGCTAGCGGTGAAAATTAGCGTAATTTTTTTCTAAAAGGCCTATGTCGATAGGAAATTCTCTGTAAAATCTTTTTTATTTCAAACATTTTTCTCTAAAGTCAACAGGAAAGCTGAAAATTGCAAAAAATCGTTTTTAACCCTTTCAACCCAAAATGAGGGGGGGGAAGCCGAGGGGGTACTTATACTTCTTTTTTCAATGTACACATAAAAAAAAGAGATTCCAGCAATAAAATGTAACTTGGGAATTTTTTTGGGTTTGACCTCTTTTGTGCAATTTTCTTTTAGGGTAGAAGACAATATTGGACATTCTTGACTGCACTATGAGAATAGTTGGGGCTGTTTTCCTTTAAAATAAATGAATATTATTGCAAGAAGTATACGGTAATTAATTTGACTGTTAATATTCTATTACAATGTTGGTTTCGAAGTTATTTGAAATAAACAGTTTCAACTTTTTTTATAGCGACGTGCCATCGATATCTTATAAATAATGATAAAAGTACTTGCCGACCAAATATGTTCTGTCTCCTTATGACAAGTTTTACAATGTATACTCGTATTAGTACATTATTAACACAATAACATTTTAGGAATAATATGGAGTAAATTGTCCAATAACCGACGAGTATATCCCATTTAAATTTTATTGACTTTAATGTTTCACATACAGCTATCAAAACAAATTAAATTATGCCTAATGGACGCGGAATTAAATTGAAGATAGTTATCTGTATGTAACTCGGTTTGTATTTGAATGTGTATTAAATTGGTAAACATTTGTATTAAAAGGTATTTATTGCTCGCATGCTCTGACATAAAAATTCTGTTTTTTACTCTTGCCATGGCTAAGTGAAGCATTGTTTTTGTGAAAAAATTGCCTTCTGAGATTTTTGAACGTCCTCAAGTCTCAAGGTTTGTTAGTTTGTCGGCACGGTACCTTTCGAGTTAAATGAGGTATCAGAAATCCAATCTACAGGTTTGCAGATTTATTTTCGAAATGCAAGGTCGCGTGGAAGGTACCGAGTAAACTATTCTACTGAATATGGTCTTCTAAAGTCTGCAAGGAAACCTTCAAATCATTGCAAAAGAGGGCTCGTGCGCGATTCGCCTTGGTTTTGAATTGCAGCAGGTTATACTCGGTGGGAAATGCAGCCTAGGCAGTTTATTCCAAAAGGATTGGGCTCTCCATTTAAGAAAGTGCTCGAAAGGGGGGGGGGGCGAGGAGCGATAAGCTAAAGTATTAATAAATGTGATGTGTAGAATAGATCTAAGGTATCAAATATTCGTAGCTGCTCCACAGAATCACGGTTTACCTCTTGTTTTGGGTCTCTATTCAAGATAACACCTCGTATGTTTAGTAGAGCCCTAAATATGGGAACAATATTTTATCAGTAGCCGATTTGGATAGGATTATTTTGTGTTGTAAAGTATATAGTTTTCTAGTACGAAATAATTTTCCCAACTTTCGAGAAGCTCGACAATGTGATCAAGCCAAGATATCTGTACTCTCAAGCTAACACCTAGAAAGTTAAACGACGATCTTAATGGAATAGGATATCTTGACTTAACTTTTTTTTATGAGGATAAGACACGTGCTGCTGGAAAAACTCTAAAGCCCTACAAGAGTGACTAGTGTGCGGAAAAAGTGAGTCATGTTGGTTTTGAATCACTGCAAATTGTACTCGATGGAAAACACAGTCCTGAATTCTGGGTGTCCAGTTTCCTGATTTCACCGACGACTTCTGGCACACAAATTGTTGTATACCATTCAGCATTAACTCTCTTATAAGTTCTTACTTGTTTAATCGAACTCAGTTTGTAGCCTACAACGGATTCAAATCAGAAAGATTTGTGGCTACCTCAGGTGTTCCACAAGGTTCAAATTTGGGACCCTTGCTCTTCATTATGTTCATAAATGACCTTTGGGAGGATTTAAAAATGTAACAGACTAATTTATGCTGATGATTTAAAAATGTTTATGCCAACAGAAAAAACTGAGGATTGTTCCTATCTACAGAGCCAGTTGAATTTCGTACATTGTTGGTGTTGTGACAACAAACTACATCTAAATGCTCAAAAATGCAAAGTTCTAACATATACTACGAGGGTAGCGTCAATAGAGTTTCAATATAGAATTCAAGACCATAATTTAAGTAGGTGTAGCACAGCAAAACTAACATTTGCTCAGCATATAGCATTGAAAGTTTCTGAAGCAATGAAGTCTTACGGGTTCATCATTAGGAACTGTAGGAGTTTCACTAATATTGCATCACTGAAGGTTTCGTATTTCTGCTTTGTTCGCTCGAAACTAGAAAATGCAAGTATTGTCTGGAGTCCAATTTACGAGGTGCATAGCGTTTCACTTGAAAAAGTGCAGAGGAGATTTCTGAAATTTCTGTTGTTTAAGATTAATGGAATGTATCCTGAACGGGGAATTAGCAGCGATTGTTTGTGTGAACAGACAAATATTCTTAGCCTGGGAATCAGGAGAGTTTGTGCCACGGATACACTCACGATCAAATATGTTTTTTAGATGTAACAGACCTAATACTAATTTGTTATTGAATTCACCTATTCATGTAATGTGTACTAATTTTAATCATATTTGTAATGTTTGTGACATATACTGTTGTACTAAGAAGCAATTACTACAGACTGTCATTGAATATGTAAATGTCTAAATATTTAACCTATTAATGGGAAACCGTTGGGTAATAAAGCTATTATTATTATTATTATTACAAAAAGTTCTTTCTCACATTTGATCAATGTGGTTCCATGTTTGGCTGACGGGCCAAAACCAAGTCAGCACAAACGCTATTACTATTCCGTATTAAGGAATGACCTGACAATGTTACATGTTTTTAAAATCACTGACTTCTGAATGTTTCTGTGTATGTCTGTGTTGAGTCCCAATTGCACTAAATGTGGTGTGAATGTTATTGGAGTAAGGCCTGTGGCTGATATAATGAGGGGGATAATGATGACTTTTTCCTGTCTCCATAGCCTTTTCATTTCCGTTGCAAGGTCTGTGTATTTGGAAATTTATTCTGTGTATTTCCCTTGGATGTTTGTGTCGGTGGGGACAGCTATGTCAATCAGATAGGTGACTTTTCCTTTTTTGCACTAAAAAGTAATGTCGGGTCTATTGGCGGAGATTGTTTTATCTGTATGGATACCGATGTCCCAGTAGAGCTTGTAATCTTCATTTTCAAGTATGGATGTTGGCGTGTATTTGTAGTAGGGATCTGTGTTTTCTATGAGTTTGTATGTTGTGGCTAGTGCTTGGTGAACCATTTTGGCAGCTGAATCATGCCTGGCTGTGTACTCCGTTCCAGCCAATATTTTACATCCGCTCGTTATGTGTTCGATCGTTTCTTTCTGCTGGTGGCATTTCCTACATCTGTCCTCTGCAATAGTCGGGTCTTTGATGATATGCTTTTGGTAGTTTCTGGTTAATATGACTTTATCCTGGATGGCAAGTAAGAAGCCTTCAGTCTCAGGGAATAGCTGCCCATCCCGTAACCAGGTGTATGATTGTTTTTTATTTACGTGGTCTTGTTCTATGTGGTATCTGTGTTTTCCGTGGAGTGTTTTCTCTGACCACGTTTTCATCTTTTCCTGTTGTAATTGGGTGTGACTATGTGTGCCTGCTGAGTGGTCTGCCCGGGCTAAGTCGAGAGGTGTGTAGTTTTTGTCTGCTTTCACTGTCGCTGTGTGGAGGCTGGTTTGCTTGCCGTGAAAGAATTTCCTAAGTGTTTGTATTTGTTTTGTGTGTAATGATCTGATGTCTATAATTCCTCTTCCTCCTGCCTTCCTCTCAATGGTAAGTCTTTCTTTGCATGCGTTGGGGTGTAATTTCCTGTATTTGGTGAATTGAGATCGTATAAGGATGTGAATATTTTCTATGTCTGTTTGTGACCATTTGATGATACCAAATGAATATGTGAGTATAGGTATAGCGAACGTGTTGATGGCTTTAGTTGAGTTTTGTTTGCAAAAGTTTCGTCAGTCTGTTTTTGAATTCGGTTCTGAGCTCTGTTTTGATGTGAGTGTGGTCGAGTTTGGTGCTTTGTTGGAAGCCTAGATATTTGTATGTTTCTTTGTCGAACATGTTTTCGAGCGTTTCATTGTTGATGGTTTCTGTCTCATGGTGGCACTTCCATTGGCCTTTGTTGATGTGGAGCACTTTGCATTTACTTATACCAAATTCCATATTGACGTCTAAGGTGAATATTTCTGTGATTTTGAGGAGTTCTTTCTGCTGTGTTTGTGTGGCAGCGTAGAGTTTTATGTCGTCCATATATAGGAGGTGGTTTATTTTATGTTGATTCACTTTTTGGTGTCTGATATTGAAGCCATGCTCTGTTCTGTTTAGTATATTTGAGAGTGGATTGAGACAGAGGCAAAACCATAGAGCCCTGAGCGACTCTCCCTGAAATATACCCCGTCTGATGTACAGCTCTTCTGTTTGGATCCGTTCGGTTTGTGTTTCTAGGCGTATTTTGGTTTTCCATGTTTTCATAATTTGTGCGAGAAACTGCCTGAGGTGTTGGTTGATTTTATAGATTTCTAGGGCCCTGATTAACCAGCTGTGGGGTATGGAGTCGAAGGCTTTTTTATAGTCTATGTAACCGATGTGAAGTTTTCTGTGTTCTTTTCTGGTTTGTCCCATAATCACGCTATCTATAATCAGCTGCTCTTTGCATCCTCGACTATTTTTCCTGCATCCCTTCTGCTCTTCTGTGAGAATATTGTTGTCTGTTAGGTGTTGTTCCATTTTCTTCGAAATTGTGGCTGTGATGATCTTGTATAGGGTTGGAAGACAGGTGACAGGTCGGTAGTTTGACGGGTTTGTGGTGTCTGAGCTTTTGGGTTTAACGTATGTTATTCCTTGTGTGAGGAAAGTGGGAAATGTGTGCGGTTGTAGAATGGCTTTGTTGATTTGGTGTGTGAGTGCTTCGTGTGTGGTGATAAACTGTTTGTACCAGAAGTTTTGTATATTGTCTATTCCAGGACATTTCCAGTTGTGTGTGTGTTTGATAGTTTCTGTAATTTCTTGTGTATTTAATGTGGTATTTTCTTGTTCTGTCACATGTTTATGTTTGTCTTCTTTGGCTTTGATCCAGGGGGTGTTATTGCTGTGTAGTTTGGGTTCTGACCAGATACTTTTCCAATAATCTGTGAGTTCTTGTTTGGTTGGTGGTTCAGTCACTGCTATCTGTTTGTTGTACATAGTTTTCCGGTAGAACTGTTTTTCGCTTCTTCGGAAGAGGTTCGGAAGATTATTATTATTATAAAAAGTTCTTCTTTCTCACATTTGATCAATGTGGTTCCATGTTTGGCTGACGGGCCAAAACCAAGTCAGCACAAACGCTATTATCATTCCGTATTAAGGAATGACCTGACAATGTTACATGTTTTCAAAATCACTGACTTCTGAATGTTTCTGTGTATGTCCGAGTTGAGTCCCAATTGCACTAAATGTGGTGTGAATGTTATTGGTGTAAGGCCTGTGGCTGATATAATGAGAGGGACAATGATGACGTTTTCCTGTCTCCATAGCCTTTTTATTTCCGTTGCAAGGTCTGTGTATTTGGAAATTTTTTCTGTGTATTTCGCTTGGATGTTTGTGTCGTTGGGGACAGCTATGTTAATCAGATAGGTGACTTTTTCCTTTTTTGCACTGAAAAGTAATATCGGGTTTATTGGCGGAGACTGTTTTATCTGTATGGATACCGATATCCCAGTAGAGCTTGTAATCTTCATTTTCAAGTATGGATGTTGGCGTCTATTTGTAGTAGGGATCTGTGTTATTATTATTATTATTATTATTATTATTAACTGTTCGTCGATCTTTTAAGGCAATGGTTGCAACATGTCCAGTACAACCAAAGAAACAAGCGATCATTTTCTTTAGAAGTGCTTCGCGAACGAACCACTTTTGTTGGATTCGGTTCATCTTGGAACACGCAAACAGTTGTTCGTTGAGCTTAGTTGCCAGCTCGTACGAATATATCCAAGTTTGGTATCCTATTATGATGTTGTATACGCATTTTGTATGTCGAATTTTTTGAGCATTTCCTTACACCAATTGACACAAGCCTGGTTTTAAGTTTCGGTTAAATTATGCGGAATCCATCAGGGACAGATCTTTTTACAGCTAAATATTCATGCAAAATCAAATGTACTGCCGTTTTCGAGATGCCTAAGGATGCGTCTATCTCACGGTAAGTCAGATCCTCTTCAATCATGTTGCGCACAGCATCGTTGTTTTTTGGAATAACAACCGATTTTGGTCGCCTTCACGAAATTCGCGGACAGAAGTACGACCATGTCGAAATTCTGCAAATTAATTGTAAACAGTCTTTTCTAATAGTGATTCATTTCAACAGATATGCGAGATAGTGCACATAATAGCGGAAACTGCCCCGAGAAAGAAAACTGACAACATTAAATAGACCTGCACTAGTCTATATACGTATAAATAACTAAGTGTTAATAAGAATATGGAATAGAATAAATAGAATGATCGAAGAAAGAATAGTTAGAATGGCAAGAGACAGCTTACCAGCACAAAGAAAAAATATGAGTAGACCTCAATAACGCCGAAACGATAGTATTTTTAATGTAACGTCAAAGTGGTAATAAATAGGTAATAATGCGTACATAAAGAAGAAAGAAGAATTGTAAATGAATATTTAAAAAAGGATTCTTCCCAAGTTCGCCTCGATTATTTATTTCATGACTCCAAAATTGCTACTTTTTAAATTATTGTTACAATTCATGAAATTCAATTTATGCTAATAAGGTAGTGGTTTATTATTTCCTCTAAATTTTATGGCCTTGTAAAAACCAAAAATTTTCAGTGTCTCAACTTTGAACGTTAATACCACGAACGGGGAATCTGATTTAAGTTTTTAATTCGCAAAAAGAAACTCCTAACTTGAAACACAATTAATATTTCCACTCAAACTCAGCAATCAGCTTGTACTAAAATTTATGAAATTTCCAAGCAATAAAGTTGAGTAAACTTCACAGAAATTATTATAAGTATTTACAACTTCACATTTCGGAAACTTCATCGGCTGCTTGCTTGAGTAAATTCAGCGATTTTATTAAGGTCTAAAAATTTTAAACTTACCACAATTTAGAAGTTTTGCATATTATTTAGTTTACGAAAAGTTTAACATAAAATTTACAGTTAGGAGAAAGTGGAATGAAACTGTGTAGGCTGGTTAAATTGGATATGCATACAAGGGCCGTCGTTTAAGTTTTTACACACGACCACTAAATGGCGCAACATTACCATTGTTGTATCACTGTCTTTATTGGAAATCAAGATAGGCCGTGCCTCTTTCTCACAATTTTGAAAGTATAAAAATTTCAAATAATGAATGTATACTTATTCTATCTTAACCTAAGTTCTTATAATAGGAATCCTATACTAACTTAACCTAGGAAAGTGTATTTAGTATATACATGACTTTTTTAATGCTAGGACTTAGAACTAAGACTAAAACTACCTTAGACTAAGACTTACGCTAACTTAAACTAGGACGTAACAATGACTTAAATTAGGACTAATTTAAACTTAACCTAAAATGACAATCTTCTTGTCACGGCGGGCGAGGGGGGTTATCGTCTTCGTCCGAGAGCAGCGGGTCCGACGGTCTCGGGAACTGGCGGCTGGCGTGAGGTGGGAGTCGGAAGGCGTCCCTGATGCACGGATTGGGGTGCTGGGACACCATTGTTGTAAAATTTGACGTTTGTTATTTTGGCAGCTCAAAAATTGTCCGAGTAGTTTGTTTACAGCGAGCGTTCAAAAAAATTAGTTATGTGAACAAACTGAAATTTTACGTGAAGGTCTTCGTTGGATGATTTTTTACGATTTTAGTAAAGGCCTAACTCAACAACAATGCGTCGAAGCGCTGCGTTCAATTTTTTGTAACGCATAGTGTTTTTCAGATCTAACTGTGGTCTTTGAAACTGAAATTCTTTTAAACTCCTAGTTATATAAAACACTGCTGAGTATGCTTTTTTTATTACTTGAAGAGGAGACGCTAAACGTTATTAAATTAAACAAAACCTGTATCTTATCAACTAGCCAATGAAACAAAAGAATTGCAGTTAAAATTAAGACAATTGGTTATTTCCTTCAAGAGATAATGCAAAAAGTCGCTATCTTTCTGCTTGTAAAAAATATATTAATAGGAGAAAGTTTTTCTGTTTACAATTTGTGTTAAGATTATTATAATTAGTCAAGATATAAAGCTCTCGTTTTATTTATTTATATATTTATTTATTTATCAACGGTAACCATTTCTACAAAAACATCGACAATATGCAAAAGAAAAAACAATTTGATTGAACAATATGTTCAAGCTAAATCTAAAGCTAATAGGTCAGAATGCAAGGTATTACAATTTAATTTAATTATTTATAAAAATAAACAATACTTGACATATAATAGTAAGAGAAAACTACTCGAAAATTAAAGAAACTCTACAGCGAGGTCAGTTGCTTGACCATATTTTTGAATCGGTAAACGGGACCATCAATTGGCAAATTATATTTATCAAAATTACACTGCATTCTAAAGATTGGATTATGCAAGCAATAGTTTTTGGTGACATTAGCTGGGTAAAATAACGACCTTGCGAGGGTACGATGTACGGCATGAAAAGATAATTTACTAAGTAAGTACCCATAGTCAATATAGCCATTTAGCAGCCTAAAGAAGAAATCTAGATCACCTTGCATTCGTCTCTCATGAAAATTGCACATATTTAACAATCTTTGTACCAGGTCGTAGTTGGTATGCCCCTCAATTAAAGGAATTTTCAGTTTAAAAGAACAGATACGTCAGAATTTTTTTTGGCCTCTCTCCAACTGATTAATATGGACATTATAAAAAGGAGACCACACCGGGCTTGCATACTCCAAAATCGGTCGAACGTACGAGCAATACAATAATTTAAGCACATTACAAGAAAAATCGGTACTAAATCTATCAATAAAACCCAAACACCTACCGGCTCGCTGCACAACATTTCTTCGATGGCTGATGAAGGATAAAGAACAATCAAATATCACACCAAGATCCCTAATCTCATGTACCCGTTTTAAAATGTTTGAATTTATATTATAATCAAACTGCATGGGACTTTTTAATCTGGAAAATGGTATACAGCAGCGTTTACCAGTATTCAGACTTAAACCGTTTAAAGTTGCTTATTGGAAAAATATGTCAATATCTGCTTGCAAAATAAGACTGTCCACAAGACTAGAAATAATTTTGAATAATTTCAGATCATCGGCAAACATGATTTTTTTATATCAAAGTTATCAGAATAAATGCAATGCAATCGAAATAGCTGATTATTCTTATGTGATTATGTTGTCGTGCGATTGCCAAGTCAGTCTAAACAGTGCACTTAAGAATAAAGTATTTTAAATAGTAGATTATTCTTATGTGATTATGTTGCCGTGCGATTGCCAAGTCATTATATTTATTATAGAAATAAAGATGTCTAATATTGATACGGTCACTATAAATGTTGGTAGGTAACTAAATAGATAACAATTTATGACAGAGTTGTTGAATAGGTGATTCCATAGATACTAACTAAAATAACTGACTTGGTTTTACATGAGATCTCACCACTTTTTGTGGTGGAAGGACTGCGTTGCGAGACTTGGCATTTTTTTACATTTTATGTTTTTGATGGGATCTCATTTCTTTTTGTTTCTTCGCGAGTAATATTTCTTGTATGTCAGCTATGGATTTTCTTAAAACCCACTCCCTGTCTCTATTGGTTTTTCTCAAAGGCTATGATGTAACAATTTTTGACAAGTCTGGACGATAAGTGCTTCTAAGTCGATTATATTCAACGATTGCGGACTCCTGAGCTTTGATACTACCGAAGTCGACATTAATTAGATGTAATCTGCCCAGATTTGTCACTCTCGAAAGTGCCACGTATGAACACTGAAGAACCATTAGTCCACTGTTTAGACTTAGCCCCTGACTTTTGTGTATGGTAATAGCATAGGCTATACATATCGGAAACTGTTCGCGATGAACATATGCTCTATTAATAATTTCAAATTTAGTTTTAACAGGACCAAGCTCGTAAAGATGTTCATTATTAAATGTAATATATATTTTTTTTTATTTTAAATGTATGTTCAGGATCAACCTTTACTCCTTGTACTATACCGATAGAACCGTTGGCTAAGCCAAGACTCACGTCAATATTTCGTCTTAACGTGACTTTTGCTCCTATTTTAATAACAATATTATTTTCTAGCCCCGTTGTCATGGAAGCATCATCTTCATACTTTTTTATAATTAAAATATACTTAAAGTATTTCACTTAAAAAATTTTTAATTACACGAAGTAGGTAAGTATTATTAAACGAATATATTTGATAAATGAAAAATATTATTAAATATAATATATTAATTAATAAATAACACAAATTATTCATAATTATGGATTTTTTAGTGATTAATTAACTTTATACGACGTATTATTTGCCGGGACTCACGGTTGACCTTGCATTATGCTAGGTATGGCTGAGCGCTGCGCGCTCTCCGCGCTCTATCTCAAAAACGGTTAAGCATATAAAAAAAAATGTTTAGAACAAAATTTGTAGAGAATTTTATGCTCTACAATTTTCATAATAGATGCAAATATCATTGAAACCATAGGAGCGAGATATTTGACCTTGAATATCTTCAGACGCGGACACGAGATTTTATGAAACTTTTGAGACAACTTTTAGAATGCCAAAATAAAGGTTTATACAAGTTTACAGCTTATTATCTCTCATTCCGAGGTTGACCCTCTTTTTTGGCTTAAGTGACTGTACCATTTAGAAAACGGGACTGAAATTTCTTGATGTTTCAGTTTTTGCTTCCTTTATAGGCTAAACACTAACTAAATTCAAAATTGAGGTTTGTGTGTCTGCTAGAAGTACCTTAGAATTTTGATGATCGGTGAGTGTGTCAGTGACAAAATTAAAGAACTTCGACTGGCGATAGTTCGTAAACTATAAGGTATAAATAGTAGGTAATTTAGGAATATAGCTAGTATAGTATGTCCTCTTGGTCGCTGAAAATTCAGGCTTCTAGCTTTATCCACAACGAAGTTACAGGGGGGTCGAAAGTGCCGTGAGTGGCTTCGAGAAAAGGATGGTATGGCTGTGCTTTCTGCTTGACTTGGCGTGCCCCCAGATAAAGATATTTTCGGTGTTTTTAGTCCAGCTAGGTAACGAAAACCTTTTAATTAATGTTTATATTTAACAAGTAAAAGTGACATAATATTTCCTAAATAAATTCATCATGACTTCATCATTCAATTTACGTAACTACTTTAACCAAAAATTATTAAACAAAACGTCGCTCAAATCAGAAACTATTTCATTATGACCCAAAACTGACGGCGTATAATTTTAAACTTAATTCATTATCTTAATTTCAATCAGAATTTAGTTGACGTTTTCATTTTAACGGGTCCCGTCTGGAATATTTGAATTCAGACAATGTCACGTAGAGATTGCCTTTATAACTCTTGTCTAAAACCTCTGTTTTAATACACGTCAAAAAGTTTTAGCCAACTGTTGAAATGCATCTTGAAATACTGCTTGCTGTTTCATGACGGACATTTAACTTAGAGTAATTATTGAAAATTAATTGTAGAGTTTTAAACACAAAGATTTGGTAAATAGCTATCAGTCTTCAGTAATATCAGAGCTATAGAATAATTTTTTGATCCTCATTCTGCTATTTTGATTTTTCTTTCTTCAGAGTAGTCGTTGTTTTTGCTTATAATAGTGTTGTAGCGTTTATTTATTACAACATACAGAGTTGCATAACGCGTTTTTATGTAAATAATATTGGAATACAATATTTAAATATGTAGCATCTTATTTTTATAGATGCTTACTTGTGTTAAACGACTGCTCTTATGTCGTAGAGAATCAGTTTTAGCTGTAAAGACGCTACTAGCAACTGTGATTGTCTAGCACAGAAAATAGTAAACGCTCAATTCTATAAACCTTGTTAAAATAGACAGAATTGAGGTGTCACTAGAATATACAACAAAACAATAAGATAAACCAAAAACACTAATTTATTTACGTATTTACGTATTAGATTTATAACCGAGTATAGTACTAAATAAAACCGGTCAAGTACAAGTTAGACTTGCGGGCAAATTTTGGTCTGTACGTTAACTGCCTTTAAAATGAAAAAAAAAAATATTACAGAGGTACAGTACTTTTCGAGATAAGGGGAGGACGTCGATTTTTGGCAATTTATACAAAAAAAAACGTGCGCAGGTATTGCATCATATATATTTTTGAACTCACAAGCTTTCATTTGACACTCTACCTAAACAAAGAATTTTTTTTTCACTTTCGATTTCACCCCCATATACCGGATAAATTTCAAACGAAATGCACTCGTAATAATTTTCACTTAATCCATACGGTATGAAGAATATTCCAGAATTTTTTTTCAAAAATTTTCTGATCAGTATTTACCGAGATAGGGTTTTTGGACCATTTTTTTTTAATAATACAAAGAAAAGAGCAGTATAAAGCAGAGGATGCAGAGTTGACAAGACGGCGCACAGTGTCTCGATTAGTACAAGCTAGCGGGACAATATTATTTCTTCATTTATTTCAATTGTTTATGTATATTCCAGGTATCTTAAGCTATTTTAAGAAAAAAAAAAAATTGAAAAATTTGTACTGTATGTGTATTAATCGAAATATGTAGCTGTAAGACGGAAGTGGTTTACTAATGTGTCTCATTTGTTCACTATTGTCGCTAATTGTTCTTTAATTAGCTACACACGTCTACCTACTCATTATGTGTGAAAAGCACAATCATGTTTGTTTACAAAGAAATTTCTAGGAAAAAAAATAAAAATCATAATGATAGTACCCACATTTATTAATTTACAAAATATTATTTCTTTTAAAATAAATTAGTACAATAACAGTATCTATATATCAATTATTTACAAAAACAAGGTGTATAAGTAAAAGAAATATAATATTAAATAACTTATATACTAAGGCATGAATTATAAGCAACTACAACACACAATAAAATAAGAATAATAATTACAATAAAAAAATACTTAAACCTACTAATCACCATCAGATGAGTCGTCATCACCGCTCTCCCATTCAGTAGAATATTCAGAGAGTAAATAATCCTCCTCATTTAATTCGTGATGATGACTTACTGATGGTGTTTCGGATGGCAATGAAGGTGGGATAATCAACTGCAGAACCTCCGATGGCAAAGAAGTAAATTTTCTTCGCGGTAATTCTCTATACGAGTTGATAACAGGATCAGACGTAATTAAAAGCATTCTCAAAAGATCTGTATTTGTGGCAATACGTGACCGCTTCCTGGTGTGCCGTTCACGGAATCTACGACAGTCTTTATTTCTTGCCTCCTGGGCTTCTTCGGAGAGTTGTCAAATGGGAAGAAGAAAAGACTTTATAACTTCCGCGCTGTGTACAAGAATTTTATGCACAGTAACGGGCATGGAATACCACGAATACAGATCAAGGTATAATTTTTCTAGTGTCAACACAAAACTTTTCGAATTCTATATAATTTATGTCATATCCCGATGACAAAGTTCTTAAAATTACATGAAATCTACGAATAAGGTTTACGTCTAATCCTGTAATTTCGCTGCTCAATTCAGCTTTGGAAAAAAAATCTACGTGCTGTGTTTCCATCGTTTGTGTTACCATACCCAGGTTTTGGTTTATCTACAATGAGACCCATACGATCTTTAAACACTTTTTGTATCTCTTGTGAGCGTTGCTTCACAATAACTTTGTTGTTATCTCCCCTGACTTGCCACTTTTTTATTTCTAAACGATAGCTGATGTGAAGCAAACATTCAAAGCTACGGATCCATGCATGTAAAGTAGATAAACCAAATGCAAGGCGTTCTTCGTTGCTGGGATATTTCTTTGACTCCTCGTTCATAGTAGACGGGGTGGCACCGCAAATATAACACTTTTGCGTTGAACTTGTGTCTGTTAAGGCATTGCACACTTTGCCGTCAGTCATTGTCAACAACAAATCGTGTTTAACAGAGATTTGAGATCCAGCAACGTTACATAATGTTGGAAGAAGCTGACTTACTTCATCTAAAATTTTAGAAGTTTCTTCTTTCGTAAACTCTTTTGTCTCCTTGGCAAAAATAAACTTAATAGGACGGCAATATAAAGTAGAGGAAGGTCTTGGATTTTGCCAGATCACAGTTTCGCCATCAAGCAGTCTCAAAGGGACAAATGAGTATACGAACAAAAATTCGCCTGTAGCGTTAGTGTTCTCAAATTTCTGCTTATACGTGCTATGCCCCGAACTCCCATCACAGCCCCATTTGCTTACCAATGTATAATATGAACGAGGTAACACACTTCTAATGACTTCCGTCTGAGCTTTAACTAATCGTTCAGCCGTTTTATCCAAAATCGCGTGAAGTTTAATTTCACCTCGAGATTCAGTCACAGAAATATATTCGTCAGAAGGACAACAAGAAGCTTTGGACTTATCTAAACTATAAAACGATGGATACACTTGATGTCCCGCTTTCATTGACCATTTTCTTGTTTGTTTATATGAGTGAGAAGTCGATTTCGAGTCCACATAATAAGCTAAAGCTTCGTCTGGTGTTAACTGCCGACTTTGTTCAGAACACTTATTCTTTTCTCTAGTTTCACTGACCGCGACGTTATGGATCTGTTTAGCAACACTTCGATGCCCTTCTTTTCGAGTAGCTAACTCAGCTGCTGTAATAAGCTCACTTGCACTTCGCGATTCCAAAAGATCTTCTACTCTCCGTCTCTTCGTTTTCGTTGATAAGCCTTCAAATAATTTTCTGGGTCGCCCTACGGAAAGAGCCGCTGATGATGTTGAAGTGCACGGCTGGTTAACACACATCTTTATTTCGATTCCGGATCCCTCTAACCAATCTTCATGTTTGATTAGAAACATTTCATTGTTACACTTTAAAGAAGTCCACTTTTGATTGAATTTTGCTGAAAGGGTTGATATTTTCATTTTGAGTCGTTTTAGAGAATCGTCAGAAACATCAGACATATTGAATTTTTTACTTATATAATAAAAAATGCCACTGTTTCGTTCAGTTTTGTCATGTTTTAGCCATTCTTCAAAAAACTCCATTTTCGTCATAGTCACGACTCGTTCTGAAAAAAATAAAATAATTTTACTTTCGGGCCTTTTCGGGGTCTATAATATATATGAATCTGTGCCTGAATGTTGTAGGTATTACATATAGAAAAATCTAGGTGGATATATGTGGATAAAAAAAAGTTGCTACTTTTAAAGTTTACAATTAATGTAAAATTTGCTGGATTTATCTATACATTTACAAATTGATATTACACCAAAAGTATAAAAAAATATAAGTCATAATAGAGTACATACCTTCAACAGAATATTCCATCATAAAAAACTCGTTTCACTTTGCTACCAATTTTAAAATATGTTATCACAAGTGTGCATAAAATGCAACTGATTTGCAAATGAAAATGACCTCTCTTATAAGGGTTACTTTGACCCCCTGATAAGATACCTTTATGAGGTGATAAACAAATTAATTCTTGGAATTCGTTAAATGAGGGGGTTGTTTACAAGTCGTTATCAGTGGTTCCTGGAAATTACGTCATGAATATTGTCCCGCTAGTATGTTCTTGCCGAATCACTGTGCGGCGTCTGGAATGAAGTTTTGAAATATGGGGGAGAAAGTTTAGTGCAACAATTGACAAATTTAATGCAGAAGATCTTATATAGCCATAGAATCCCAAATGAATGGCGGATCAGTACTACCATTCTTATGTTTAAAAAGAGAGATAAGAAAATACCTTCAAATTATAGAGGAATAAATCTGTTGGGTACCACACTAAAACTCATAACAAAGATCATACCGAACAAAATTAATAGTGTTACCTCCTTAGAAGATTAGCAAAAATGGTTCAGTTCAGGACAAATATCGAAGAAGTCTATTGAATACAACAAGCCCGCCTATATATGTTTTAGTGACCTGCAAAGGACCGTGTCTAACTGAAATATATTATATATCTCCTCTACAAGAGGCAAATCCCATATAATATAATTAAGATTATAGAAAATGTATACATAGCGAACCAAATCCAAGCCAAGATAAACGGAGAATTTACCAAACCGATACCAGCTAGGAGTGGTGTTCGACAGGGAGACTCACTGAGCCCCCTTCTCTTCAACATCATCATAGATAAAATAATAAGAAGGATATAAAATGGGAGATAATGAGATTAACATTTTATGTTACGCCAATGACGCAGTACTATTTGAAGAAAATGAAAACGATCTGCAGCGACTCCTACACCAATTGCACAGCTAAATATGGTAATATCTGCCTCCAAGACAAAATGTATAACAATGTCAAAGACACCCTTAAGATGTAAACTTGAGACCGAGAAGTTATTAAACAGTAAATGAAGTTAAAATATCTAGGCATAGAAATATCTGCTTATGGTGATATTGAAGCAGATAAGGAAACAAACGACAAGAGCCGCAAAAATAGCAGGGTGCCTAAACAACACAACATGGTGCAACAAAAACATAGGAATTTACAGTTATAAGACCTGTTATGATATATATTGCGGAAACCAGGCCAGTAGAGGATTTCAATGATCGGGACGGATGAGATGAAGTGAAATCAAAGTATTGGTACAATGGAACACGGAAGAATTATGAAAATTGCTCGTGATAGGTCACCGTCAGGACCCAGGAGTGTGGGCCGCCCCCGAAAGAGGTGGTGTGATGGTCTGAGTGTGGCGGAATTGTGGCGGGCAGGTGGATGAGATTGAACAGGTGATAAGCCTAAGTTAGAGGAAGAAGAAGAAAACAAAGAAAAGTGTGCGCAAGTATTACATCATATATATTTTTGAACTCGTGTTTTCACTATTTGACAACATTTAACACCCCACTCGATGACATTAAAATTTCTTGATAGAGAAAACTGTTGCCGGAAAGAGAACTGATGGTAAAAATTATGAAGAATGAAAGTAGCAGTAAAGAAAATAAAACCCTCATCGACTCTGCAGGATGTTGCCAGAGGTATTTGCGGTAATGCAAAATGGCGTTGGCTCCCTTTCCATAGGAGAGTTTTCTAGCCCAAAAATGATTGCGAAAATTGCGAATTTGGGATACAGCCTCTTAAAAATATAGGTGTACAGAATTAAGGTGAAATACCTATTGTTCCACGTTTTTGATCCCGAGCTTCCTTGCCGAGAAAACCGTCGCACAGTGATTCGGCAAGAACATGCTAGCGGGACAATATTCATGACGTAATTTCCAGGAACCACTGATAACGACTTGTAAACAACCCCCCCCCCCCCCCATTTAACGAATTCCAAGAATTAATTTATTTATCACCTCATAAAGGTATCTTATCAGGGGGTCAAAGTAACCCTTATAAGAGAGGTCATTTTCATTTGCAAATCAGTTGCATTTTATGCACACTTGTGATAACATATTTTAAAATTGGTAGCAAAGTGAAACGAGTTTTTTGTGATGGAATATTCTGTTGAAGGTATGTACTCTATTATGACTTATATTTTTTATAAAAAATATGTATACTTTTGGTGTAATATCAATTTGTAAATGTATAGATAAATCCAGCAAATTTTACATTAATTGTAAATTTTAAAATTTTTATCCACATATATCCACCTAGATTTTTCTATATGTAATACCTACAACATTCAGGCACAGATTCATATATATATTATAGACCCCGAAAAGGCCCGAAAGTAAAATTATTTTATTTTTTCCAGAACGAGTCGTGACTATGACGAAAATGGAGTTTTTTGAAGAATGGCTAAAACATGACAAAACTGAATGAAACAGTGGCATTTTTTATTATATAAGTGAAAAATTCAATATGTCTGATGTTTCTGACGATTCTCTAAAACGACTCAAAATGAAAATATCAAGCCTTTCAGCAAAATTCAATCAAAAGTGGACTTCTTTAAAGTGTAACAAAGAAATGTTTCTAATCAAATAAAGGGGGGGGCGGATAAAGATTGGTTAGAGGGATCCGGAATCGAAATAAAGATGTGTGTTAACCAGCCGTGCACTTCAACATCATCAGCGGCTCTTTCCGTAGGGCGACCCAGAAAATCATTTGAAGACTCATCAACGAAAACGAAGAGACGGAGATCTTTTGGAATCGCGAAGTGCAAGTGAGCTTATTACAGCAGCTGAGTTAGATACTCGAAAAGAAGGGCATCGAAGTGTTGCTAAACAGATCCATAATGTCGCGGTCAGTGAAACTAGAGAAAAGAATAAGTGTTCTGAACAAAGTCGGCAGTTAACACCAGACGAAGCTTTAGCTTATTATGTGGACTCGAAATCGACTTCTCACTCTTATAAACAAACAAGAAAATGGTCAATGAAAGCGGGACACCAAGTATATCCATCGTTTTATAGTTTAGGTAAGTCCAAAGCTTCTTGTTGTCCTTCTGACGAATATATTTCTGTGACTGAATCTCGAGCTGAAATTAAACTTCACGCGATTTTGGATAAAAACGGCTGAACGATTAGTTAAAACTCAGACGGAAGTCATTAGAAGTGTGTTACCTCGTTCATATTATACGTTGGTAAGCAAATGGGGCTGTGATGGGAGTTCGGGGCATAGCACGTATAAGCAGAAATTTGAGAACACTAACGCTACAGACGAATTTTTGTTCGTATACTCATTTGTCCCTTTGAGACTGCTTGATGGCGAAACTGTGATCTGGCAAAATCCAAGACCTTCCTCTACTTTATATTGCCGTCCTATTAAGTTTATTTTTGCCAAGGAGACAAAAGAGTTTACGAAAGAAGAAACTTCTAAAATTTTAGATGAAGTAAGTCAGCTTCTTCCAACATTATGTAACCTTGCTGGATCTCAAATCTCTGTTAAACACGATTTGTTGTTGACAATGACTGATGGCAAAGTGTGCAATGCCTTAACAGACACAAGTTCAACACAAAAGTATATAACACTTTTGTGTTGAACTTGTGTCTGTTAAGGCATTGCACACTTGCGGTGCCACCCCGTCTACTATGAACGAAGAGTCAAAGAAATATCCCAGCAACGAAGAACGGCTTGCATTTGGTTTATCTACTTTACATGCATGGATCCGCACGTTTGAATGTTTGCTTCACATCAGCTATCGTTTAGAAATAAAAAAAGTGGCAAGTCAGGGGAGATAACGACAAAGCTATTGTGAAGCAACGCTCACAAGAGATACAAAAAGTGTTTAAAGGTCGTATGGGTCTCATTGTAGATAAACCAAAACCTGGGTATGGTAACACAAACGATCGAAACACAGCACGTAGATTTTTTCCAAAGCTGAATTGAGCAGCGAAATTACAGGATTAGACGTAAACCTTATTCGTAGATTTCATGTAATTTTAAGAACTTTGTCATCGGGATATGACATAAAGTATATAGAACTCGAAAAGTTTTGTGTTGATACTAGAAAATTATACCTTGATCTGTATACGTGGTATTCCATGCCCGTTACTGTGCATAAAATTCTTATACACAGCGCGGAAGTTATAAAGTCTTTTCTTCTTCCCATTGGACAACTCTCCGAAGAAGCCCAGGAGGCAAGAAATAAAGACTGTCGTAGATTCCGTGAACGGCACACACCAGGAAGCGGTCACGTACTGCCACAAATACAGATCTTTTGAGAATGCTTTTAATTACGTCTGATCCTGTTATCAACTCGTATAGAGAATTACCGCGAAGAAAATTTACTTCTTTGCCATCGGAGGTACTGCAGTTGATTATCCCACCTTCATTGCCATCCGAAACACCATCAGTAAGTCATCATCACGAATTAAATGAGGAGGATTATTTACTCTCTGAATATTCTACTGAATGGGAGAGCGGTGATGACGACTCATCTGATGGTGATTAGTAGGTTTAAGTATTTTTTTATTGTAGTTATTATTCTTATTTTATTGTGTGTTGTAGTTGCTTATAATTCATGCCTTAGTATATAAGTTATTTAATATTATATTTCTTTTACTTATACACCTTGTTATTGTAAATAACTGATATATAGATACTGTTATTGTACTAATTTATTTTAAAATAAATAATATTTTGTAAATTAATAAATGTGGTTACTATCATTATGATTTTTATTTTTTTCTAGAAATTTCTTTGTAAACAAACATGATTGTGCTTTTCACACATAATGAGTAGGTAGACGTATGTAGCTAATTAGAGAACAATTAGCGACAATAGTGAACAAATGAGACACATTAGTAAACCACTTCCGTCTTGCAGCTACATATTTCGATTAATACACATTCAGTACACATTTTTCAACTTTTTTTTTCTTAAAATAGCTTAAGGTACCTGGAATATACATAAACAATTGAAATAAGTGAAGAAATAATATTGTCCCGCTAGCTTGTACTAGTCGATACACTGTGCGTCGTGCTGGTTCCAACGTTTACGAGGATATATTTTATAATACCATTGAAAATCGAACAGAAATAGAAATTTCGAAAAGGTAAAATATTTATAACCACACAGATGTACTGACTAAAGTGGACTACAAAATGGAAATATTACACATATTTAAGTATCATTGTTAATATAAGGAAACTTCAAAAAAAAATCGAGGTAAAAAAAACCAATCTTTTCGGTAGGAACATTTCTCTGAAGATGCACTGAAATTGAGGTGATCAAGTAATTACCAATCCTCTGCGATATACTGGTAAAAAAAATCGTCAGGAAGTAATATGAAAGAAAGAAAAACTGTAATCAATAGATTTTTTAGAGCTGTAGTTTCCAGGACTATGTTAGCAATTTGGATCGCCAACCTTCGTCAGGAGACTGCGAACTAAGAAGAAGAAATTTCATGCAGCGCGTATGCTATGCTCATAAAAAAAACCGAAGTGATTTTTCATCCGACTAATCCCTATACTAACAAAAACAAATTATTTCTCTCTCACTTGTTGTGATGCCAACCGTAAGAAAATTTATTAGAGCAAATTTTAAAGAACAGAAACATAGTTTTTCCTTTTTCTAGCTCGGCGATAAATTAATTGCATAGTTAAATAAAATTTTCCAGTTTATAAATTCGCATCTTTAAATTAAAAGACGTTATGAATATTATAACGTTGAACAGAGTCGAAACAAATTCAAAGAGAAAATAGTGATAATGAATTAAGTTTAAAATATACCGAATAATTTACGGTACTTTACGAAAAATTAAATAATTTAACTTGAGCTGTAAAGATATTTTCAGTATGAGTTAAACTGTTCGAGTTAAAATTTAAAGATGCAAAATTTTACAGCTGTAAACAGGTTAAAATTCCTAATTACATTTTCGTCAGGTAGTTAATTTGGAATAATATGAAGTTGTTTAGTTTAAATTCTAAATGGTTATGTTCAAACTTCGGGAATATTAACTTCGCTAAAAAGGCTCGTGCATTTGAAGCTTTGAAATTCAACAGCAACTTGTTTAAAATTGCTTGTAAGCCGTAAGGTAAGCAAATTCCCAAATTTAAGTTTGCCTTAAATCAAAGACTTACAGTCCCTGGCCAAATTATTAGACGCACTGCAAGATTTCATGTAAAATATTAATTACCGAGTGATATTGTACCGTTTTATTATTTTAAATTGATTTGTTTTTTATTTTTATATTATCCAATCAATTACCTATTTATTTGACATAAATAAAACAGCATTAATTTAGAAAAGCATAAGTTTATTAAGTTTTAAAGAAAAGTGAAATTAATGTTAGTAAAAGTTAATAATTAGTTGAGCCACCTTTAGCCGCTATCAAAGCTTTAATTCTGCGCGGCATGCTATCAATGCAAGATTGTACTGTCTCCTGCATTTGAGGATGATGATTCCACACATGAATAATCTTTTCTAGGAGCTGGGTTTTGTTGGTAATCACATCTTTAGCCACTTCTCTTTTCATCAGCTCCCACACATTTTCAATGGGGTTCATACCCGGCCAATCCAACAGAGGGATATTTTTTTCTGCCAAAAAAGCTTTAACAGACCGAGCAGTGTGGCAGGGAGCTCCATCTTGCATGAAAGTGAATGGTTCCCCATTTGGAAACCATTCTCTGAGCTGCGGAATCAACCGATTTTGTAATACTTCTTTGTACTGATCTTGCCTCATTATTCCTTTGGCGACGTACAGACGTCCAGTGCCCTTGCCGCTGATGACTGACCAAATCATCACTTTGGTGGGATGTTTAACCGTCGGGACGACACAATCAGGATGAAACTTTTCTCCATGACGACGACGCACATACTGAGCTTTATTCTGCAAAATTTCGAATGTGCTTTCGTCACTGAAGCAGACCTGTCAAAAATAGGAAAAATATATAAACTTCCATGTTTATTTGCTTTATTTAACTGAAAATGATAATAATGTATCAATTATTGATTAAATTGCTGTATCTTACCGATCTCCAGAAGTCCACATCTTTGTCTTGCCATTGTTTGGTCCACTTCAGGCGCTTTGCTTTCATTGCAGCTGTTAACTTGGGTTTCCTGGCGGGGCGACAGGCCTTAAAATCTAATTCTTTCAATTTTCTTCGAACAGTGCGCTCAGAAGCATTTACGCTAGCATCCTGGAGTTGTGATTTTATTACCTTTGTGGTAGCAAATCTGTTTTCTACACAAATTTTCTTCAAACATCTCTCTCACCGTGGAGCGAAAATTGGTTTTCTACCGCATCTTTTCTTTCTTTTCGGGCTTAATTCCTTCCATGACTCAATTTTCTTTTTTATGCGTCGTACACTAGCTTCAGAAACCTCCAATATTCGTGATATTTCTCGGTTTGGAAATGTTTTCGCAATCACAAGGGCCTTCACTTCAGCTTTTTTACGTGGTGAAAGATCGCCTTTTCTACCCATAATGAAAATAGTCCAATTACTTTTTTAAAACACTGGATACAAAATAAACTAATAACTGAGTAGTATAAAACTGTTAAACAAACAATCACAGTCCATAAAGCCACAGAAACACGTCCGTACCTGACTCGATTCCGATCGCGACTGATACAGATTTGTACTTGTTTACGTTCATGTATCACTTTGTCAACACAGTGTTGCCATATGTTAAAAATAAATACAAATATGTAATCTACAACAATTCTTTTAAATAAAAATCAATAATATTGTAGTTTAAATATACCATTATTGCATAAAAACTCTTAAGAAACATAAAATTACTAAAAAAAATACAGTGCGTCTAATAATTTGGCCAGGGACTGTACATTCTATTAACATCTATTAGCCTACTTTAGCTTGTAAGTTATCACTAGGGCCTTTTGCTCTTCATACTGGTCTTGTTTGTGATAACTTTTGATGACTTCAAAACTTACCAAGACTGGAGTAGTGAAAACGTGACACTTGCCATCAGTTCTGATCGGACTGAGGACAGCAGCAATTTGGGGCTATACAAAGCAGCGCAGCAAGAAGATGTCAAAACGGCCCCACAAAGAGATGGTACAAAATAGCGCCACAAACAAAGGCTACAACCTGACAGTAATAATAATAAATGGCCTGGCTACACCCCCTTGGGGTAGAGTCACTCTTTGGGTTCTCTAGATCTAGTTTATGGGTTGATCAGACCCGTTTTCCTTGTTATATTTCTCTGCTCAGATGTTTCCAAAGTTTTCTGTTAGACGACTTCTTCCAGTTCGTAATCCCTGCCGCCTTCATTTCCTCCTTGACTTGCTGCAGCCATCCTATTCAAGGTCTACCTCTCTTTCTACGTCCCGGTTCCCATTGAAGTATTTCATATATTGGTGCTTCTGGGCCTGTTTTTCATGTGTGCCCTAGCCAATTAAATCTCTTCTGTTTTATTTTTTTTACTATGTCCTCCTCCACTTCTTTCAAAATTTCTTGATTGGTCCTACTTCTTAGACTCCGTCACATATTCTTATTGGCCCTAGGATCACTCTTAATATCGTTCGTTCAATTCTTCTCATGTCTTCCTCTTGTTTCTTTGTCATGCTTATATCTTCGGTAGCATACATTAGTTTTGAGAGTATTATTGTCTGGTATATCCTCATCTTACTGTGTCTTCCTATTATCTTACTACTTAACAATTTCTTATTGCTATGGAACAAACTTATTTGCTAATATTAATCTTTCCTTTACTTCCATTTCCTTGTTCTTATCCCAATACAGTGTCGCTCCAAAATATTTAATCTTCTCTACTCTTTCGAAGGTATATTCGTTTATTCTAATCCTTTCCATTTCCTGATCATTCTGTTTTCCATTTTTCATTATTTTGGTTTTCTCTTGATTTATCTTCAACCCCATTTTTGCTCCTTCTACGCTTATTTCTCTCACCAGTTCCTTCATTATTTTCTGGTTCTTTGCAATAGTTACTATATCGTCCGCATACGCCACTACCTGGCTGCCTCTTGTTCGTATTGAACCCTGATTTATATTCCTTAGTACATATTGTAGTGTTAGGTTGAATAACGTTGCCGATAATGCATCTCCCTGTCTAACTCCTTTGTTAATTTCGAAATCTTGTGTTCTTCCTTTCTGTGTTTTGACATTGGCGAATATCTCTTTCAGTGTCATCATACATAGTCGTATTATCTTGCTCGGTACTCCCAGTTCTTTTAGCACTGTATTTAATCCAGTTCTCTTAACCGAATCAAATGCTTGCTTGAAGTCAATGAATAACAATTCCAAGTTTAGTGCATGTTGTTGTGTTCTTTCCAATGCTTGTTTGACCAAATGGTTTGCGTCTACCGTAGATTTTCCTTGTGTAAATCCACATTGGCATTGTCCCATTACATTTTTTATTACACATTTTAGTTTTTCGTGTATCATCGTTGTCAAAATCTTGTAGGCGGTGTTGAGCAGGGTAATTCCTCGATAATTTTCGCATACTCGTTGGTCGCCTTTCTTGTGTACAATTTCACCTCCTTTCCAATTATGTGGCATGCGTTCTTCTTTCCATATCTGTTTAATTAGTACGTAAATGCTTTCACAGAGTTCTTCGCCGCCGTATTTGAACAATTCCATGTTTATCCCGTCTTTGCCTGGCTTTTTTCCGTTCTTACTTAGTATTATTTCTTTTATTTCATCTCTTGTTGGTTTTAGAATCATTTCCATTTCATTTTCTTCTTGCTCGTTTTCTTGGGTTATGTATTCTTCCTGTATTTGTTCGTTTAAGAGGTGCTTGAAATGTTCTTCCCATATAATAATATACTGTTTTTCTTCTTCTATTATTTTTCCCTCTCTGTCTTTCACTCCTCTGACATTTCCTTTATAAGTTCTGTTCTGTATTTTGATCTTATTGTAAAACTCTTTTGTGTTAACATTCCGACCTTCTGTTTCTATTTCTTCAATTTGCTCACCTATCCATTCTCTTTTTGTTCTAATTACTTTATTACATTCCTTCCTAATACTTTCATATTTCCGTTTGTCCTCAATCTTATTTGATTTTAACCATTTCATTCTGGCATTTATTTCTTTGTTTGCCATTCTTTTACATGTTTCATTAAACCACTCTTTCAATTTGTGGTGTCTTTCTATTCCTATGCTTTCTTGCGTTGCTTTTCTCACGCATCTTTTCAGTTCGCTCCATTTATTCTCAATGCTTTCTTCTGTTTTTGGCGTCAATAGTTTTCTTCTTAGAGATTCTTCATATTCGGTTCTTTTTTGTTCTTCGTTCAATTTTTGTACATCCCATTTGTTTTCTTTGTTCCTGCTTGGTATTTTCTTTTTTAGTTTTTGTTTTATCTTCGCCACATCTAAGAAGTGGTCGGAGTCTGAATTGGCTCCTCTGTACGTTCTTACGTCCTGTACTGAGGATTGTCTCCTTCGGTTTATTAGCACGTGGTCTATTTGTGTTTGTACTAATTGGTTTGGTGCCGTCCATGTGGCTTTGTGCGCTTTCTTGTGTTTAAATTTTGTGCTGCTTATGATCAGGTCTGTGCTTGCTTCCATATTACATAATTTCTGTCCGTTTTTGTTTGTCTCCTGATGTATAATATGCTCACCTCCCACTGTTTTTACGAAATCCTCTTTACCTTGCGCATTGAAGTCTCCTACTACCAATATGGTATCGTCTTTGGGGATTTGTTTTATTTCGTTTTCTAGTTCTTCATAGAATTTCTCCTTTTCCTCATCAGGTGCATTTTCTGTCGGTGCATATCTATTAGGTATGGCCATTTTGAATGGCTTTGTATGTCATCCAGTCGTTTATTGGTTTGAACTCCACTATCCTATCCTTCATCTTCCGTCTTACTATGAATGCAGTGCCACCTTGTGCTTGTGTTTCGCTGCCAGAATACTTTAATGTAAATTTAGGTTTACTTATTTACAACCTGACAGTAAATGAGCAAAATAATCGGCTTGGAATATTATATTTCGCCTTAAGCAGACCAAGCAGCCTCTTGAACACTAAAAAAATAAATATTTAAAATTTTTACGCTTTTATTTGTTAACTCTAAGAATATTTGACTGGATTATCTTTCGATAAAGAAAGGGGAAAAAGATTATTTTCAAAATAATTTATTATTACCTTTGTCTTGTCAGTTATAGGTACATTTTACTGTACAAAAGTATAACAACAATAACCTTAATACTATAACATTTCATTTTTGCACTTACCTATATTTTCTACAAACAAAAAAGGCTAGTTGTCGAAGATTGTTTTCTCTCCTATTGCCGTATGTACAAGTTTTGCTTTAGGATCACTATTGGTTGTTCTAAAATATTCTGTATCATTAGCTTTTTTTTCATCTTTATCTTCATTGACTAAATTAGTGGGATCTTTAAATTTTAAATGTTTTGAGGATCCGGCTATCCCCAGACCGCTTTGGTTTTCGGCCATATTTCGTTCCACATGTTTGCCTTTCTGTAGCGATAGCTTTATTTTCTGCGACGATGCTGAGCTATATAATACTACACAATAATAATTCTTCTCGTCATTAATATTTAGTGCCGACTAATCAAATCTAAAATATATAATTTACACCCCACATCTTACTGAGTTCATATACTATTAAGGAGCTTAAACGTGTTTTAAAAAGACAAAAATATAATTTTACTGTAGATTATGTAGTAAGATAATATCACCTGTTTGTGCAATTTCATATCTTACTAATATGTCGAGTTTATGAACCTCTTGGGGATGGCAAAAATTAATATCATTTTGTTAAATTCCACCGATAATTTAACTACAGCATGTCACTATTCTAACAAATAGGTAAGCTGAAGTAAGAAGTTAACAGATTAATGATACAAAAGTTGCAGCCTCCCAGCAACATAATGTCTTTGTTGCTACCGTTTGTACTTTACTGTTTAAAAAAAGAAAAATAATAATTATATTAATTGCAAATTATGAATTGTGTTTTATTAGTATATTTATTTTTCAGGTTCAGCTATCCAGTGCCGAATATAAGGTCAGTAATTAACTATAAGTGTTTACGATAATTTGTGATGTGACAATTAGAACTAGTGTCATTTAATGCCAATCAACGTTCCGTTCTTGCGAACTAGGGGAGAGTCGAGTGATTTCAAAATAAAAATTTGTTTCACCTGATTTTTCGTAGAACAATCGGGATTAGCAAATTGCGAAATGTGCTTCATTGTAGGTCCGAGTATATATCCATTGATCGGTGTTGTATAACCTTAAAAGTAAGAAATGTTTCGCTAGAGTCAAATTTAGCATTATTTATGCTTGTTTCATAGTCAACTGCTGATCAGTGAGCATCCACAATGCCAAATGACACTTTGGCGAAACGGCTACGACTACCGTCAGAACAATGGTCATCAACGGATGTACTTCCGGACCTACAAGAAAACACATTCTCCACACACGCACACATTCATATAAATATGTACGTATATATATATATATATATATATATATATATATATATATATATATATATATATATATATATATATATATGTATATACATATATATATATATATATATATATATATATATATATATATATATATATATATATATATATATATATATATATAGTGGCGAACAAAAGTATGGAAACATTTAAATTCCCATTTCTAGTCTTAACATTTAAACGGTTTACAATTACAATATTTATTTATTAATCGTGTACATGCTAACAAACATTTTGAAGACTAAAACAGTTATTGTTTATTAGAAATGTGCTTAGTTTTTAACGTAACAAAATTATGCACAAACAAAAGTATGGAAACATTTTTGTTATAAAATAAAAATTCCACTAAGACGACTAAGATGTCGAAAATATTTAATATTTAGTAGGATATCCTCTTGCGTCAATCACTGCTTGACATCTTCTGCCCATAAAGTCAATAAGCCTAGCAGTAAAATCGAGCAGTATTTTTTCCCATTCTTGTTTTAATGCGATCCAAAGTTCGTCCAGGTTTTTTATATTTCTTTTCCTAAATTGTTTATCCAGATAGTGCCAAAGATTCTCTATCCTTTATTCAGAAAACCAATCCTTGGCCAAGAGAGATGTGTGTTTTGGGTCATTGTCTTGTTGAAAAATCCATGACAGTGGCAAACCTTCTTCATAAGGAATCAAATTATTTTCCAATATCTCAAAATACATTTGAGCATCCATTCTGCCATTTATCTATGCTAATGGCCCCGTATCAGACCGTCGAAAACAATCCCATACCATGATATTTCCACCGCCATGTTTGACAGTAGGTACGACGTACTTTGGGTCATATTATAGACCAACTGGTCTTCTTACGGAACCAGTAGAATCACTTCCAAAGAGATTGAACCTACTTTCGTCACTAAAGGTTACTAGAGACCATTGATTTTGAGTCCTGTCTTTATGTTCTTCAGCAAATTTCAATCTCTCTTCTCTCTGTGACGCTTTGTAAGGAGTGGCTTTTTAACAGCACGCCTACCATGAAGATTTTCAGATAACAGACGACGCCTAATAGTCATGTCTGACACCAATACACCCTGATATTCCTGCCTTAGTTCTTTTTTAATATCAATAGCAGTTTTCTTGGGATCAATTTTCGCTTTTCGAATTATAATTTTGTCTACTCTCTTACTTGTTTTTCGAGGTCTACCACTTTTAAATGCCGGATCAACAGTGCCCCTTCTCGAGAACTCCTTAACAATTTTGCTGACAGTGCCTCTATGCATGTTTAGAGATTTTGCTATTTCAATTTGCTTCTCTCCACTTTGATACAGAGAAATAATTTTATGTTTCTGATCTGAACTGTAATATTTGCACTTTGGCATTTTGGCAAAAACCTCACCCTTAAACAATGCTACTAAATTACTTCGTATCAACAATAACGTACTCTTAAAGCAAAATGAAAAAATTATTTCAATGCTTTCAAAAGGACAAAACGCGTTTCTTAAAAACCTTATCTACCAGAAAAGATAAACAAAGTTTTTATAGTTAATAATAAAATTCTATAAAGAAATTGTCAACAAAACAAGACTAGTTTTTTTTATTCCTAAAGGATAGTATTTTATATTTTTGATTAAGAAAATGTTTCCATAGTTTTGTTCGCCACTATATATAATATATATATATATATATATATATATATATATATATATATATATATATATATATATATATATATATACATATATATATATATATGTTATATATGGGTCATTCTATATGAAAACAGCACAGAGTTTCGCCAAAACTGGTTAAATAATTTCGGAAAGTATAAGGGCTCAAATTTAAGCTTCTTTTATGTAGAATCGAATGCCATGTGGCACTTTTTAAAATTTTCATTTATCTTGTCAGTGACAGTGTCAAATACTGGATTATCTAATGAAAATTTTCAATGCTTTTCAATCAGAAGGCCATACGGCCATACTGATTGAATAAATTCTTCTTAAGTTCTGTATAGGGGTTTTTGAGGTCGCTGAATACAAATCTGATGTTAAAAAATTATTTTTTTTCGGATCAGATTCGTGTTCAGTAACTCCAAAAACATAGAGTATAGGTACTTTACTAGTTTTTAAATGTCGCTTTTAGTAAATTGACAGCTGGTGTGACAGCTGTCAATTGTCAAAATATTTTTTTGAAGTTACGTTCCTATTCGGAGATCTCAAAAACATAAAGAACAAATTTGACAACATGATTAAATATGCTAAAATAATGATTAAATGTCTTTTTCAGTATTTTGATAGGTTTTGACAGTTTGCGGCTGTCAAAATATTTTTTTAACATCAGATTCGTATTCACCGACCTCAAAAACCTCTCTACAGAACTTAAGAACAATATTTTCAATCAGTATGGCCTTATAATTGAAAAAACATTGAAGATTTTCATTAGGTTACCTCGTATGTGACACTGTGACTCACAAGGAAATAAAAATTTTAAAAAGTACTACACGACATTCGATTCTACACAAAAAAGCTTAAATGTGATACTTTCTGAGATTTTTTAACCAGTTTTGGCGAAATTATGCGCTGTTTTCATATGGAATGACCCATATATATATATATATATATATATATATATATATATATATATATATATATATATATATATATATATATATATATATATATATATAAATATAATATAATATATATATATATATATACATATATATATATATATATATATATATATATATATATATATATATATATATATATATATATATATATATATATATATATAGAATTATCATATCAATAGATTGGCAGGCCGATAGTCAGAGAGACACTCCAAAAAAAATTGGAAAATATGTTTTTCGAATTCTAACAACTCTAAGTTGTGAAGAGAAATAAAAATCTCGGAGACTAATTTTCTCAGGAATGCAATACTTTCGTTTACCAAGGGCAGTAAATACTACCAGCCTTGTCAGAAGTATGTTTCCTCCAACTTAACTGTATTTCTAAGATGTATTCTATACTAAATTCAATATTTTTTTAGGTGATTCTGTAATTAGATCTCAATCTCAATCCCTTCTTTATACTATTTCTGTTAAAATTGGAAATAATGGAAAAACACGAACACTGAAATAACTAACCTTCTACTTTATTTCTTCCCCTCAATATATATTTCATTACAAAAAATATTTTATAATTAATATCTAATAACCCAATCAAGACCCAACAAAAAAATCTCACAATACTATTGAAAAGATATAATATACCCCACTCTTTCCACCATTTTTCCATATCAACAATGAAAGTAATAGAAAAAAAATGATGTTTTGATTCCCTTACGAAAAAAATACCGAAGAAAACAATAACATGATAAATGCGAAGTGACGCTTCTGCCTGCCTTCTTCATCCCTTTGGCCCACTATATGGTATATTATAAATGCTTATGTTTAAAATTTGCTCATTCTCCCTTCAAAAAACGTGGAAAAATTCTCATAATACCATTGAAACTATATAAGATTTTGCTATCTTTTTCAGCCCTTGCCCTATTAATATTGAAACTAATCAAGAAATAATTAAATTTCCTTATTCCTGGGTTCCAAGAATTCTGAAAAGGACATTAAGCCCCATACTTATGCAAGATCCCCCTATTATACTGTAATAACCCCATATACATATATTTGACTATGAGTAATATGCTTGATCAAAAAACCTGGAAAAATTCTTAAAATATTATTGGAACTATACAACGTTAAAAGACCCCACCGCCTTTTCCTCTTCTTGGGTTGAAACTGTTCTTAATTTTTAAATTTTGGATTCCAAAAGCATATATAATGCTATAAATACGAAACAACCTCTCTTATCTCCTTCCTCACCCTTTTCACTTAAGCGATATTGCTCATATATATATATATATATATATATATATATATATATATATATATATATATATATATATATAACATATATATATACTATATTCATTTAGCCAATATGAACCAATAACGAAAATCAGGCATGAAGAACTGGTATTGTTGAGTCTAATTTTTAATTATTAATTTCTAATTTGTAATTTTTAATTTCAATCTTATAATTGTTGATAAAAATTGATAAAAAAAACTATTGCAGTTTAAAAGCATTATTGTTCTAAAAAATCATAAATTATTATTATGGAGAAATGTCAAAAACAAAATGCAAGTAACTCACATGTAGTATGCAATTTAATGAGTTACTTGCATTTTGTTTTTGACATTTCTCCATAATAATAATAATAATAATTTATGATTTTTTAGAACAATAATGCTTCTAAATTGCAATAGTTTTTTTTATCAATTTTTATCAATAATTATAAGATTGAAATTAAAAATTATAAATTAGAAATTAATAATTAGACTCAACAATACCAGTTCTTCATGCCTGATTTTCGTTATTGGTTGCTTCGTTATCTCTTTTTCAGTTTGTGCCCTGATGAAGGTCCCAACCTAGGACCGAAATATTGGCTAAATGAATATAGTATGAACATCTGTTGATGACCTTTTTGCCGAGTTCCCCAACTAGTTTCATAACTTAGGATTTTGTTAGATACGGCAACTTTTGCTTTCTCTCTTTATTATATATATATATATATATATATATATATATATATATATATATATATATACATAAATATATATATATATATATATATATATATATATATATATATATATATATACATATATATATATATATATATATATATATATATATATATATACATAAATATATATATATATATATATATATATATATATATATATATATATATATATATATATATACATAAATATATATATATATATATATATATATATATATATATATATACATATATATATATATATATATATATATATATATATATATATATATATATATATATATATATATAAAGAAAGTTGCCAGGACTTTTGCCTACAAGAAATAATTCTCACATAATATAAAATGCCAAAATTTAATGACCTGTATGTTTCTCTCCAGGAAAGAAATTTCCTGAGAAAAAAGGTTTATCTTTAGAAAAATAATATTATTACCTTTTAAATTCTTTAATTATGTTATATGTTTACACTTTAATACTCTTTTAACAAGATTGACTTATTTAATTAAAAATAATTAGGTTAGAGTAGAGAGCAACAAGGTAAATACGGATAATGTAATTAAAGCAATGTTCAGCACAGAAATTTTTTCTTTAGAAAAATTATCTCTGTTATACTGTTAATTCTTCTTTCATAAATACCTGTATTAGATATAGACGCGTCAAGAACGAAAACGAAATTTTGGAAAATAGCAGAAAGTACAAGAACCAGCAGCAATATATTTCTGTTGTCGAAAATTTATCAACTGTTTTTTTACATCTGTTTCATTAGAAGTGTCATTAGAGTGGAAAGAGTAATGGTGACGGTCGGGAAATCAGTTTGAAATAGGGAGTATTAGGGTAAACTGTGTTGAAAAACCGAATGACGTTTACTTTTAATGAAACAGTACTTTTACTTTTTAAATATTGTTCATAGTCGTATCAAGATGATTACCATACGTCAGTTCACCAACTTGCATCATAACTTTTCCACATTTTTAAACTTTCTTTAAAACCTTTCAGTAAATCTATTTTCGATTTTAGTGTTCCGTATGGTATTCATTTCGGTGTCTGTCTGTCCGTCTGTCACACTCGATTTTCTCCGAAACTATTTGTCATAGAAAGTTGAAATTTGGTACTAATATAGGAATTGATGGCCTCATCAGAGCCGTGTCATTTTGAAAGTTAAATTTTGACTTAAGGGGTTAGTTTTGGGGGGTGAAATCGGAAGTGAAAAAAAGCCTGTGAAAACACGAGTAAAAAATATACATATATGTAATGTAATAGTTGCACACAGTTTTCTTTATATTATTTTTAAAAAATCGCGAAAAATTGCTGTCCCCCCATTTATCTCTAAAAGTATTGATCAAAGAATTTTGAAAAAATTCTGGAATATTCTCCACGGGGTGTAGGTTGAACGAAAGTTTTAATAATTTATTCGATATATAAAAAAAAACAAAAATTTCAAGGTCATCAGTTTTCAGTAAAGATTGGAAACAACCTTTGTCGAAAACTCATTTGGGGTGTATTTTGTGAAATCACTGATCATTTTATACCTCCGCAACAATTTTTTTTATTTTAAAAGCAATCAACTTACGGAACACTTATTGCGCAAGTTCAACTTGCACTTGATCGGTTATTTAGACTGATTAGAAAAAAGTAAAGACTATATGATTAAAAGAACAGAGGATATAATAACTAACGGAATAGTCATTAACAATTTAAGATATGTTGATGACACAGTCCTTTTAGTAACATATAAAGATTATCTACAAGCATTCTTATTAGCAGTGACAGACCATAGCCTACATAAATTAGGAAATAGTGGAGAGAGTACAAGTGTATAAGTATCTGGGCTGTTGGGTGAACGAAAAATGGGACTTATCCCAATAAAAAGCAGAATAGAACAAGCAAGAACATCATTTAAGCAAATGCGAAAAGTGTTAACCAACAGAGCTCTAGACGTCCACTTAAGAATACGGTTATTACTATGTTATGTCTTCAATATTCTATTCTATGGGATGGAAGAATGGACCCTCACTGAAACAAGGTGCAAAAGAATTGAGGCCTTCGACATGTGGACTCACCGCGGAATGTAGAGGATATTGTTGATGGATAAACTGACCCATGAAGCAGTTTTACAACGTATTAACAAAGAAAAAGAAGTGCTTAATATCATAAAAAGAAGAAAGTTGGAGAACTTTGCTCACGTAATAAGAAGCCAGAAGTATGAGTTGCTCCATATAATTATTCAAGAGAAAATAGAAGGAAAGCTTAGTCCTGGCTGCCGGAGAACATTCTGGTTTTAAAATCTTCGTCAGTGGTATGGAGTAAGCACCACGACACTCTCCAGGTCAGCTGCGGAAAAAGTAAAGATTATGCGATTGATCGCCAAAATTCTGGGAGGACAAGGCACTTGAAGAAGAAGAAGATTTGATTAAAAAAATTATTACATTTTCAATTTATTATGTATATATGTTACCACCTACAACTACTAACATATATTGTCATAAAATTACCGTACAAACTAATCATAACTTACATGTTTAAAAACTACTTAGTACAATTATGATATTTTTGGCCATTAATATATTATACCTTTAACTACATTATGTCCTGACTAAATACTGTCATATAGCAACCACTCACTTATCCAGGTACAAAGGACAGAGATGGAATGCATATACAGTCCCTGTCCAAATTATTAGACGCACTGTATTTTTTTTAGTAATTTTATGTTTCTTAAGAGTTTTTATGCAATAATGGTATATTTAAACTACAATATTATTGATTTTTATTTAAAAGAATTGTTGTAGACTACATATTTGTATTTATTTTTAACATATGGCAACACTGTGTTGACAAAGTGATACATGAACGTAAACAAGTACAAACCTGTATCAGTCGCGATCGGAATCGAGTCAGGTACGGACGTGTTTCTGTGGCTTTATGGACTGTGATTGTTTGTTTAACAGTTTTATACTACTCAGTTATTAGTTTATTTTGTATGCAGTGTTTTAAAAAAGTAATTGGACTATTTTCATTATGGGTAGAAAAGGCGATCTTTCACCACGTAAAAAAGCTGAAGTGAAGGCCCTTATGATTGCGAAAACATTTACAAACTGAGAAATATTACCAAGATTGGAGGTTTCTGAAGCTAGTGTACGACGCATAAAAAAGAAAATTGAGTTAGGGAAGGAATTAAGCCCGAAAAGAAAGAAAAGATGCGGTAGAAAACCAATTTTCACTCCACGGTCAGAGAGATGTTTGAAGAAAATTTGTGTAGAAAACAGATTTGCTACCACAAAGGTAATAAAATCACAACTCCAGGATGCTAGCGTAAATGCTTCTGAGCGCACTGTTCGAAGAAAATTGAAAGAATTAGATTTTAAGGCCTGTCGCCCCGCCAGGAAGCCCAAGTTAACAGCTGCAATGAAAGCGCCTGAAGTGGGCCAAACAATGGCAAGACAAAGATGTGGACTTCTGGAGATCGGTAAGATACAGCAATTTAATCAATAATTGATACATTATTATCATTTTCAGTTAAATAAAGCAAATAAACATGGAAGTTTATATATTTTTCCTATTTTTGACAGGTCTGCTTCAGTGACGAAAGCACATTCGAAATTTTGCAGAATAAAGCTCAGTATGTGCGTCGTCGTCATGGAGAAAAGTTTCATCCTGATTGTGTCGTCCTGACGGTTAAACATCCCACCAAAGTGATGATTTGGTCAGTCATCAGCAGCAAGGGCACTGGTCGTCTGTACGTCGTCAAAGGAATAATGAGGCAAGATCAGTACAAAGAAGTATTACAAAATCGGTTGATTTCGCAGCTCAGAGAATGGTTTCCAAATCGGGAACCATTCACTTTCATGCAAGATGGAGCTCCCTGCCACACTGTTCGGTCTGTTAAAGCTTTTTTGGCAGAAAAAAATATCCCTCTGTTGGATTGGCCGGGTATGAACCCCATTGAAAATGTGTGGGAGCTGATGAAAAGAGAAGGGGCTAAAGATGTGATTACCAACAAAACTCAGCTCCTAGAAAAGATTATTCATGTGTGGAATCATCATCCTCAAATGCAGGAGACAGTACAATCTTGCATTGATAGCATGCCGCGCAGAATTAAAGCTTTGATAGCGGCTAAAGGTGGCTCAACTAAATATTGACTTTTACTAACATTAATTTCAGTTTTCTTTAAAACTTAATAAACTTATGCTTTTCTAAATTAATGCTGTTTTATTTATGTCAAATAAATAGGTAATTGATTGGATAATATAAAAAATAAAAAACAAATCAATTTAAAATAATAAAACGGTACAATATCACTCGGTAATTAATATTTTACATGAAATCTTGCAGTGCGTCTAATAATTTGGCCAGGGACTGTAGATACAAAAGGCGTTTGTTTGAGGAAAAAAAGAGAATACCAATGGCGGAGCTGCTTATAAAAGTGGGCGGAGCCTCTTGAAAAATAAACCTCTCTTGCACTGAAACTTTAAGAGCTTGAACTCAATAAACTCAGGTTCTATAACGGGGAGGAGGGTAGATCTTTCCAAAAAATGACCCTCTTCTGCAAATTTGCACACAGTGAAACTCTGCAAGCTTCTCCTAATAAAAACCGGTCAAGTGCAAGTTGGTTTTGCGCAATTAGTATTCCGTACCGTGATTGCCTTGAAAATAAAATTTTTTTCTTAGACTTCACAAAACACATCCCAAATGAGTTTTCAACAAAGTTTGTTTTCGATATTTTTTGAAAACTGATGACCTTGAATTGTATTTTCATATACCAGAAAAATTATCAAAGGTAATGCACTGCTGATAACTTTCGTTTAATCTACACCTTGTGGAGAATATGCTAGAATTTTTTCAAAATTTTTCGATCAGTACTTCTCGAGATAAGGGGGGACAGCGATTGTTGGTAATTTTTTAAGAATTCACTTTCACAAAGAAAAAGTCTGCTGAAGTATTACATAATATATATTCTTGAACTCGTGTTTTTACAAGCTTGATTTGACACCCCACTCTCACCTGTTAAGTTTTTTTTTCTCTTTCGATTTCACCCCTAAAAACTGACCTGAAGTCAAAATTTAACTCCCAATACTACGCTGCTCTGATTGGGCCATCAATTCCTATATTAGTGCCAAATTTCAACTTTCTATGTCAAATAGCTTCGTAGAAAATTGGGTGTGACAGACGAACAGACGGACAGATGCCGAAGTGCCGAAGCTAAAAAGTTCTGTTTCTACATCCATGATGGCAGAGGTGTATATGCTTTTTCTGATTTCCACTCTTGGCACAGTTAGCAGCATATTGAGCGACAAATTATTACTTTATCACAATTTCTAATTATAATTATGTACTTATCATGACGCCTTTTGTTACATAGTAACTTCTTCGGATGCAGTTGCTATTTAGGAATAAAATTAAATAACGACCGTCTCTGAAAAACTTCCATTATAACGAAAAGCTTGCTTTTCATCGCATTCGTCATTCATAACGAATGTCAACGACTACAACAGAAAAACCCTGGGATGACAAAATTTTCTTAGTTGACAGTGTTACAGTGTAAATCTATTTACATATCGGATTTAAAAAGGTTTTTGGTGACAAGGTATTGCTTTAGCTAAGAAGTCAGGCCATGCGTAAATGACAACCGATTCGGAAGGTCACTTGGTCTTGTTCATGTTTTTATGTCATTCTGTTCACCCTCTCTTAGTCTCTTTACACTAGAGGCTTTCAATTGCAAGATCATTTTTGGTTTTCTAGGATTGCTATGATTTAATGGCATCGATTTCCTAACTCCTTTAGGCAATCTTGTCTCCTTCATTCTCTATACATAACCATACCATCTTCACCGCTAAGCTAATCCCTTCTAGATCTTTACAGTACTCAGAGTTCCTTCATTAATTTTTCTTTATCTTTTATATTTCTATCTGATAAATCAGGCTACTACCAACACGGTAGTGTGGTAGTAGCCCGATTGTCCTCCACCCTCGTAAACGTTTCGCACCTATTAATTTTTTTCTTTCTTATTAATTTCATAGCTCCAGGTTTTTCCATTTGGATAGCTAATTGTTTTTCTTGCTTGTGTTATTCTTTTGTTAATCTTCATGCCAAATGTTTCTGTTACATCCAAATCTATCCCTAAGTATAACTAGTATAAGTTCTTATTTCTGCTATTTTTTGTCGGTTATTTGTTGATTCCACCCAAATGGTTAGGCATATTGGTTTATGATAGAGATTTTGTGATAACCTCCGTGAAATCGTACCTATAACCAAGAAGTTGCGAATAAATTTTAATTGAAAATATATTCGAATCCAGTTCATAAATCAAGTTTATAAATAGCTCGTTGTATATAAACTCGACGATTTAACACTTGGCTAGAAACAATAATTGTAGAGCTATTAAAGTAGGATTGACCTGTACCAAGGATGACTACTTCTTTAATATCTTCTTGACAAAATATTTAAATTAGAACAGTCCCCTTTAACACATGAAACATAAGAGTGGAACACAAAAATATTTTTTAAAATAACAGGTAAATTACTTAAGATTGAGAATCTTATTGTACAAATACTACCAATTATACAGAGTGTTCCGGAAACCAACGTATTTCCCTTCTAGGGCTGAGAGGCCAGCTCATAATTCACCAGAATATGTAAATATGATCTTAGTGAAATTCATTAGATTTCGAGATATTGACACTTTTATGAATTTCGTGAAAATCTACACCTTAGAGTAAAGGGTGTTTTTTATAGAGGTATAAAACTTTAAGTTGACAACACTTTTTTAACTGGCGGCCATTTTGTCAGCTGTCAAGTGATTTATGTTTAGTTTGGTTTGGCATTTCAACATGAATAGACTGACGCCTGAACAACGCTTCCAAATTGTGCAAATTATTTTGAAAATCATGGTTCTGTTCGAAATACGCATCGCGCACTACGTCCATTTTACGGTCAACATAATCGTCCATTTGAGCAATTAATTCGATTAACTATGGAACGTTTTCGCACCACGTTTACTCTAAATGATAATACGCATCCACAGAGACGTCGTACAGTGCGTACAGAAGAAGTCATTGCTGCTGTAGAGCGTAGCGTAGAGGAAGACCCGAATCAGTCTATCCGCCATCGTGCACAGGAATTGGATATGTGTCCATCCACTTTATGGAAGATTTTGCGCAAAGATCTTGTTGCGTGCTTACAAAATCCAACTCGTGCAACAATTGAAGCCACACGATCACCTAGCAAGGCGTAGATTCGGTGAATGGGCCCAAAACAAGATTGCCGTTGATCCCGATTTTCATAAGCGAATTTTGTTTAGCAATGAAGCTCACTTTTGTTTGAATGGATACGTCAATAAACAAAACTGCCGTATTTGGAGTGATGATAATCCTCAAGTGTATGTTGAGACACCCGTTACATCCAGAAAAACTGACTGTTTGGTGTGCTTTATGGGCTTTAAAAACGATGCTGGTCAGAACGTTACAGTCAATGGTGACCGCTATAGAGCCATGATTACTGACTTTTTCGTTCCTTAATTGAACAACCATGATGTGCAGGAGCTGTGGTTTCAACAAGACGGTGCAACATGTCACACAGCTCGTGCCACAATTGATTTATTGAAGGAAACGTTTGGTAACCGCATAGTTTCACGTTTCGGACCCGTGAATTGGCCTCCAAGATCGTGCGATTTAACGCCGCTAGACTATTTTCTGTGGGGATATGTAAAGTCGCTAATCTACGCCGATAAGCCCGAAACGATTGACCACTTGGAGGACAACATTCGCCGCGTTATTGCCGATATACGGCCACAAATGTTGGAAAAAGTCATCGAAAATTGGACCTCCAGATTAGACTACGTCCGAGCCAGCCGTGGCGGTCATATGCCAGAAGTCATATTTAAATTATAATGCCAGAAGATTATCTTTCGAATAAAGTAATGTCATGTCAATTTAAAAAATTCATCTTTGTTTTATTCCATTTCAAAGTTCTATACCTCTATAAAAAACACCCTTTAATTTATTAAGTGTCACAATTACAAATTTCCGTATTCTAAGATTCTAATTATTGTTACGTATAACCCTGCTGTTCAAAATGAAACTAATTATGCTAAATCTGTGGGGAAAAAAACATGTTTGCAAAAATTATGAGTCAAAATATTGTAAATAGCTACCTTTGACTCTTTTACACTCTAAAAAAAATGTACCGAGCTAATCTGGCCAGTTATTTAAAAAATTGCTTATTCATACTCTATTTATTTGAAAATGATAGGAATAAATCATCTAAAATTATGCGAATTAGCATCAAGCAGTAGTAAGGGTACCAGAGTTTTGCATACAGTTTACCTGTAATGGAGCAGTTTAAAACGTTATTGTAATACCATCTGGCATCCGTCTAATATTAAGGATGTCCTATGTTTGAATACAATAAGAAAACGACCCTTTTTTTGTTATTTGGTGCTAAATAGTCTGAAATAGTTCTGGCCAGTGATGGTGCGCCTGGACATATACGTATTATTTGCGAATAGTATGAATGATACAGTTTTATAATGATTGGATTTATTAAAAAAATAACATTTTATAATGAAACATTATTAATTAAAAAATATACAAATGGGAAGTCAAACAACAATGAAAAAAAAAAGACTATCAATCTTCTATCTCCGACATGCTTGAAAAACTATCATTGTCATTTGAATTTATATATACTCGTATAATTAAAGGTTCAACAATAGCATCCACTGCCATGTCCACCTTCAATACATACATATAGCATTCTGAAAAAGGTTTTGTACGTCTGCTAATTTATAGCTCGTACTGTTCCTGGCGACTTCACCTGTAACCTGTGCCCATATAAGTTCTATCGGATTGAGGTCATAAGGATATGGTGGCAGGCGATAAACAGTAATATTACGTTTTTTGGACATTTCGTCGATGACGAAACTTGTGTACTTGTGCTTATTTCCACGTCTCACCTAAGTAATATATCATTTTTCCTTCAGAGCGAACTTTTTTTCTCTCTTTTCCAGTATACAATTTCTCATCTTTCTATCAATAAAGATTTTCTTTTACACTTGTTCCAATAAAAGTTTATACCTTTTAAAACATCATTTATTCTACTCATTTCCGGTATTTCTGGGTGGCTTGTCGCAGCCTGCAGGATTATATCCAAAGTTTCAATTATTTTTTCCATAAAAAAGTCATGAATAATACGCTTTACTGATTGTCTTGTATTGTCTGTCACCTGAAGTTCTTTTCTGCCTGGTATCTTTTTTTGGAGGGTCTATACCACTTCCTTTTCTTCTCTTAAAATTCCGTAAACTGTGGCTGTACCAACTCCGGTCATTAAGGAGCATTTTGTCACACAACTACACTTAAATCACAATTTTGATCATTTTTAACGTAGTCAAATACTCTATACGCTTTTCATTATGGGTTAGCTGCTCGAACTTTTGGCATTTCGCATGAGAAGACATTTTGTTAACACACTAACTGACTTGTCACTAACTGGCTTGATACTCGGGCATGCTGCTCAAATATGTATTTATAATTGGGGCAGCAGGAAGGTATGGAAATAAAATGATTTGATCTGCAATAAAACTTCGTTACCGAAAAATACCTGGGAATAGATAGCACGCCCCTGTTATAGGACCGCCGGTCAGTCTACGGGCATTTTTATTACTATCAGTTTCAAATAAATAGAGTTTAGTGTAATTATTACCTTTAGTATGTTTTCCTTTAGTGTTATTTTAGTGCAAAAAGAGCTCATTGTGTAATTATCTAATTTATTAGGTTTTCGTATGTTTTAATTTATTAATGTGACAGGTATTTCTTTATTTACAAAGATAGAAAGAAGGTGACACTATTCGACGTGAGTTAGAGTGAGATAGTGACGTCATTTGATATAAGTTAAAGTGAGATAGATTGTAACGCCATTTGATATGAGTTAGAATGAGATAGATAATGACGCCATTTGATATGAGATAGTGACACCATTTGACATGAGGTGCATAGCTGTCTGCTTTTGTGTTTGTTGTCAGCATGTTACGCTACTTAGCTTGCTAACGGTTTTTCCTTTTTTATATGAACTTGTGTTGTCTAGTGGCTTGGATTTAGAGTACTGCAGATAATAACTAACTGGCCTGGACTCTGTGATTGTGTTACGTGCATGAAGTTAAATATCACTCAATATGCCACACCGGTATACTCCACAAGAATATGCTAACATACATTTTATTTATGGGAAATGCAGAGACCCTGGAGCTACTGCAGCTAATCTGTACCGTAAAAAAATAAACGAATGCTTGCGTTCGAGCTGGTGGCCGGCAATTCGAACATTTCCTTTAATTTTTATTTGGGTTTTATTTTGTTTAAAAAAAAACTATGACTTGAATTTAATAGCAATATCTTTTTTCCTAAAGTAAAATATAGTAAAGATAGTACCATTTTAAAAACTACGCTAAACTCTCATTTTTTTAAAAATATCTGGCCAGGTTAGCTTGGTACATATATTTAGAGTACGAAGAGTCGAAGTTAGCTCATTAAAATGTTTTTATCCATGACGCTTGGAAGAATTTTTTTTTCCCACAGGCTTAGACCAATTAGTTTTATTTTGCTAACTGCGATCAACAGCAGGATTATTCAAGATTACCTAACACTTATTAGAATGTTAGAATACGGAAATTTATATTCGTGCCATGCGATAAAGTGATCTAAGATGTAGATTTTCACGAAATGGATCTTGAAATTTAAAGATTTTTTCACTAAGGTCATATTTACATATTCTGGTAAGTCAATCAGCCCTCGAAGGAAATACGTTGGTTTTTGGGACACCTTACATATATATATATATATATATATATATATATATATATATATATATATATTATATATATATATATAAATACATTAAAATTCCGGGTTTCAATCCGTTCATCTAACAATGAATTTGGGTGACGTTTCACCAAACTCTCATTTGGCATTTTCAAGTGCTCTTGCTGCTGCTTCTCGATACTGTGATCTTGCTGCTGCTGCGGCTCGAAGCTAACTGAGCAACTGAAGTGCGGTCGTCTTTTATAGGTCCGCGTCTACGCGGATTATAGGTGGGGTGATCGGGAGTGTTCGCCCGAGCATCGGTGTTTGTCGGCTGGGTGCCCGTATCAGTGGCGATTACGGGTTTCGGCGCTATGCCGACTGTTGCGTTCTCGATATTTTGGTTATTCCTTGGTTTGGCTAGTAAACTCTTTCGTGTAGGGGAGATACTAAGTGCATTATCCCGCTTATTTAGCTGTCTATTCTTTTCGATTTCTAAGGGCTCTCTCACTATGCGTGTATTATAATGTGAAATAGAGGCTATTTGTTTAGATTCCTCAAAATTGATGTTGTGACCAGTATCATAATGGTGCTGAAAAAGAGCTGAAGTTGTATGTTTATGATACTTATTTTATGTTTTTGGATCCGGGTGGAGATTCTTCCGTTTGTTTGTCCTATGTACAGCTTGTGGCAGTCTTCGCATGGGATGCTGTAAACTCCTTGGTTTTCTAGTTTTTTTTGTCCTTGGGGTTTCCCAGGATGTCAGCCTGAGTGTTTTGTGGTTTCTATGTTGTGCCTATGTTGTATATATATATATATATATATATATATATATATATATATATATATATATATATATATATATAGATAGATAGATAGATAGATAGATAGATAGATAGATAGATATATATATATATATATATATATATATATATATATATATATATATATATATATATATATATATATATATATATATATATATATATAGATAGATAGATAGATAGATAGATAGATAGATAGATAGATAGATAGATAGATAGATAGATAGATAGATAGATAGATAGATATATATATATATATATATATATATAGATATATATATATATATATATATATATATTACATTTTCTTAAATGATGTTCTTGTTTGTTCTATTCTGCTTTTTATTTTTCTTGTCCCATTTTTCGTTCATCCTGCATCCCATATAAAGGGTCTTCCATTTGGGACTTGACAACTTTGAAATTTCACTGTGAACGCACCCTTAAGCCAATCACCAAACTGTCAACGTCAAAACATTCAGTAAAGTCAACATTTTCATCATGGTGAAGTACACGAACGAACAACGTTTACAAATAATTAAAATTTACTACCAAAATTTGGAGTCGGTGACTGCAACTTTAAGAGCGTTAACGCCAATTTTTGATCGTAATTCTCGTCCCAGTAGACAAGCAATTCATAGTCTAGTGACAAAAATTTGAGTTAACACATTCGCTGCTGCATGTTCCCGTGCCAGTGAGACAACGGGTTGGTCGAACTGGCCAGAATATTGCTGCCGTTCAAGCGTCCATCTCAAACCAACCAAAACAGTCGATTTCACTGCGTTCTCAAGAATTGGGCATCGCTCAGACCACGCTATGGCGAATTTTGCGAAGGATCTTGGCCTGCACCCTTATAAGTTAAAGTTAACTCAAGAACTAAAGCCACTCGATCATATGAAGCGACGTACGTTCTCGAATTGGGCTCTAGAAATGTTCATAGCAAAATCATCTTTAGTGATGAAGCGCATTTTTGGGTAAACGGCTGCGTCAACAAACAGAATATGCGTTATTGGTCAGGTGAAAACCCTCATGTGCTTGAAGAAACATCACTTCATCCACAAAAAATTACTGTTTGGTGCGGTTTTCATGCCGGTGGTGTCATTGGGCCGTTCTTTTTCGTTGATGAAAATAACCGTCACGTTACAGTCAATGGAGATCGCTACGGAGGCATGTTGCAACCTTATTTCTTTGATCAATTGCATGGGCTAGACATTAATGATATGTGGTTTCAACAAGACGGCGCCACAAGCCACACAGCGGGTGTAACAATCGACTTACTGCAATCTAAATTCGGTGAACGTGTTATATCGAAATGGTCCCGTCGAATGGCCGGCTAGATCGTGTGATTTAACACCTCTAGACTTCTTTTTATGGGGGTACGTTAAATCATTGGTCTATGCTAACAAGCCTGCGTCGTTAGAGGAGCTCAGAGCCAATATTGAAAGAGAGATAGCGGCAATTTCCGTCGAAATGTGTGGCCGAGTCATCGAAAATTGGGTTCAACGAATCGACCGCTGCAAATGTGCCCGTGATGGACATATGAATGAAGTCGAATTCCATACATAAATGTTTTGATTGTACTTCAAGCCGATAGTAAAATTTTCGAAATATCTCAAATGGGTTGCGTTTTATTTCAAAAAAAAGCTGTCAAGTCCTTAATGGAAGACCTGATACTTATCTTTCCACTATTTCCTCATTTATTCTGATATCTGTTAAATTGTTACCTACATTTTTGTTTTTGCTGATGACTATTGATTTGGTTTTCTTTATATTCAAGTGTAGACTCATTAGTTGGCTATAGTCTGTCACTGCTGATAAGAGCGCTTGTAGATAATCTGTAACTGTAGCTAAAAGGACTGTGTCATCATCATATCTTAAGTTGTTAATGACTACTCCGTTAGCTATTATATCCTCTATTCTGTTAATCAAATAATTCTTTACTTTTTTCTAATCGATCTAAGAAACGAAAATAGATTTACAGAAACGTTTTAAAGCAAGTTTTCAAATGTGAAAAAGTTATGAGGCAAGTTGGTCAACTGACTCCCTGTTTCAAACTAACCTTTTAGAAACTGACCGTCCATTTCCTAATACTAATTGTTTATCAATACTCCATACGGCACCTAAAGAGTCAAAACTTAATTTCTTAGAATCTATAGAAATTTACAGAAATTCAAAAGAACCATAATATGAATTTACTGAATAGTCAAGTAGACGTCGGAAATTCCGTCCATTGACAACTTTTATAGCACCTAAGCTACTTTCATTATATAAACATAAATACAAAAAAAACTGTTTTAGTTTTAGTTAAGCGTTTGAAAATGCAGTTGTACTACGAAATCGCGATAACGCATTTGTAAATCTTTACAAACATATATTTAGTGTCAGTTTTAACAAAGTAAATAAGTAGTTTTATTGTTAAAATGTACTGTCACAAAGTAAGAGACCAATCAATCAACTCTTTAAATAAAATTTTGGTGACTTATCTGTTAAAATTTTTTACTTATAATAATATAAACTTGTGTAAGTAATTATTTTAAATTTTTTTTTATTAAATTGGTTTGAGGTAAACGATTTTTTTATATACTTTAAATTGGTACCTTATTGGTTGGTTGGTACACCATCACTCCTTCCACTATGATAAGACATCTGACAAAAATATACTGTTGCTGGTTCTTATATTTCCTTCTATTTTCTAAAATTTCATTTTCGTTTTTCTCCTAATACAGGTATTTGTGAAAGAAAAATTAACACTACAACAGAGATGATTTTTTTAAAGAAAAAATTATTCTGCTGAACATTGTTTTAATTACATTATCTGTATTTACCTTGTTGTTCTCTACTCTAACTTAATTATTTTTAATTAAATAAGTCAGTCTTGTTAAAAGAGTATTAAAGTGTAAACATATAACATAATTAGAGAATTTAAAAGGTAATATTATTTTTTGTAAAAATAAACCTTCCTTCTCAGGATATTTCTTTCTTGGAGAGATATGTACAGGCCATTTAATTTTTGCATTTTATATTTTGTGAGAATTATTTTTTATAAGGAAAAGTTCTGGCAACTTTCTTTATGTACATATACATATATACAGTTAGTCCAAAAAGTCTCCATACGCCATCTGCTTTCTGCACTATTTTTCTGTTATGTTTAACTAATTAATTGGAACTATGAGGAAATATGTTTAAATTAATATTTGAAACTTAGCCAACGAGGATTAGAATTAAAAACAACTACGGAACATTTTATTTAGAAGTTACATCATTGTTATAAAAATATAAACAAAATTAATGTCAAGAAAATCTCCATACACTTAAGAACTGTTTTGAAAAAAACTCGTTCTAATTAGCCGTATTTTATCAAGCTATCTATTGCTCGCTTAAACCGAAAACAATGAATAATTTATTATCTGTCACTTGTTACTAACAATTTTGCAGTGGGTTTTTTGAAAGTAGTATTAAAAATGAGCGAGAGAAATTGTGAAGTTGCATTTTAAGTTCGAAAGATCATAATTAATTTGTGGAAAGATGAAAATCGTACATAAATATAAGAAAAATTGTTTAAAAAGTCTCATGCCACTGTTCAATACATTGTAAACCAACATAAATCAACGGGCTCGTATAAAATTCGTCCACGTTTCGGTCGTCCCAAGAAACTGACTCTATGTGAAGAGTCCAGTATTTTTAGACAAATAATTATAGATCCCAATGAAAGTGCACCAAAATTAAAAGAAGATGTACGTGAACTATTTTCGCAAAATGTTTGTTCACAATCAGTGAGAAATTGTTTACACAGGGCAGGCTATAAGGGGTGTGCAGCCAGGAAGAAGCCGTTAATTTCGGAAGCTAAGCGCAAAAAGCAGTTAGATTTGCTAGGGAATACGTTACTAAACTTCTTGAAATCTGGAAATCGGTAATCTTTAGTGATAAAACTAAAATTAACCTTTTTGAGTCTGATGGCAGAACTAAAGTTTGGAAGAAGAAGCATACCGCATTCCATATTAAAAACATTTGTTCCACGGTGAGACAAGGGGGTGGCAGTGTTCTGCTTTGGGGATGCATGTCCGCTGGAGGGATTGAAAATTTACATTTTATTAATGATACCATGGATCAGCATGTTTATCTAAACATTTTGAGAGACAATTTAAGAGAAAGAGTCCAAAAATTAGCACCCGAAAAAGATATAATTTCCGACAGGACAGTGAACTGAAACATACCGCAAACTTGGTGTGAGAATGGATGATACACCTCTGCAAACACCCAAAGTTAACCTCATTGAGTATTTATGGGAGGAACTTAAATGGCGCGGTCGCAAACATAATGTTTCAAATAGAGAAGAATTAAAAACCAGATTATTGAACGAAGGGAGAACATGTCAGCAGAAGTTACTACAAAGCTGGTTGCAAGCATGACAAAAAGGTTACAGGAGATTATAAAGGCCAACGGCGGTTCTAGTAAATATTAATTTAAACGAAGTTGTTATTTTCCGTTAAACTCCGTCAAACTATTATTGGTAATTGTTAAGTGTATGGCGACTGACATTAATTTTGTTTACATTTTTAACAATGATGTCACTTTTAAATAAAATGTTCTGTAGTTATTTTTAATACCAATCCTCGCTGGTTGAGTTTCAAATATTAATTTAAACATGTCTTCTTATAGTTTAGATAACAGAAAAATAGTATAGAAAGCAGGTGGTGTATGGAGACTTTTCGGACTGACTGTATATATATATATATATATATATATATATATATATATATATATATATATATATATATATATATATATATATACATATATAATTTTTTCAGTAAAGCAAAAAAATATTCTTTATATTTTTAAAATTTTATAAAAGTTCTGTTTGTCAGCTCTTTTTAACATTAAAACATTTTCTTGAAACACTCCAATCTTCAAGTAAAAAATAACAAGAATTGTTTATTAAATAAGTCGAAATACTCTTTCCTCACTATTATTTTTCTCCTTTTTTTCTCCTAAAAAAGTTCACGGGATACGATCCATGGCAACCGCGATGACTAAAAAATAATATTTTAGAGGTTTTTTGCTGCATAAGTTCTTGACAAAACAAATTAGAAAAAAACTGTGTAAGGAAAAAATGTTTTAAAAAATGCCATTTTATAAAAGGTATGTCGACGGGGAAAAAAGTCGTCTATATATGCACTATACCATTCTACATTAAAAACATAATAAATATTCAACAATATTTCATAAATCGGAGTCGGACGTCTAAAAATGATCATCCTGTACATACATATAGTATCTCTTAATTCTGAAATAAGAGCTTTCGTTTTTAATTTTTAATCACTATACTAGATTACAAATTAATATATAATTAATATGTGGAAACAAACCGATGTTTTATTTTATCTGATATTCTTTTGTTTTATGGCCTAGTTTAGTGACACATCAATTCTGCTTATTTTAACAACGTTTATAGGACCTAGAGAAATAAAAAAAAGGCATATTTACTGTCATTTTTTACGCTAGAACCAATTCTACGACATAAGAGCTACCGTTTTGCATATGTAAGTTTTAATAAAAAGAAGCTGCCATAATATATATATATATGTATATATATATATATATATATATATATATATATATATATATATATATATATATGTATATATATATATATATATATATATATATATATATATATATGTATATATATATATATATATATATATATATATATATATATATATATATATATAGAGTACTTTAAATGTAGTCTACGTGTTGTGTTCGTCCTAATTGTTAAAAATAAAAATAAATGACACAGACAACTAATTAACATGTGGTTCGTGTAACGAAAAAATGAAAAAAGAGTACGTTGTGATTCATTGAAATGGGCTATGATAAATATTAACCTAAACATCCACGTCTAAGCCAAACTAAACAAAAATTTTGAGAAAGGCAAACTGCGCCGAAACTTTAATAATAAAAGGAAAGGATCACAATAAATTTTAGGAAGATTCATTCTATAATTTACCTCCAAACCCAAGAAAATTGAAAAATAAAAATAAAAAAAATATTGATATATGTATATATCGGGTCTTCCATTAAGGACTTGACCACTTTTTTTTAAATAAAACGCAACCCATTTGAAACATTTCCAAAATTTTACTATCGGCTTGAAGTCCAATCAAAACATTTACGTATGGAATTCGACTTCATTCATATGTCCACCACGGGCACGTTTGCAGTGGTCGATTCGTTGAACCCAATTTTCGATGACTCGGCCACACATTTCGACGGAAATGGCCGCTATCTCTCTTTCAATATTGTCTCTGAGCTCCTCTAACGACGCAGGCTTGTTAGCATAGACCAATGATTTAACGTACCCCATAAAAAGAAGTCTAGAGGTGTTAAATCACACGATCTAGGCGGCCATTCGACGTGACCATTTCTCGATATAACACGTTCACCGAATTTAGATTGCAGTAAGTCGATTGTTACACCCGCTGTGTGTCTTGTGGCGCCGTCTTGTTGAAACCACATATCATTAATGTCTAGCCCATGCAATTGATCAAAGAAATAACGTTGAAACATGCCTCTGTAGCGATCTCCATTGACTGTAACGTGACGGTTATTTTCATCAACGAAAAAGAACGGCCCAATGACACCACCGGCATGAAAACCGCACCAAACAGTAATTTTTTGTGGATGAAGTGATGTTTCTTCAAGCACATGAGGGTTTTCACCTGACCAATAACGCATATTCTGTTTGTTGACGAAGCCGTTTATCCAAAAATGCGCTTCATCACTAAAGATGATTTTGCGATGAAATTGGTCATCTTCTTCCAACATTTCTAGAGCCCAATTCGAGAACGTACGTCGCTTCATATGATCGGGTGGCTTTAGTTCTTGAGTTAACTTTAACTTATAAGGGTGCAGGCCAAGATCCTTTCGCAAAATTCGCCATAGTGTGGTCTGAGCGATGCCCAATTCTTGAGAACGCCGTGAAATCGATTGTTTTGGTTCGTTTGAGATGGACGCTTGAACGGCAGCAATATTCTGGCCACTTCGACCAACCCGTTGTCTCACTGGCACGGAAACATCCAGCAGCGAATATGTTAAATTTTTTCACTAGAGTATGAATTGCTTGTCTACTGGGACGAGAATTACGACAAAAATTGGTTAACGCTCTTAAAGTTGCAGTCACCGACTCCAAATTTTGGTAGTAAATTTTAATTATTTGTAAACGTTGTTCGTTCGTGTACTTCACCATGATGAAAATGTTGACTTTACTGAATGTTTTGACGTTGACAGTTTGGTGATTGGCTTAAGGGTGCGTTCACAGTGAAATTTCAAAGTTGTCAAGTCCCAAATGGAAGACCCTATATACATATATATATATATATATATATATATATATATATATATATATATATATATATATATTTAATATATATATATATATATATATATATATATATATATATATATATATATATATATATATATATATGTATGTATGTATGTATGTATGTATGTATGCTGGTATTAACATAATGCACTGAAACGTGGGCTTTAAATAAAAGTATGATATGTAAACTCCAGGTAATCCAAAGAGCAATGGAAAGGATAATGCTAAATATCAGATTCCAAGATCGTATTCCTAACATTGAGATACGAAGAAGATCAAAAGTGACAGATGTAATACAACGAATATATATATTAAGGTAGAATTGGGTTGGGCATATCGCAAGAATGAATGATAACAGATGGACATGGAGTATAGTTGAATGGAGGCCTAGAAAACATAAAAGATGCAGAGGTAAACCACAGACAAGATGGATGGACAACATACAAAGATGGTGATGATATATATATATATATATATATATATATATATATATATATATATATTATATATATATATATAATATATATATATATATATATATATATATATTTTACTAATTACAACACAGCGAAGACCACTTTCTCTATTACATTTTCTTTTATAAGCAGGCAAGGATTGAGAGGGACATTATTTTGTATTTTTCATTACTGTTTCTGTAGTTAGTTTCTTTTTATTTTTAGTTTTATGGAATAGCTATTCATAAGTTTATTAACCTTAGACTAAATGCAAAACTTCTGAGTCAGATTTAGGATTAAAAGTGGTTGTAGAGTATTAAGCTTTCTGGAACAAAATAATATTCGCGGCGTTTGAGAAGCTCTCTTTCCATCCTTTCTCTCAACATGTTTCATGCCAAGACATATTTGCTTTCCAGTTATGGCCCAGGTAGTAGAGTCACGATGCTAGAGAAATGGAGTGTCTGGATGTAACTATGTTGTGTTGTTTAACAAATTGTCACTGCCTATAACTCTCAAATGGAAGAAAATTGTAACGGTAGTCATAATCGTAAAAGTAAATAAAAAAAGGATAAATAAACGTCGCTTCTTTATTACATTACCTGATGTCATCATTGTGGTAGGTCAATCAAAAAAAAATCATCTTGCAATTAAACTTGGCCAATTAAAAGTTTCATATAGGACGTGCTTTTTTATAAAAGGTAATAAGCCTTGACTTTAAACTATTAAAGACCACACAATAAATTTATATAATGCATGCAAGACAATTATTTTAATTCATACTTTGTGTGCTGATCACGTGGCTGCCCCACATATTATGCTACGTATTATGCGCATCAACCTTGGATTGTATCTATACATTGTTTCAAGAATAAATGCATCTGCATCAATTTTGCATTGTCTTTAGATTTAGGGCATATACAGGTATGTATTAGGTCAGTTTAAAAAGAGAGTTATTCGATATTACTGAGATTTTTGTTTTTATAAAGAGTATCCCAGGAATAAGCCTAGTTCTATCTGATGCTGGTTGTAGAAGTTTTCTTTCCAATTAGTAAAATTCTTTCGGAAATCAATGTCAACCCAATAATAAAACAAGATATCTTAAATTGCTTAAAGGTTTGCCTAGAACAAAATTATTTTGAATTTAATAACGACCTATACAGCAGCCTAGACGGTCTCATAATGAGCGATCCACTTAGTCCTCTTTTGGCGGAAATATTATGAATAGCATAGAAAACCAAATAAGTACATTGTTTAAAAAATTTGTATACTAGCATAGATATATTGATGATGTTTTATGTAGTTTTACAGGAAGTGATAGACAATTTGTCACATTTCAAAATTTTTTTAATAATATACACAATAATATAAAATTCACCAGTGTAGTTGAAATCAACAATAGCTTAAATTTTCTTGAGCTAACAATAAAGAGACACAATAACAAACACAGTTTTTCTATTTACAATAAACCGTCACATACTAACATTATTATCCATCATAGCTCATGTCATCCACCAAGTCACAAACTTGCAGTTTTCCATAATATGGTTCACAGACTAATAAATATTCCTCTAAACCAAGACGATTTTCAAAAAATAACTTAATATTATAAAAACAATTAGCAGAAAATAATGACTATTCGCCATCCATAATAGATAATATTCTCAAGAAAAAACTTTACAAAAAAGCCATTAGTACAGTTTTTCCGAACAAACCTTACAAAAACGTAAAGTCAATAACGTACTATGGTAGATGCAGCACCCAATTAAATAGTTTCTTGAGAAAATTAAATATTAACACAGCATTTAAAAGATCCAACACACTGGGCAAATTTATAAAAAATAACAAAACTAAAACAAATAGGGACAATAGATTCGGAGTGTAGAAATTAAATTGTGAAAATTGCTCAGAAACATATATAGGTCAAACAGGAAGTTTTTCAAAAAGAATAAAAGAACATGCTTCATCATACATCAATAGAAAAAATAACTCAAATTACGCAAATTATTTAACTGAAAATAACCATCAATTCAACCCAAATTTTGAAATATTACATACTTGCACAAAGAGCCTGAAACTTAATTACCTAGAATCTTTAGAAATAAACAAATTGTAAAATTCAGATTCCTTAATAAATAAACAATTAGACTTAAATAATTCATCATTACTAAATCTTTTTTAATTAAATTATTTTATTACCTGCCATAAATTGTGAACCAACCATTTATTATAGTAATTTTATCCTCATCTGAAGAACTTCTAGTTATGGATTGCCACCAAGTATCGGCTGAATCAATTCAAATATATATCTTTAATTTGGTAGTTAATTAGGTAATGTAGGATCAAGTCTACAGTTGTTCAAGCCATTGATGATTGCCTACATTTCGGCAGAAAAACCTTCTCATAACCTATAAAGGCTATGTAGAGTTCGAAATTAATTTTATTGCTTTTCTCTAGGATATTTTTCATTGCCTGTAAGTGGTCGCATGTGTTATAGCCGGATCTAAAACTAACCGTGTCGCATGGCTGTTAAGAATCAAACTTATTTTTTAATCTATTGGAGATGATTTTAGTTACAAGTTTATAAATTTGAGATAGTAAGCTAGTCGGGCGGGGGAATACTGTAGTGATAGTGTGATCCAAGAAATAAATTCAAATTTGTTTGAATTATTGTGCGAACGTAACAGTTCACGTTGTTTATGAATCATTGCAAATTATGCAAGTAACATGATCACGGGCAATTCATTCCTAAAAGATGAAGTTTTCTACATAGAAGAAAAGTGTGGTACGAGGCATGGCAAGCTGAACCTCATACGCGAGGAGCATTCCTTGCGTACACTGCTCGGGAGAAATGGAGCAGGCCACATCCATCGGACACTTCCCATAATAGAACTTATCTCAGGTCACTAGTCATCCTTTGGTGTTACAAGAAACCAAGATTTTTAGTAGGTTGTAGGCTTTCAACCAGGAGAATAATTTTCTTTTGAATTGAATATGACAAATGTAGTGTATATTTGGAAGCGTCCCAACATGGGAGAAATGTTTCATTGTTGGTCGAATTTGAGCTCTCTACAGGAATAAAAGTTTTCTAGCACGAAATAATATTCTTAGATTTTTTGAAATCAAGACATGTGCTCCCATGCTAACGCCCAGCAATTTGAGTGATGTTGTGTTTGTTATGTTGAATATCTTTCTGATACCTGTAGTTATTTGCATGGGTAACTTACAGAACAACCGTACTAGCATCGGCAACACTGCAGATAGAATTCCTAGCCGTTTCCAGCAGTTTCTTAATGGAAAGCAGAAGAAAAACAATTTCAATATAGCAGCAAGGAAGCTTAACATGGAAATTTTTACATGTAAAACCAAATATCTGGTGATAGCAAAGGAATCGATAAAGTGTAAAATGAAACAGGGAAGGAGAGTAATTGAGCAGAACATGAATTTTACCTACCTTGGAGTAGATACTTCCAGTGACAGGCAGCTGAAAAAAGAAGCACAGCGACATACATTAAAAGCAGCACAGATAGCGGGAGCGCCGAGACGAATGGTATGGAATACAAAGTACATAAGTATTGAGAGTAAAGCGAGAATATATTAAACAATGGTAAGATCAGAACTGACGGATACTAATGACACTTGAGCTGAAACAAGAGCAACTAAACAGAAAATGAGAAGAACTGAGATGAGGGTATTGCGATCAATGTTGGGAATAACATTGCGGGATAGACAGAGAAATGTCGAGGTGAAAAGGTGTCAGGTGGAAGACGTGGCGAAGAAAGGGTGGCATGATCATGTGCAAAGAACAGATAACGACAGATTGGCCAGAACATGTAAGAATTAAAGACCTAACGGAAGGCGATCAAGAGGCAGACCACCCGACCGGTGGTTCGAAACTTCATCCACGGATAACAGGATGCGAATCCTAGTCTATTACGGAAGAAGAATATTTTTTTTATTAATTTGTTTTTTTTTGCATTATAAAGATTTTAAAGTTTTTTATAGGACATCTTGTATTATTTTATTTAAACTCTCGTGGATCATATTTTAATGTGAAAATTTATATATTTTTTTTGAATTTATACAGTATAGACTCAAATATTAAAAATCAACGTGAATAGAACAATGAATATGCAGAGCTCTAAGGGTAGAGGATCAGTCAATAGAAGCCACATTTGAAATAACCTTTCTAACTTTTATTGTTTGATTGGTGATTGTGAAGCAGTCGTAGCGATTTTAAATTGTCATAGAGAGAAAAATTTTACTCAAACAATGAACTACGCGAAAACAATCAAAGTCTTTCGGAAACTCCTCGCATAAATGAAATATCAATTCTTTAATCAAAATTTTCGATGAAAAAACTGTTAAAAAAGTGTACCGTTTATAAAATTCAATTTATATCCCTCTTTTGCGGTTGACGCCCAACATAAGCTAAAAACTAAAATAAAATATAAATAATAATGAAACGACAGTGTTATGACAACAATGACGTCGCGCGGAAAACTTGGTTGCCATATTACTGACACCGTTCTATGTATGTTGACGATATTTTGAATAATTTCATCGGGTTTTGCTGTTTCTCCGATTTTTTTTCTTTCAAAAAAATATGCAAAGTTAATTAGGATCATCGCACAATGAAAAAGTTTCTCATTAAAGAGGGAAATAAAGAAAATCGTGATGGAAGATCGTCGCATTAAGCTTCATGAGATTGCTGAGATGGTAGATATCTCATATGAAAGTGTAAATAATATCCTATATGAAGTTCTAAAACTGAAAAAGCTAAGTACGCGATGGGTGCGCGTTTATTGATTCCACATCAAAAACGCGTGGGGAATGACATTTCAAAATCGTGTTTGGAAAGGTTGCAGAGTAATCCGAAAGTCTTTTGGCGACGTTGTATAACTGCAAACGAAACATTACATTATACTCCAAAGACAAAACAACAATGAGTAGGTTGGAGAAGGTGAAAACAGTTTTATCCGCGAAAAACTGATAGGTTACTAGGCCATCGAGTGGGATGTCAAATGAAAGCTTTTGAAAAGACGAGTTCAAAAATATATATAGTGTAATACTGGCGCACACTTTTCTTCGTATTATTTTAAAATAACCGGTCAAGTGCAAGTTGAACTTGCGCAATTAGTGTTCCGTACGTTGATTGCTTTTAAAATAAAAAATTTTGTTACAGATGTATAAAATGATCAGTGACTTCACAAAACACACCCCAAATGATTTTTCAACACAGTTTGTTTCCAATCTTTACTAAAATCTGATGACCTTGAAATTTTTGTTTTTATTTTTAAATACCAGAAAAATTATTAAAGGTAATGCACTCGTGATAATTTTCGTTCAATCTACACCCCGTGGAAAATATTCCGGATTTTTTTCATAATTTTTTGATAAGTGCTTTTCGAGATAAGGTGGGGGACAGCGATTTTTCGCGATTTTTTTAAAAAAATAATATAAAGAAAAGTGCGCGCAAGTATTACATTATATATACATTTTTTACTCGTGTTTTCACAAGCTTTCATTTGACACCACACTCGATGACCTAGTAAAAAAATTTTTTTTTTCACTTTCAATTTTACCCCCCAAAACTAAACCCCTTAGTCAAAATTTAACTCTTAAAACTACATGGCTCTGTCGAGGCCATCAATTCCTATATTATTACCAAATTTCAACTTTCTATGTCAAATAGTTTCGGAGAAAATCGGGTGTGACAGACAGACAGAGACCGAAGTGATCTTATAAGTGTTCCGTACGGAACACTAAAAATTGTCAAAAATCGCTGTCCTTCCCCTTTATCTCGAAAAGAACTGATGAAACAATTTTGAAAAACTCTGGAATATTCTCCACAGGGCGTAGATTGAACGAAAATTATCACGAGTTACCTTTAATAATTTATCTGGAATATAAAAAAAGTAAAATTTCAAGGTCATCAGTTTTCAACAAAGATCGGAAACAAACTTTGTTGAAAACTCATTTGGGGTGTGTTTTGCGAAGTCATTGATAATTTTGTACCTCCGTAACAAAAAGTTTTATTTTAAAAGCAATCAACGTACGGAACACTAATGGCGTAAGTCAGACTTGCACTTGGCTGTTTTTTTTTCTTATAAATGCGATTTTTATAAGAAAGTGAATAAAGTTCTTAACTGAAAATTAAATTTGATTTTATGTGGTGCAAGTTTTTTAGAGAATACTGTATATAAGCCATAATATTCACAAAAGGAACAAGAGCTAATAAATCGAATTAATATTTTGAATGACCAGAGTAATAAACGTAATACTTAAACACTTTAGGGAATCAACTAAACAAACAATGGTTACAGTGGAATAACAATGACACAAAAAGACATATGATTAATTTAAATAGCGACCGTGGTCAGCGGTTGTCGTACATTTATCATTTTAGACTAGATTTAGTATGCAACTCGTAATATGATATATGGAAACTATAATAAGCATATTTTTATTACAGATAGAACGATTAAATCCATTAAAACTGTTAGGAAAAACTGGTAAAGGTATTTTCCGCAATATTTTCTGTGCAAATAAAAATTTTAAAATATGTATGGAATTTGACCGGCTTATAATATAGAATAATCGTTTTTCAAGTGGTGTAATTTCAAAAATACCTACATGTCTCAGGATTCATCCAACTAATTTTCTTTTTAATAATCCTAATCAAATTTCGAGCCCTTACGAGCCGATTTTTTAAAAAAAAACCTAACCGAACTTAATCTAATTCTAACATAAAGTCAAATAATGAAAAATTAGGAAATGAAAAGTAATAATCTCTGAATCTAAAAAGCCTTAAATATAACCCAACATAACCTAATCCAATCTAACACGACTTAGCCAAATCTGATCTAATCTAATCTAATCTGAACCAGCTTAGCCTAGCATAACAAAATACAAAATAAATATATGTAAAATATACACTACCGTCAGAAAGTATTTACCCACCTAAAAATTTCAATGTAACTGCCAAAATTTAATACTTAATTAAACCCTTTTATTATATTAGTTGTTCTTAACAAGTGCCCATCATAAAATTGTTTAGATAAGCCTTTTTGGTGAAATCACAAATTAAAAACCAATTAGAACAAATTTCCAAGTTTTGCATGATAATCGTTTTGGCGCGATTTCTGAGAATTCCAGTTGAAGTAAGAACTCATTTGAAGTTTCTAGGAATTATTAAAATTGGCCTCCACAATCACCCTACTTGAACCTCATCGAATTGCGGTGGGACCATTTGGACAGATGTGTTCGAAAACTGAATCTAACATCAGAAAATCACTTGTAGGAGCTTTTACAAGCAGAATGGGTTAAAATAATCGAAAAAACTCTAAAGAAACTACTGGACAGAATGCCGAAACTCTGTAAAGCGGTAATTAAAAACAAAGGAGGTCACATAGTTGAGAAAAATCCTGGAAAATCATGAATATTTTTCTGATTTTCTAGACTGTAAATAATATGAAAATAAATAATAATTAAAATTTAAAAAAAATATATATTTTCTGGGTTTTTGTTGTCTTGGGACTGAAATAACTAGGTGGGTAAATACTTTCTGACGGTAGTGTATGTAAGGTAGGAAATGAAAAATAATGGTCTCTGAATCTAAAAGCCTTAGTAAGGTTAGGTTAGGTTAGGTTGTATTAAAGGCTTTTAGATTCAGACTACGTATTTTAATTTCCTTTATTGACCTTGTTTTTTAAATGAACGCCACGTAAACATATTTTGGTTAATTCTTGACGATATTTTTTGCAAATAATTTTGTTTAAATGTGCACTATTTTACAAAATCAAAATTATATTATTCAACTTTCATAATCCTGGACGCAAATTTTGGTTTTGTAAATTATCAATTGCAGTCAACCTCGTTAGACGGCGAAGTACATATGTCCACAAGAGTCAGAGTAGAAGTTCAGCATTTTGAAATATAAGAAACATATTCAGTCGCGTTAAAGAGGTTATGAAATACAATGCAAGGTTCTAGAAATGGATTGTATGTTGATTTTATTATTTATCCATAAAAAAAAAACTAAGAAAAGTTTCCATCAAATTGTGCGTCTTGACAGTTACCTTTACAGTTTCGGTTGATGTTTTTAAAGATACAGTGTTTGCCATAGCCATGTTATTCTTTAATTTTGTTTATTATTATCTATAATATATATAAAATGCAACGTCTCTCTGTCTGTCCGTTAGTACGCTTATCACTCGAGAACCACTTATTCGATTTACGTGCTTTTTTTAAAACATACATGTTCTCCGGCCAGGTTATAGAATATATTTTATTACGTTAGGTAATATAAGGAATAAGCAGTGACGATAATAGTGAATCAAGTCGGAAAAAAAGTTTGCCGATAGCGCGTTCTCTTGCAATATATTGCCTAAATGGAACAATATCATGTAGTATAGAATATAATATATATAAAATGCAACGTCTCTCTGTCTCTCTGTCCGTTAGTGCGCTTATGACTTGAGAACAACTTATCCGATTTACATGGTTTTTTTTTTAATTCATACATTTGTTCTCTGGCCAGGTTGTCTATAATTTTCTATAATATATATATACATATATATATATATATATATATATATATATATATATATATATATATATATATATACATATATATAAAATGCAACGTCTCTATCTATCTGTCTGTTTGTCCTTCAGCGTGCATATTACTCGAAACTACTTATCCGATTCACGTGTTTTTTTTTTTAATTCACACATTTGTTCTATGGCCAGGTGATCTATAATCTTCTATAATATATATAAAATGCAACATCTCTCTGTCTGTCTGTCTGTCCGTTAGTACGCTTATCACTCGAGAACCACTTATCCGAGTAAAGTTTTTTTTTTAATTCTACATTTGTTCTTTCGCCAGGTTATCTATAAACTTTTATAATATATATACAATGCAACGTCTCTCTGTCTGTCCGTCCGTTAGTACGCTTCTCTCTCGAGAACGACTTATCTGATTTTAAAACATATATATGTTCTCTGGCCGGGTTATAGAATATATTTTATTACGTTGGGTAATATAAAAAAATAAGCAGTGACGATAATAGTGAATTGAGTCGGAAAAAAGTTGCCGCTAGCGCACTCTCTTGCAATACGCGGTCTAAATCCTTAAATATAGAACAATATACTAATAAAAAAGGATACAATATTTATAAAATGCAACGTCTCTCTGTCTGTCTGTTCGTTAGTGCGCTTATCACTCGAGAACCACTTATCTAATTTACGTGTTTTTTTCTTTAATTCATATGTATGTTCTTTGGCCAGGTTATATAATAATAATAATGTCTGTCTGTCCGTTAGAGTGCTTATCATGCAAGCTTATACTTGCTTATCCGATTTAAGTGTTTTTTTTTTTTAATTCTTAACTTAATATTTATCAAAAAAATCTGTAATATATATAAAACGTAACGTTTCTTTGCCTGTCTGTCCGTTAGTGCGCTTAGCACTCAAGAACCACTCTACCGATTTACGTGTTTTTTTTTTATAAAATACATGTTCTCTGGCCAGATTATAGGATATATTTTATTACGTTAAGTAACATAAGGAATAAGCAGTGGCGATAATAATGAATTAAGTCCATGCGAGCGGAGACGCGGGCACGGCTAGTATTACATAATTTTAACAAGAAGTCTACAATAAAATTACCCAACATTTTTGAATAACTAGTTCTTTAAAAACGTAACACATTCTCGCCGGTGGGGGTGGGGAGTAAATTTAACAATTAGTGAAACAATTTATTTTCAATATATTTTTTTTTCCTTTTCTAGAGCAAAAGCGAAAAAAAAAATGAATTTTTCGTAACGAAAAAATTTGAAAATAAGAGTATTTTTAATGCAATCTACGCTATTTTTTAGGCAATTTTATGACGAGTAAAATTATTTTTTTTCTGTCCCAAAACAACGAACAGAAGCCGAGATATTTTAGAAATAGTGAGCCGAAAGCGTTAAAATATGAAAACATGCACTAAAATAGAAGAAAAAATGGCCTTGTGGTCAAAATTATGCCAAGTTTTACATTATGTTGGCACTATTTCAAAGTAGTTAAATCGATTTCCAAGCTGTACTCAAAAATTTCCAAAAATCATGAAAATTTTTCGGCATTTGCCTCCACTATTAACAAATATAATAATTTGGTCATCTTGGCGCCATATTTTTCTTATGCCGAGAACTTTTGAAACGACCCTCGTATGATATGCATTAAATATTTATGATTAATAATATATGCTTTTAATATTCATAGCGAATTGTTATTATCTGCTAATTAACTAACCGAGGAACTAAGGTAATCAAGATATCCATCAATATATAATATATTCGCGGATGACCTTAATTGTCAGATTTTTACATAGTTTTTGCCTTCTAAATTGGTTTTGTGGTTAAGCAATAATACATAAAATAATAAATAATTTATAGTAAGCTGTAAGGTGCGTGTGAACTTGCTCAATGGTACCAATATTTCACTTTATTACTGAAAGTATTTAGAAAAATGCTATAGTTTCAAATTTTTTAATTTATGAAAGAAGTAAACTATTAGGTATAATTATGCCATATTTTTTATAATTAGAGGAGACGAGTATTTTTTCAAAAACTAGTAAATCCGAAGATATAACATCCTGCCTTTTTGCTTTTTCAATTGGGGCAATAAACGTCCCTATTAAAGTCTTGTGCATAGTTGCCAGGTATTACGATAAACATATTTATTTTACCTGCTTTGTATACCACCCTTACTTACACCTGCAATCATATTGGATCTATTTTTACCTATATATTTACTACCTGGCAACCCGGTTTGAAGCCATTTAAGTATTTGATAATATAGACCTAACGACCACAGGTCCCCATTAAGATTCGAAAGATACTTTTTATTACTTTAATTTTTAGTTTTACTTACAACTTACAACATAACGGTTTTATTTTAATTATGTGGCGTCTGTGGGAAAATTGCAATAGTAGCTATCGCAAGAGGAAACATTTGTCACTTGAGGCTAAACAAATAGTGAAAAATGTTTACGACAGTTTGGTAAAAAGAAATTTGAATAAACAAAGTGCTTTGCAGTTAACGATTGTGAGAAAGACGTCATCAGGAGAAAAATATATTCTATGTAAGTATGTATGACAAAATAAAATTAAGGTTGGTGCAGGACGAGACCAACATACATTGTGGCCGATCAGCCTTCACAGAATTCTCTTAAGAATGGGATTCACGTTCCTAAAAATTAACAAAAGGCAAGTAGTGATGGAGTCACAAAGATTACGAATCTTGCGACACATTTATTTACAAGAAATTAAAAAGTATCGATCAGAGAATTGGCCAATAATTTACCTTGACGAAACATGGTTCGATACCCATGACACTGTGCAAAAAGAGTGGGTTGACAACAGTACAAAATGTCAGACTAACGCACCTTCAAATAAAGGTAAATGAATAACCATTTTGCATGCTGGATCTGAAAAGGGCTGGGTTTCAGATTGTCTACTATTATCTGCAAAAAACATAAAAGATTCTAGTTTGGACTATCACGAAGACACGACGCAGAACATTTTAAAAATTGGTTTTAAAATTTCCTTTTGCCAAATGTTCCCGAACAGAGTGCTATAGTTATAGGACAATGCAAGTTACCATAGTCGCCTACTAAATAAGATTCCTAATGCAGACACAACCAAATCGGAAATACAGGAAAATATGTTAGAAAATGACATTTATTTTGACTTTAGTTATAAAATAACCGGTCAAGTGCAAGTTGAACTTGCACAGTTAGTGTTCCGTACGTTGATTGCTTTTAAAATAAAAAATTTTGTTACGGTAGTATAAAATGATCAGTGGCTTCACAAAACACACCCCAAATGAGTTTTCAACAAAGTTTGTTTCCAATCTTTACCGAAAACTGATGACCTTGAAATTTTTTTTTTTTTTTATATACCAGATAAATTATTAAAGATAACGCATTCGTGATAATTTTCGTTCAATCTACGCCCCGTGGAGAATAGTCCAGAATTTTGTCAAAAGTTTTTGATCAATACTTTTTGAGATAAGGTGGGGGGACAGCAATTTATCGCGATTTTTTAAAAATAATACAAAGAAATGTGTGCGCCAGTATTACATTATATATATATATATATATATATATATATATATATATATATATATATATATATATATATATATATATATATTGTGCTCGGGTTTTCACAAACTTTCATTTGACACCACATTCGATGACCTAGTAAAAAATTTTTTTTGGATGAGGCCATCAATTCCTAAATTATTACCAAATTTCAACTTTCTATAAAAAATAATTTCGGAGAAAATCGGGTGTGACAGACCGACAGACAGATGGACAGACAGACGGACGGACAGACAGACAGACACCGAAGTCATCTTATAAGTGTTCCGTACGGAACACTAAAAAGCGATCTTTTGGAAGTTTTCAAAGACTATAAGTTGAAAAAGAAATATGGCTCAGAAAATGGAACACACTCTTTTGCGGCTTCCTCCGTATTATTGTGTGTTTAATCCAATTGAACATATTTGGCATCAAGTTAAATCAAAAGTAAGGGCTCAAAATGTTTCTCCTACTTTAAGCGTGTCAGTGGTTGAATTATTAAAAAAAGTTATAAATGATATACCTTGTGAAAGCTGGAAGAATTCCATTCAGCACGTTGTTAAAGTTGAAGATTCGCATTCGAATCAATTGATACTTTTACTAAAATCGGTCATAGACAAAGGTTTCCTCTATAAATTTTTTGTTGAATCGCTAGAATTGAACCTACCGAAAATGAACTATCGCGGACACGTTCTTACTTGATCAAATGTATGTATGGTATGTATGTTTGTAACAAGAAGCAAGCACAACGGGAATAAGGAAAACATTATGGAAGGCAAAGAAGAATTATTAGCTTAAATACATTTCTAAGAATATATAAGCACATCACGAATCTTCGTAAAAATAATCCACCAATGCATCTTTAGAAAATGTGAGGCAGGTGTACTGAAAACTCAATTTGGATTTAACGACGCTCTCGGTACCACTCTTTATGTCTTCCATCCATCTTGTCTGTGGGCTACCACTGCATATTTTATGTTCTCTAGGTCTCCATTCAACCATACGGCCTGTCCATCTGTTATCATTCATCCTTGCAATATGCCCAGCCCAATTCCACCTTAATATACATTTTCGTTGTATCAGATCTGTCACTTTTGATCTTTTTCCTATCTCGATATTAGGAATACGATCTTGGAGTCTTATATTTGGTATTCTCCTCTTCATTGCTCTTTGGGTTACTTGGAGTTTATATATTATATTTTTATTTAAAGCCCACGTTTCAATGCCATATGTTAATACTGGCAGTACATATTGATCGAACACTCTGGCTTTTATTGTATTTGGGATGACCAATTTAAACGTGGATTGTAACCTTCCCAATGCAGACCAAGCTAACGACACCATGCTATCCAAGTCAGCCTTTAAATTATTTTTTGAGATTTCGATGTTTTATCCTAAATAACATATATGAATGTTTGTACCTTTTCTATTCTTTCACAGTTTCTGGTTGTTATCTTTAGTTTCGTTGTTCAAATATTTGGTTTTGGTGAAGTTTATTTTTAGATCTATTTCTCGAGAGTTGTTATTTTATTCTATCAGCATTTCTCGTAATTCTTCTTTTGTGTTGACGATCAGAGTGACATTATCTGCGAATTTTAAGTGATTTGATCGTTCATCGTCTATTAGGATTCCTTTATTTTTCCACTTTAGCGATTTCAATGTGTCTTCTAGAGGCAACCTGAACAGCTTTGAGAATATTGAGTCGCTTTGTCTAATTCCTATTTTAGTTTTGATTTTATTTGTTTTTTCTTTAAGCATTATTTGTGATGTGGTATATTTATATGTGTTCAAGAAGAGATGTGTATATTTCGTTGACTCTGCTATTACTTAAGGCGTTAAGGATTGTCCATATCGCTAGTGTTCGTAGTCAACCATTGCCATCCACAAGGTGACCTTATATTCATTTGCTTTTCCTACTAGTAGTCTAATTGTTTGAAGATGGTCCAAAGTGCTGTATCTCCATCTAAATCCTGCTTGTTTACGTAGTTGATAACTGTCTAATTTGTTCGTTAATCTATGTTATGATTCTTGTGAAAATTTTGTATAGTACTGATAACAGGCTGATGGGTCCGTAATTCTCCAATTTAAATTTAATTGATTCAATTTACGGTCAGTTTATTTACTATTCTGAACTAACTTTTATTTTTACCTAGTTAATAAAACATTAATTTATTTAAAGGTCAACATTATCTATGGGATACAGCGTTTCCTATTTTTACAATATTGAATAAGTGGTCTGAAACAGGTGGTGCCCAAATCTTTTCGAAAATGCATCATACTAATCGTTGCAAAATCTCCTTTGGATTACGCCGAAATAGTGCCAAACAGCGTTCTGAATCTTTGACACGTTACTGTTTTTGATCAATCGTGAGAGTGCGCGGCACCCATGGGGCACTTAGCTTTATTATATATAAATATTCATGCAAAATATGCCTCACGCGTTCTGTTGATATCTTTACGATGTCAGCTATCTCTCTCACTTTCACTTTGCTGTTATTCAGAACAATATGGTGGATTTTTTTGTGTTTGTTCGGAACTTAGTGTATCATCGGTGCTTGTAAGTCCGCATTTAAGTTCGCTATACCATCGACATATAGTTCCCTTCGATGGAGCAGATGTGCTATAACACTTCTTAAGCCATTCTTGGGTTCTCGGCTGTATTTTTTTCTCTTCAAAAAGCAGAGCGTCACTCAAACAGCTGTAACTCGCAAACTAATAGACAAAATCTCATGAAAATTTTACACTAATCTTCTGAGAGTTGACACTAATTGAAAAATCGTATTACGGTTCCTTTTCTTGTTTATGCTGTCATCTTTAAGAAAGTCTGGGGACTTTTCAACCTATGTAAAAAAAATTGCTTGTTCTCCAATCGGACGAATAGGTCTCTTCTGAATATAACAATAATATGTAATATATATAATAATAATAACAAATGCTGAGTGTGTTTGAGAGCAGAGCCCCACAAGTAACAATATATTCTGTTTTTGTGGTGGTTCCGCCATGACTTTCTAATCTCTTAAGAGATCTGTATAAAATTATTACGAATCTATAGTTTGTGCTTGGTTATTATCTAATTTTTATTTATTCGTATTTATACGTAAACTAGCCATGTCAATTTTTAAGCGATATGCCTGATATGTTAAATCACCACCAATTCTGTGTAAGAGAATGTAAGATGAGGGTTTAGAATAAAAATATCGTATAGATCATTAAAACAGTTTAAAGTAACTTCACGACTAATTTTAAAATTAAACACTGGCTATGCCTAAACCTTTCTCATATTCACAAAACTTTTCAGCACAAAGGTAAATATTTCTAGATTACACTTCCCCACACCTTTCATAAAATCAGAATGCAAACACGTTTCTTCTCGATTGCTTTCAGGCAAACTCAGCAAAAGTAAAAAAAGATTTAAAAAAAATACGGGTGGCTATAGCATAGTGGGTAAGGCGTTTGCTTTCTACTCCGGAAACCCGAGTTTAAATCTCGGCTCGTAAAATAATAAATTTAAAAAAAAATTACGCGACGGTCGTCTTTCTCGGGAAGGCAATGGCAAACCACTCGTAGTATAAGGCCTAATAAAGCTCTCTCTGGTCGTTTTGAGCAAGCATTAAACTGTAAGTCTCCTTTGTCTGTGGAATAGTTAAAAAGGCACCAACCACAAGCAAACACAGGAGGGTCGTCTACGTTCATATCGGATATGGCGCTTCAAGAAGAAGAAGAAGAAAAAAATAAAACAAATCCAATATTCTCCATCTGTATATATGGTAAACAAAATGCCTTGCCTATATTTTTAATTTATCTTTTAAATAGATCAATAGGAAGGTGCAGAAAACAGTTAAATTCGCCAACCATAAAGGGAAAATTTCTTTTAAAAAATCGGTTATTTTGAGAATGTGTAACGGAGGGTCATCCTCTTGCTGGGTATTTCCCTACACCGCATACCTATTAGGGACAAACAAACATTAACGTTATTAGCAAATGAGAAATTTATAAAACTAACTGCGTGGATTGCCAGGCAATATACGTAGGATAAAGAGGTAAAGAGAGCACTAAGGTAAAAGGCTTGACTTTTTAAAGTGGCTGAAAAGAAGCGTCTGAAACGTAACCCGAAACTTATCACCAACGAGCATAAAAATTTCTTAAAAACCCCAATAATAGATTCATACGTAAATTTATTCCTTTCAGATATCTGTTTTAAAAAAACTTTTGCAGATTTTTTCGACCGTTGGAGGTGTTTTCGTAGGATTAGAACTTTAGTATAGCATGTACTCTTGAAAAGTTTTAACAAGGTGAAACACAAGTTAAGTTAATCTCGAATGAAATACTGAAACATCAAAAAGCAATTAAGTTTAAATTTTACTTTTAAAGATTTCAATAATGTTTCACAAGAAACCAACTGCTGTGACCGTTCAAGTTATTAATTTTATTAAACAGTTGCATTATCTATAATATGGTATATATAAAATGCAACGTTTCTCTGTCTGTCTGTCCGTTAGTGCGCTTATCACTGGAGAACCACTTATCCGCTTTCGCTCTTTTTTTTTTTTAAACATGCATATGTTCTCTGGCCAAGTTATAGGCTATATTTTATTATGTTGGGACACATAAGGAATAAGCAGTGACGATAATAGTGAATCAAGTCGGAAAAAAGTTTACTTGCGGTAATACACTGCCTAAACCATTAAATATGGAACAATATCATGTAGCAAAAAATATCTATAATCTATAATATATATAAAATGCAACGTCTCTCTGTCCGTCTGTCCGCTAGTGCGCTTATCACTGGAGAACCACTTATCCGATTTACAAGCTTTTTTTTAAAAGATGCATATGTTCTCTGGCTAGGTTATAGGCTATATTTTATTACGTTAGGTAACATAAGGAATAAACAGTGACGATAATTGTGAATCAAGTCGGAAAGAAGTTTGCCGCTAGCGCGTTCTCTTGCAATACAATACCTAAAGCAATAAATATGGAACAATATCATGTAGCAAAGAATATCTATAATATATATAAAATGAAAAGTCTCTCTGTCTATCTATCCGTTAGAGCGCTTATCACTCGAGAACCACTTATCCGATTTATGTGTTTTTTTTTTTAAATTCACACATTTGTTCTCTGGCCAGGTTATCTATAATCTTCTATAATATATATAAAATGCAACATCTCTCTCTATCTGTCTGTCCGTTATTGCGCTTATTACTCGAGAACCACTTATCCGATTTACGTGTTTTTTTTAATTCTTTTCTGGTCAGATTATATAATAATAATAATAATAATCTATATAATGTATATAAGACTCTACGTCTCTCTGTCTGCCTGTTCGTTAGTGTGTTTATCATTCGAAAACCACTTATCCGATTTTACGTGTTTTTTTTTAATTCTTAACTTTTCGTATCTCGATGTTAGGAATACGATCTTGGAGTTTAATATCTCTCTCTCTTTTATTATATTTGGGATGTCTAATTTAAATGTAGATTGTAACCTTCCGAAGGCAAACCAAGCTAGACTCTTCTGGCCAAGGCAGTCTTCACATTATTTTTTAATATTTCGTTTTTTTATCCTAAATATATGAATATTTGTATTTTTCCTATTCTCTCACCTTCTATTAACAGTTCCTGGCTGATATCTTCACTTTCGTTATTCAAACATTTGGTTTTGGTGAAGTTTATTTTTAGACCTATTTCTCGAGATTTGTTATTCAACTCCATCAGCATTTCTTGCAATTCTTCTTTTATGTTGACGATCAGAGTGACATCATCTGCCAACCTTAAGTGATTTAATCGTTCACCGTCCGTTAGTACTCCTTTACCATATTTTTCCACTTTAACGATTTGAACATGTCTTCTAGAGTTAACGTGAACAGCTTTGAGATATCGACTCGCCTTGTCTAATTCCTCTCGTAATTTTTAGTTTATTTGTTTTTTCTTTAAGCATTATTTGTGATATTGCATCTTTATATATGTATTCAAGATGAGTTGTGTATCTTTCATTGACTTTGCTGCTTTTTCGTAGTGAACCGTTTACCAAAAAAAATCTATAACATATATAAAACGCAACGTCTCTGTCTGTCTAACTGTACGTTAGTACGCTTAGCACTCAAGAACCACTTATCCGATTCACGCGTTTCTTTTTTTTAAATATATGTTTTCTGGCTAGGTTATAGGATATATTTTATTACGTTAGGTAACCTAAGGAATAAGCAGTGATGCTAATAGTGAATCAAGTCCACGCGAACGGAGCCGCGGGCACGGCTAGTCTCTTTATAAAAGCCTAAACGTGTGTTAAATGCTTCGCTGGTGAAACTTTACATAGTGTGTCAAGTAAGAACGTGACAGCTCGTATTCTTGACAAAATGTGTTTCGAGAACATTCTTTGATATCAATGTATACCTTGGTGTGCTAACAACGACGCAAGTAAGTTGTCGAATCGCCTCCCGCATCAATAATTGCCTGGCATGTTGTCGATGATATTTTCCGCAATGATCTTCAAATTTTTCGAATCTCTCGAGACAACTGAGTCAGGGCCCTCAAGAGTCTTTCTCTTTACAAGGGGCCAAACTTTTTCAATAGAGTTGGTGACCGGCGATTATAAGGGCCACGCTAGCATTTTATCGTGAGCCGACGCGAGCCGCTTCGTGATGTGATTTTTACCCAGCAAAGTTTTTTGCAACGTGCTTCGGAATTTGCCATCATGAGCACGAAGATGTTGTCAAATGGTCTCATGGGACACTCAAACCCGATTTTCTTAATTTCCCCTGACACAGAATCGACTGATACTTCTACTAAAATGCGTAGTGGACAAAGGTTCCCTCCCCCCCCGATTTTTTGTTAAATCGCTAGAATCACATCTACCAAAAATGAATTATTACGGACACGTTCTTACTTGAGAGACTATATGTGTGATAATAATGTTTCTCTAAAGTATTTTAAATACTGTCGTATGTATTACCAAGATCTTTAACGACATCTGATATAGAACTTTTCGGATATTCTAAAAAAAATAGGAAATATTAGTTTTTATAATAGTAAAAAACTCAAAAGAATTCTCAATTTTTAGTGTTCCGTACGGAACACTTATAAGATCACTTCGGTGTCTGTCTGTCTGTCTGTCTGTCTGTCTGTCTGTCTGTCTGTCTGTCTGTCTGTCTGTCTGTCTGTCTGTCTGTCTGTCTGTCTGTCTGTCTGTCACACCCGATTTTCTCCGAAACTATTTGACATAGAAAGGTGAAATTTGGTAATAATATAGGAATTGATGGCCTCATCAGAGCCATGTAGTTTTGAGAATTAAATTTTGACTTAAGGGGTTAGTTTTGGGGGGTGAAGTCGGAAGCGAAAAAAAAATTTTTTTTACTAGGTCATCGAGTGTGGTGTCAAATGAAAGCTTGTGAACACACGAGTAAAATATATATATATAATATTATACTTGCGCGCACTTTTCTTTGTATTATTTTTAAAAATTCGCGAAAAATCGCTGTCCCGGGCCTTATCTCAAAAAGTACTTAACAAAAAATTTCGAAAAAATTCTGGAATATTCTCCACGGGGTGTAGATTGAACGAAAATTATCACGAGTGCATTACCTTTAATAATTTATATGGTATATAAAAAAAAACAAAAATTTCAAGGTCATCAGATTTCAGTAAAGATTGGAAACAAACTTTGTTGAAAACTCATTTGGGGTGTGTTTTATGAAGTCACTGATTATTTTATACCACCGTAACATAAATTTTGACTTAAGGGGTTCGTTTTGAGGGGTGAAATCGGAAGTGAAAAAAAATTTTTTTTTACTAGGTCATCGAGTGTGGTGTCAAATGCTTGTGAAAACACGAGTAAATATATATATATATATATATATATATATATATATATATATATATATGCATATATATATATATATATATATATATATATATATATATATATATATATATATATATATACACATATATACTCGTATATAATGTAATACTTGCGCACATTTTTCTTCGTATTACTTTTAAAAAATCGCTGTCCCCTACCTTATCTCGAATAGTACTGATCAAAAAATTTTGAAAAAATTCTGGAATATTCTCCACGGGGTATAGATTGAACGAAAATTATCACGAGTGCATTACCTTTAATAATTTATTTGGTATATAAAAAAAAACACAAAATTTCAAGGTCACCAGTTTTCAGTAAAGATTGGAAACAAACTTTGTTGAAAACTCATTTGGGGTGTGTTTTGTGAAGTCACTGATCATTTTATACCACCCTAACAAAAATTTTTATTTTAAACACAATCAACGTACGGAACACTAATTGTGCAAGTTCAACTTGCACTTGACCGGTTTTTTCATTTGGTATAGTCTTGTCCGTTCCTTTAAACGTTGTTTCAATTAAGATATGAATATTTACCCTTAGAAATGTATTTGTGCTAGAGATTTTTACCTATTAAAATTCTTAAAATCAAGAAATGCCATTGTCAGTGTTATTGGCAAACGTACATAACCAACTTGGGTTAGAAAAAAGCTTTTTTTCCCTATTTTGAACGGTAACACCACGCAAATATATCTTTTCGTTTCTAGAATTAAGAGGGCTATAAAATTCAAAAATAATATATAGGATGTTCTATTTAAAAAATTTAAAGTTTGTATCATATATCAATTCTTTCTTTTTTAATTCCGTAAAAAAATTCTTTATGAACGTTACAATCTCTGGCTTTAATATTCGCGACTTGCTCTTTGTATATGTAAGTTATAGGGTGGTCATTTACAGTTAATAACGCTGTACATAGTTATCCTCAACAATTTTCAATTAATCCCTTGAGCTATTTTGGGTTTTCTTTGACAAAAAAATGAATTGTAAACTTTGCTCAGTCCAGGCGCGATATTTTGTTAGCTTTAAACATGTTGCGATTACCTGAACTCCTCGTAGGCTTACGTACGGGATAACTATTCATGACCGTATGCTCACTGATAATTCATTTGGTGTTTTTCGATAAAATTCCTACAATGAGTTACACTGAGTTACCTTTTGTACTATAACTAGACATCTAGTGCAACATATGACTTAAAACAGCTGACACAACACTAATAAAGTTTGCCGCGTTGATAAGTAATAAGTAGATCTAAGAATTCTGCGAATATCCTCGATGGATAAAGTAACCAATAGGGAAGTGTCATATAGAATTTGAAAGGAGTCTAAAGTTTTAAACACGGTGAAACGAAAAAAGATCGAATACCTTGGTCATGTATAGAGAGGGGAGAAATATTCGTTGCTTGGCCTTATTATGTTATTATGCAGGGAAACATCATAGGAAAGAGAAGTGTAGAAAGAAGAAGAGTATCCTGGTTGCGAAATTTATTATGCAGGGAAACATAATAGGAATGAGAAGTGTAGAAAGGAGAAGAGTATCCTGGTTGCGAAATTTGACGGAGTGGTTTGGCTCCAGTTCCACAGAACTATTTAGGATAGCGATGAATAATATTAGAATAACACTAATGATCTCCCACCTCCCATAGGAGACGGAACCAAAAAAAGAACAAAAATCTAATTTCCAAAAGTTTAGTTTCTTTTTGGTCAAAGGATGTATTTTTTATATTTTTAAACGTTTTTTTTTTTGACTTTTTAGGAATACGTCATTTTGATATCATTTTATAATGGGTATTTCAAAAAGAGGTTTTATTTTAAATTATTGGAAAAATGAAGTTTTTTTTTTGAAATTTTCGTGATATTTTTATTTCAATCCAAAGTATGCGATTTTGAGGAAATTTTTCACTATTCGCACAATTGCGGCTCTATATCGCGAATTTCTGCTGCGATATTGTTTTGCGTACTTCAATCGTTGCTGGAGCATTCAAGTAGACTTTATTTTTAACATAGCCCCAAAGAACAAAGTCTAAGAGTCTTAAATCGCACGATTTGGGTGGCCAGTTGAAGTCACCATTTCGAGAAATTCCACTACCAGGAAACTTACGCATCCAAAGGATCCATTTCAGGTCAAAAATAGTTAGTTAGCATTTCACGGTAATGGACATCGTTCACAGAAACGGTTGCACCAGCTTCATTTTCGAAAAAATATGGTCCAATGACACCACTAGCCCAAATACTACAACATTTCTCTTGAGTTCTCGGAGCCCCAGATGCAACAGTTTCGCTTATTTATGTAGCCAGACAAATGAAAATTAGCCTCGTCTCTTAGAATGATTTTCTTGAAAAAATTGGAGTCATTTTCTTGCATTTCCAACACCCAATTAACAAACGTACGGCTTTAGTCACGGTTTGCCGGTTTTAATTCTGTATCAGCTGGACTGTAAGCATTTAGACCGAGATCTTTGTGCAAAATACGGTGCAGGCTGTCTGTGGATACGACCAATTGCTGTGAATGTCTTCGAATTGACATATGGTACGTAGGTCTTCGCAACACTTTTAGCTACGGCACCAATATTTTCAGTTGATCTGGCACGAGCAAACACAGGTTGGGTTCCTTACATCCGACACTTTCAAATTTACCAATTAAATTCACAATTGCTAGACGAAAGACGACAGATTTTTGACTGAAAGCAGTACGAAATTTGCTCGAAGTTTTTACCATTTTTGTAATGAATTTTTACAATTTCGATGGGTTGTTCAACTGTATATCGTTTGATTTTCATTATTCGTTTAGTTTTTACTACTCAAATGTCAAATAATGACAGCTGCAAATCTGAAACATGAAAAATAGCGCGCAATTTAACATAAAACCTCTTGTTGAAACACCCTGTATATAGATTCAAATGCAGATAAATATTATTTTCAGCATTGTTTCAAAAAATTCAAAATAAATTAAAGTTGGTTTTTAATTTTAATCTAAACAGTTTAAAACCGGATAAGCAACATATCGTCTTCAATCAATGTAAACACAATGTAAACGACTGGATAACAAAAAATTGACATAACCAGTTTTGTAAACTTGTTAATTTAATATTAATTAAAAACTTGTTTTAACTAGTAAACAAATTTTGAATAAAAATAATAAGTTCATCAACATCTACATCTGGGAAGGTAAAATATGAATTTTAAACGAGGCTTAAGATCTGCTAGAAAAGATTAACCATTTTCAAAAGCTGGGAATACTATTTTGAACTAACATGTAGGCTAAAAAGTTTTTAATCTAGCTATTTAAAATACAGGAAGCAATTCGAACATCCAGTTTTGCCATCGTAATCATTGACTTGTGACACGGTGCATTGTCTTAAAATTATTCCATACGCATTCCAAAATACAGAGGCTAATGTCTTATCAGCCGACTGTTGTGTCTTTGGTCGCTTCGGGTGGCTTTCACCGGCTGCTGTCTACTCAGCTGACTGCCGATTTGATTCCGATGTGTAGTGGTGGATCCACGTTTCATTCACTGTGATATATCGCATGAAAAAAATCATTTTTATTGCATTTAAACAGGCCCAAACAACGCTCAGAATCATCAACACGTTGTTGTTTTTAGTCTACTGTACAACGCGGTACCTATTTCAAACAGAGCTGTCTTATACCCAAATGTTCATGCAAAATATGACCAACAGGTTCTCTTGATGTCTTTAGAGTGTCAGCTGTCTCACGCAATTTCACTTTACGGTCATCCAAAACAATTTTGTGGATTTTTTTATGTGTTCCGGTGTAACCAACTCATTTGGATTTCCAGAGCCTTCAGCATCATTTGTGTCTGTACGATCGCGTTTAGATTCAGCATACCAGTAAATAACACAGGTCTGCAACAAAAATGCTGTCTGGATGTTTTCAACTGATTTCTATGTATTTAGGTGTTCTGAAAACTAAAAAAATACTCAAAAAATTCCAGAACGTTAGGTTTTTTTGCAAAACGCAAAATTTTATTATAAAAAAGGGTTTTTTGGGGCTAACTTGAAGTCATAAATAAATAGGTACAATTTTATTTTGATTACTGTTTTTAAATGTATACAGGCCATAACTATCATTACTTTCTAAATAAAGAACGCCCTGTGTGAGCTAAATTAACAAACATAAACGTTGTAACCAGAACGTGCGCGCTCCGATAGTGTAGAAAGTGGCGCGGTACAATTACGTGTTAACTCGTCATTGTTTTATAGATCTTGGTTCAATGTAGTGCAATGTCATCTGTGCGGAAGGGTGTGAATTCGTCTGACAGTTTCTGTTATATTTGTGGCGAATATATGGTATTAAAGCAACAACTTAATATTACGGACTTTGTAAAAAAAGTATACTTCACGTATTTTGGCTTAAAATTTGGGGATCAGGATAAAGTTTGGACACCTCATAAAGTCTGCAAACGATGTGTTGAAGACCTTCGAAATTGGTTTAAGGGCAAGAAAAAAGCTTTCCGATATGCGATTCCTATGGTATGGCGCGAGCAAAAGAACCATAGTGATGATTGTTACTTTTGTTCGTGTAATGTGAAAGGGTATAATTCAAAATGGAAGCAGTCCATTTCATACCCAATATGCAATCAGCTATTCGTCCCATCCCTCATGGAACCGAAATACCAGTGCCCAAGGCCCCTGCTACCTTGGAAGAGATTCCAAGTTCTGACGAAGATGGTGCTGTACCTGAACCCGATGACAAGTCAAGTTTTCAATTTGAAGATGACAGCAGTCCGAAATTGTTTTCCCAGGGCGAGCTAAATGATTTGGTAAGAGACTTGAATCTTCCCAAAAACGCTGCTGAGTTGCTTGGATCGAGGCTCAAAAGCAGGAACTTACTTTTGCCGGGAGTGTCTTCCTCCTGGTTTAGATATCGTGAGAAGCAGTTCACTTCCTACTTTGCCCAAGAGGACGAGTTGGTTTATTATACCAATATTGAAGGTTTGATGGATACATTTAAGATCTCATACGACCCAGCACAGTGGCGTATTTTCATAGATTCTTCAAAAAGAAGCCTTAAAGCAGTTCTGCTTCACAATGGCAGTTTCTATGCTTCCATTCTGTCGGTCATTCCGTACACCTCAAGGAAACCTACAAGAACTTGGAATTGATTCTTTGCAAATTAAAATATAAAGACCACGGTTGGCAAGTGTGCGGTGATTTAAAAATCTTGGGCATGTTGCTCGGACAACAATCTGGGTTTACCAAATTCCCTTGCTTTTTATGTCTATGAGATAGTAGAGACCGAGTAAATCACTAGACCAAAAAGTGTTGGCCTCCGAGGGAGCTTAAAGTTGACGAAAAGAACGTCCTGCATGAAACTTTGGTGCCTCCTCATAAAGTTCTTCTACCACCGCTTCACATAAAGCTGGGATTGATGAAGCAATTTGTAAAGTCACTTCCAAGAGATGGAAATTGCTTCAAATACTTAATATCAAAGTTTCCAGGCCTCTCGTAGGCAAAGTTGAAGGAAGGTGTTTTCGTTGGACCAGATATTAGACGGCTTATGGCTGATCCACAATTCATCACAACCATGACGGATCCTCAAAGAGAAGGGTAGATTGCCTTTAAAGAGGTCATAGAGAAATTTTTAGGCAATAACAAAGACCCTAACTACAAACAAATCGTCAATAGAATGTTAAAAAGCATTTCAAGCTTTAGGTTGCCTAATGAGTTTAAAGGTACATTTTCTTCATTCCCACCTCGACTACTTTCCAGAAAATTTAGGAGATCTGAGTGAACAGCAAGGTGAACGATTTCACCAAGATATTAAGGAGATGGAAAAAAGATACCAGGGAAGATGGAGCGTCTCAATGATGGCAGACTACTGTTGGACGCTTCAGAGAAACCTTCCAGATGGTTCCTACAAGCGAAAATGTACCAAAAGGAGTCTTACTGGGAAAAAGAAATGTGTTTAGTGTTTACTAATGAATGTATTTTAGTTAAAAAAAATAAATTTTGTTACGCAATTATAAATTAAAAAAAAATTTTTTAGTCTTTTATCTTTTATTTTAAGATGATAACTTGTTTAACATAGATACCTACATTGTCAGAAAACGTGACGTTCTATGACAAAATGAAAGTCATTTTCGGATTCAGTACACCCAAAAACATAAGAATTACGCAAAAAAAACCAAAACAGCTCTCAATTTTTTTTTTTGCAGACTTGTGTAATGAGTGATTTTCCAGGAGCAGAGTTCCCGCAACATTTATTAAGCCATTTCTTTGCTTGAATTGTTTTTTTACCATCAAAAAACAGTATTTAATCAACACACGAAATTCGATTTCTTCCGTTCCATCAAAAGTAGCGTCACTAAAACTACTGTAACTTGTAAACTAATCGTCGAAATGTCATGAAATTTTGACACGTATCGTTTATAGGTTGATACTTCCTAAAAATCATATGGATTTTTTGAAAAGGGCGACATCTATGTGTTAGACCAAAAGCTTTTCAGTCTACGTGTTAGAAAGTTTTACACTTCAAAACAACTGTTAATTCTGGATACATGTCACATTCGATCCACGATGGAATACGGCTCCCATGTTTGGGACTCTGTTCCAAAACGTACACTGCATTTGTTGTATTCTACCTAGTTGACTACTGATTTGAAACCAGAATTCATCAGAGACCTTGATATTTTGGAACATCGAAGAATAGTTGGCGACTTGAGTTTGAGGTTCAGCTTTTTACTACTCGTACAATACTTTTCAAGCAGTCTTTTATGGAGAACACCATCCATTTGGACTGACAGGCCCAGAACTCTATTTCCCATTGACTATAACTTACCGTGATTCAAGACCAACGTGAATCTCTTTTTCCGCACACGCGCTCTAGCGCTTTACGGATTTCCCATCAGTACGTATGCTAAATATGACCAACGTCCATAAAAAAAACCTTTTGTACAGTATCCGGGAGATATTTTGCCAAGTAGAATTTAACGGAACAAAATAATCAAACTACATACAGTTTTTTTCTTAAAGTGTTAACGTTTTAGAAACCGAATAGTTACGAGGGCTTTTATGATAAGTACCCAGCCTTGGCCAGAGATGTCGTTACTATTATTTAAAAAATTAAGTTTTTCATAAACAAAACCTTTCACAAGGATCCTGTCAAATTTTCAAGTCGATGCGTGATTTACTAGGTGTACAAGTATGAAATGCGGATTTTTTTTTCTAAAAAAAATGTTAAAATCGGAAGAATGATAAAAAGTGCTTTATTCAAAGTATGCTCCATCGCTTGTTATACATTTTTCCCATCTTTCGGGCAATTTGTGAATACCATGCCGGTAAAAATCTTCCCCTTTTGCTGCGAACCATTCATCGAGTCATTTTTTCACATCTTCTTACGAACCAAAGCGCTGCTCAGCAAGTGCGTGACCCATCGATGCAAACAAGTGATAATCGGAAGAAGTCAAGTCTGGTGAGTAAGCTGCATGAGGTAGAACTTCCCAGCTGAGTGCTTCCAACGTGTCGCGAACTGGTTTTGCCGTATGTGATGGAGCATTGTCATGAAAAAAATGGATGTGTTTGCCTCTTTCGGTATTCTGGCCTTTTTGCAAGCAACGAACGCTTCAAATCGGTCAATTATTATTGGTAACGTTTAGTTTTAACCGTCTCCCCAGGTTTTAAAAACAGCTCATACTAGACCACGCCCCTCTGGTCCCACCAAACACAGAGCATCGTCTTTCTGCCAAAGCGATTCGGTCTTGCGGTCGATGTGGATGGTGCGCCTGGGTCTACCCATGATTTTGTGCTTGGCATTCTCAAAATAAATCCACTTTTCATTCCCTGTAACTATACGATGCAAAAACGACTTCCTTTTGAACCGAGAGAGCAAAATGTCACACGTGTTTTTGCGCTTTTCCATTTGCTTGTCGTTCAACTCATGTAATACCCATCTACCGGTCTTCTGAATCTTTCCTAAGTCTCGTAGCTCGATCAGCGAGTTGTTTTTGTGTTTGCGAATCATCTTCGTCCAACAATGCTTGCGATTCTACATCTTTGTATTTTTTTGGCGGTTTTCCACGTTTCTTATCTGCAACAGTGAAGTCACCACTTTTGAAACGCCGAAACCATCGTTCACACGTATCTTGCGATGGAGCATGTTCACCATAAGCTTCTCGAAGTAATCGGTATGATTCAACAGCAGTTTTCTTCAAATAAAAACAAAAAATTAATGCTGTCCGCGAATGCTCTTTGTTCGGTATAAATTTCGACATATTGAACACAACACTACGCACACACTTTTCCAGTTTATCACTCGTGCGCGTCTGACACTTGTTGATGACACAACAAAATCGCACAGTGTCAAATCTTTATAGCACAAACTGCATTGGTGCACCATCTGTTGTCTGAAATTCGCAGTTTATACTTGTACACCTGGTAGTTTCTGAGTGGCAGCCATTTAAGTAGAACAACTTTTGTGATTTTACAATGGAAAAGAATGAATATTGAGCAGTGATAAAATATTTGTTTTTGAAAAAGGAAACAAATGATGAGATAAAAGCGAAGTTTGTGGGGACTCCGTACTTTCGTTATCGACCATAAAACATTGGACAGCTGAATTGAAACCTGGCCGTACAAGCATTTTTGATGAAGAACGTCCAGGTCGTCCAAATGAGGTCACCACATCAGAAATGATTGAAAAAAATTCGCAATATAGTGATAAATGATTGGAGAGTAAAAGTGCGTAAGATTACTGAAACTGTGGGCATCTTAATTGAACGGGTCTAGAACATTTTAACAACTCATTTGGATATGAGAAAGCTTTTCGCAAGATGGGTGCTGCGATAACTTACAGTTGTCAATAACCACGCACATGTGTCAACTTTAAAAGAATGTTTGGCGATCTCAAAGAGCAATCGGAATGATTTTTGACGTCGATTCATAACTGTTGATAAAACACGGAATTATCACAGCACATTAGAGTCCAAACAGTGGGTTTTACGTGGCAAACCGGCGACAAAGAAGACTAAGGCGAATTTATTTGCCAACAAAGTCATGGCCACAGTGTGCCACGCGGCATATTCCACGTCGATTATCTGAGAGAAAGGCAAAACGATTAATGGAGAGTAGTATGTCAACTTATTGGATCGTTTCAATTATGAAACAGAAACATCTAAATTTGGTAAAGAAAAAAATTTTCTTTCATCAAGACAATACACGCGTGCACACTTGTGTCATCGCCATGGCAAAATTTTATGAGTTAGGATGCGAATTGCTTCCATATCCACCATATTCACCAGATTTAGCTTCCAGTGATTATTTCCAATTTCCGTATATGAAAAAATGGCTCGGCGGAAAAAACTTTGGCTCAAACGATGAGGTGATTGCTGAAACAAACACCTATTTTGAAGTGTTGGAGTAATCGTATTTTTTAGATGGGATACAAAGATAGAAAAAACGTTGGACTAAGTGTATCAAGCTAAGAGGAGACTATGTTATCAAGGCGTGTGGCGCTAATTGGAGAGCAAATATGTCTTCGCGGGATTATTTTAGGATTTTATCTATGGAAGTATAATGAATGGGAGAAGAAAGACTTCCCAGACTAGTGATGAAATGAGTTCCTGCACAATAACGCAAGCTAGAGAGGCCCAAAAAACTTGGAAAGAAGGTCTAACAATAACCATAAGTGCAGAAATCTTGGCAATTGGAGCTGGATTTTATATATCTAGAAGGGGAGACGCTTTGCAGGTCCAGTTACCAGTTCGAGGAAAAAATTGCTTCTTTGGTTCAGGTTGGAAATATTCAAAAGTAGTTACCAGTAGCATAATCTCACTGAATACTTGCTGAAATACATTATTGATGTATAACGAATAGGCGATTGTCAAAAACACTTAGCACTGCGTTATTCGATGATTAACCGAGATTGTTACAGCCATTATCAGCTGTGTCTTCCTATGCGATGTAGTTTCAAAATGATATCTCATTTAGTTCGAAAGTTATTGTACCCATAGATCGACAAAACCGACAGACCGACGGAAAATCAGTGACTATGTTTTTCGTGAACTTAAAACGTGAAAAAAATCTCATAAGGTGATTTTTTTTCCAAATACAATATTTTCTTTCAGCAAGGAAAGTAAAAACTGTTAGAACATTATTTCTTTTGTTTTAATTTCGTGTTTTTAGATTTTTTATTTATTACAATAAGAATATTTATGTGGGTACCCTGAACTACAAATGAAAGCACATAATAATTTTTTTTAAAATAAGTTTTATCATTCTAAATTGTTTACTTATCAAAGCCTTAATAGGTCTTATCATAACCCTTCCGGCAGTGCTGTTCTCCCGAATAATAATCCTAAGATAACATACCTTTCTTCCTACAGAAATAAATTATGGGACCAAGATAAACGCGAACTTAAATTAATTTGTTTAATTTTTAGTAGTATTGTTTGAGGCCATTTAAAAGTCTTTCTCTCTCAATTTCATGATATATATTAAAAAAGAAAAATCAAAAGGATATTTATATATATATTATATATATATATATATATATATATTGGTTTTTCTTGGGTACTTAGGTTCTTTTGGAAAACACAAACTAGTTTATTTGACGTTTCGCCTTATTTTTTTAGGCATTTTCAAAAAATTCTTTATTTTTTAATATTCATTCTAAAACTAGAAAACACAATGTTAAAATCTTTCAAGTCAAATTACACGTTTAAAAACATATAGCATTTTTACGCACACTCGGACATTTAATATATTTACACCATAACAAAAATATAAAACAATTTACTCACGTGTATATACCCTGAAAGTCAACTATTTGTGTGTTTGTGAATTTCAAATTCTGTATTTCTTTTAGCATATCGTATCTCGTATTTTTTACTGATTTTTTTTAAATTTTATTATCTATAATGGGTGTCTTAATGAAAAAAACTATTATTGATGTTAAGTATATATACCATTTTGTATTATTAAGAGGATATGCATGCCAGCATGTTTATTTTTTAATTAAATTTGTGTAGATATGACTGATTCCTTTTATGTCAGTCCTATCATTCAAAGTGTTTTCATCTTTTTTTATTTCAATCATCTCTTTGATCTGTAGTTTGGCATAATTCCGCTCTTTGCAGAGGACCTTGGTTTCATTAAATTTAAAGTCATATTTTTCTTCTGCTTCGTGTTTACTAAGGGCAGTTGAAGCATTCCTAGTATATTTGTGTCCCTTTAATCTGTTTTTTAGTAACTGAGAAGTCATGTCAATATATTTCTTCGGACAATTCGCACATGGTATTGCATACACATTAGATTTATTCATTGTGGGGATATGGCTTTTTTAAGTTTGTAAATAATGAACTTAGTTTATTTTGAGTTTTATGGCAAACTATAATGTTATATTTTTTCAAAACCCATTTCAGCTTCTCAGAAAGTTCTTTTGTTTAAGGAAGTGGTAAAAATTTCTCACAATTTTGTTTACTATTTTGGTGTTATTTTTTGAGTTATTATTAAACTTGTATATTCTCTTTTTTATTGTTCGATTGATGTCATTCTCTTTAAAATTGTTTTGTATTAAGACAGTTTTTACTTTTTTTAGCGCGTCTGGTCTTAGTTCAGGGGAAGTCAATTTTATTGCTCGGTCTGTTAGGCCCACTATAACGCTGATTTTCTGGGACATTGCATGAAAATTCAAATATCTCCCTGACCAAGAAGGTTTTGTGTATCACTCTGTAAGGATTTTATCTTGCTTTCTGATAAGAGTCAGGTCTAGAAAATTGATTTTACCAGCCTTTTCAATTTATGATGTAAATTGTAATTTTTTGTGGAAGCTATTAAATTTGTATAGAATTTCGGTAATTTTATTATTTTGGGCTGCTAATAAACAATCATCTACGAATCTCTTGAAAAACAAAATGTTACCTTTTATTTTTTTAATGACTTGTTCTTCTAGGTATTCCATTACTAGCTGAGCAATGACTGATGAAATGGGGGAACCCATGGCACAACCGTCGATTTGTTTATAAAATCTATTTTTAAATTGAAAATAGTTGGTGTTCAATGTGAGATCTATGGCGTCCAGAAAATTTCTTTTTGAAATTGTTGTGTGCATTTTTACCGGATATGTTGGACAGACAGTTGGCTAAGTATTTAGATAAACTGTATAATGGCGATTGTATACATATATATATATATATATATATATATATATATATATATATATATATATATAATATGTATATATATATATATATATATATATATATATATATATATATATATATATATATATATATATATATATATCGGCAATATGGCGTCGAGTGAAAAGTTGATTGATAAATCAGAGCCAAAAAAGGTGAAAAATTCTTGTTCTCACTGCAAAAAAGCTGTAACCCAAATTGCACAGTGTGTGAAGTGCAGATGTGTGTTTCCCCCGCGTGTTTGCGACAGGCGGCGGACCAAAAAAGGCCATTGTGTGCACGTTGAAAAATCTAAACATCAGATAGCCCTAAAAACCGGATGAAGAAGATATCTCTACCCTGAGAAATCAACTCAAAGAATTGTGTAACAGATTGACAATCTTGGAAGAAAGCAACCATAAATTAGCTAAGAAAGTTGCATACCTTGAAGAAAAATTGAAAAGTAAACAAAACTCATCACAAAAAAGAGCCGGTTTTCCCGCCATTCAGGCGACCGAACAAGGACAGGTGACAGTTATCAACCTTGTTGAAGAGGTTAACTCAATGAACAAACCGTCAGGGTGTTCGCCTCGGAACAATAATGACACCACTGACCTTGCAACCAGTAGTTTAAATACACCTATTACTGAAACGCCAACCGTACCGAACTTGCTTAACACCAACATAACCCCAAAATTAACTTTACCAAATAAAAATAGTCTTGATAGAGGCTTGATTATAGAAAATGAAAGTGAACTTGACAGTAAAGGATGAATTTCGGTGTCAAAGCGAAGAGTGAGCAAGCATGCTCAAAAAAATCCCAGACCACCACCAATTAAGGGGTCCAATGAAGAAGAAACAATATTGCAAGTTGCACGGCGTCTTCGATGGATATTTGTCTCGGGGCTGTCGCCTAAAACGGAGGCGACTGATATCTTGACGTTTTTTAAATCAGAAAAAAAATAGACCATGGCTGTGTCTGTGAGAACATGAGAACCGAGAGCGAACGGAGGATGACTTGTTGCAGTCAGACTTCTGGACAAATGGAGTCAGAGTGAACCCATTTTCAGAATCTGAAAAACCGTCGAACACACAAGAACCTATCCTTCAAAGAGGGCGTTTCTGCAATGGATATCCAGAAAACTCATACATAAAAATTTTATATGCTAATGTTCGGTGTTGATTTAAGATGTTATTTTAATATTTTAACGTTTTAAAATTTTAACAATTCTACTGACTTGCTTGCATACAAATTCATCTGGCTTTCATTGACTACAAAAAGGCCTTTGATTCTGTAGAACAGTGGACAATAATGAATGCACTTAAGGACGCGAGAATCGACTCTAGATACACGAACCTGATAAAATATATCTATAGCCATGCCACAATGGATGTAAGAGTGGATGATGAGACGAAAACGGATAAGATCGAGATCAAGAGAGGCGTTAGACAGGGTGACACTATTTCACCCAAATTGTTTACATTGGCTTTGGAAAACATATTCAAGCTGTTGAGCTGGGAAAACAAAGGGTTAAAGATAAATGGGATGTACCTAAACCACCTGAGGTTCGCAGATGATATAGTCCTAATAAGTGATGATTTAAATGAGCTAAACACTATGATTAAAGAACTTCATGATGCCTCTCTGACAACCGGTCTCGAGATGAACATAAGTAAATCAAAAATAATGAGTCCATCCCACAGAACTTTGACAATAGACAACAAGTTTATCGAGGCTGTGGATGAGTATATTTATCTGGGACACAAAATAAAATTGGGAAAAAAAAATCAGACTGCAGAAATACCCAGAAGGATTGCACTGGGCTGGGCGGCGTTCGGAAAATTGGATTTTATCTTAAAAAGTAGGGACATTCCCATAAACCTGAAAAAGAAAGTCTACGATACATGTATTCTCCCTGTTATGACATACGGACTGGAAACTATAACATTAACACCCAACACCACGCATAAATTAAAATGTGCACAAGGGTCTATGGAAAGACAAATGCTGGGCATAAGTCTGAGGAACAAAGTAACAAATGCAGAATGCAGACGCCGAACAAAAATCGTCGACGTGGTAGACCGTATTGCCAAATTGAAGTGGCAATGGGCGGGTCATGTGGCTAGACAGGGGGGATACAGATGGGCATCCAGAGTCCTAAACTGGAGACCGTGGGATGAAAAGAGAGGAGTCGGCCGACCCCAGAAAAGATGGGCTGATGACATCATCACAAATTGCAGGAAGAAAGTGGAAGAGACTCGCACAGGATAGAGACAGATGGAGGGAGTTTGAGGAGGCCTATATCCGGCAGTGGAGAGATGGCTGAGGAAGAAGATTGACTTGCTATTACGTGTAAAAAGCACATTGTGTACGTATTACCAATAAATATTTGATTTGATTTGATATATATATATATATATATATATATATATATATATATATATATATATATATATATATATATATATATATATATATATATTTTTGACCTGTGCTGGTTGATGAACTGACCTTGGTTTAGCTGAGAGCGAGTACATGAGGCTTATTTGATTGTAGGTGTGGGTTCACTAAATTTATGGTGGAGTTTAAATCTTGTGTGTTACAAGAACCTGTTTCAAAATTGCGATCTCCCGCGTGTTGACGCCCCCGAATCAGCCCCCACCCGGAGTTCCGAACGGGGGACTATTTTACCTTCAAAATTTTTTGATTATGGAAGCTTCATCATGCTGTTCTTTTCCCATAGTCCATGAACATCGGAACAGCCACAAAACGTTAAGCAACTTCAAGCAGCCTAAGCCGATACGATGGTATATGGTATCATACTGGGCGATGCCGGGTGGAATCTATGCGTCTACCATGTCACCTTCTACGACAGGCTGACCGTACTGGGAGTAATATTCTATCTTTAAACGCTACGGGTTAAAATTTTAAAAAATGAACAAATACGAGGCTGGTTTGAAAAGTCCGTGCAAAGTCCGAGAGATGGCACCACCGGCGCGTGTCGAGGTCATGTTTAGTTAGTAGCATCTCTTGAATGAACGCACACCAAGTTTCAGTCATATTGGTCTATTTCTTTGTGTTTGGCATTCGTATGAATCAAGGAAGTCGAGTGATTTTCAAGAAATGGACGAAAAAGAATTTCGTGTGGTGATTAAACATTAATTTATGAAAGGTAAAACGCCTCAGGAGACTAAAGAGAAGCTTGATAAACATTATGGTGACTCTGTACCTTCGATTAGAACAGTTTATAAGTGGTTTCAAAATTTTCGGACTGGCCATATGGGTACAAGTGACGCTGAACGTTCTGGACGGCCTGTGGAGGTTACGACTCCAGAAATCATTGGTCAAATCCATGATATGGTGATGGATGACAGAAGAGTTAAGGTGCGTGAGATTGCTAGTGCTGTGGGCATCTCGACTGAACGGCTACATAATATTTTTGCATAAACATTTGGACATGAGAAAGCTATCCGCAAGATGGGTGCCGCGATTGCTCACGCTTGACAAAAACGGAATCGTGTGAAGTGTTGCAAGGATGGTTTGCAGCTGTTCCAGAAGAATCCGGAGGACTTTAAGCATCGTTTCGTCACTGTGGATGAAACATGATACATTACTATACTCCTGAGACCAAACAACAATCTAAACAATGGGTTACCAAGGCGGAATCTGCACCAAAAAAGGCGAAGACCGTTCCTTCGGCCGGAAAGGTTATAGCGATTGTCTTTTGGGATTCGCAAGGGATAATCCTCATCGACTATCTGGAAAAGGGTAAAACTATTACAGGTGAATATTATTCATCGTTATTGGACCGTTTGAAAACCGAGCTGCAAGAAAAACACCCGCGATTGGCCCACAAGAAAGTCCTTTTCCATCACGACAACGCACCAGCACACACCTCAGCAGTTGTGGTCGCAAAATTAATGGAAATAGGATTCCAACTCGTTTCACATCCCCCCCTATTCTCCAGACTTGGCTTCCTCGGACTACTATTTGTTCCCCAATTTGAAGAAATGGCTGGCGGGACAAAGATTTTATTCAAACGAGGAGGTGATTGCAGACACTAATGGATATTTTGCAGACTTGGACAAATCCTATTATTCGGAAGGGATCAACAAACTAGAACATCGTTGGACGAAGTGTATAAGCCTAAAAGGAGACTATGTCGAAAAATAAAAAAGGTTTACCCCAAACACATAAGTAGTTTTTATTTTTGCACGGACTTTTCAAACCATCCTCGTATAAGTGACAACACAGGTACACATTCCCTACAAGTTTTATAACCAGAACACGTGCTATAATTGAGGTTCTTAGCGGTCCTGTATGGACGCGGGATACGGAAATTTTTTTGCATAAAACAGCATTGAAATCTTATCCAGTCTTTTTTCTAGGTCTCCTTACTGCACTCATTGCAGTTTTTAATAGATCACTGATTTGACAGGAAGCGATGCTACGTGTACTCTTTTATTTGTATTTGGGATTATATGATGTCTCCAGTTTGACTAACTAAACCGCGGGAATGCAAGGCGTGAGAGAATTCTCTCTTCGCCATTTATTTCACCGAGGCTGTATTGTTTAGGAAAGTAAAATTAAAACTTACTCTCTCTTTGTTTTAAAAGTCTGGATGAGCAGACAGTGGCGTCGATATAAAAAAAAGTTGGTTTCGTCTAAATCACTGTCGCAGATGTATGTCAAGATCCCTCAGTCCACTAGGTAAAAAGTATAATACACGTCATAGAGCAGACGTGAAAGGACCTAAGATTTACCCCAGTGTTAAACAGAAAAACCAAATAATCATGATATATATATATATATATTATATATATATATATATATATATATATATATATATATATATCAATTGGTTTTATAACGTCTTCCGTCTTCCGATGCCTAATTTCCACTCCTCCCGGTTTCTCCATCCCTCCTCCTCCAGATCTCTCTCTAGTACTTCCTTGTTGATTCCTGCTCTCCAGCTTTGGCGTGGTCTTCCTCGCTTTCTTTTTCCATGAGGGTTCCAATTTAAAATCTTTTTTAGGTAGTCGGTCTTGTGACATTCTCTGTACATGTCCGTACCATACCAACTGTTGGGTTCTGATTTCGTCCACTATATCGTGCTTTATTTCTAAAGCTCGCCTTATCGTGTCATTTGGTATGCGGTCTTTTCTGGATTTTCTGGCTGCTCGTCTCCAGAAATCCATTTCTGTAGCTTTTAGTATTTTTTCTGTTCTTTCCTTTAATGGCCACACCTGGGAGCTGTAAGTTATTATACTTTTCACTATTGAGTTGTAAATTCTCTTCTTATTTTCAATGGTTATGTTTTTGTCCCATAGTATACTATTAAGCATTGCAATCGCTTTTCTTCCCTGGATATTCCTCTCGAATATTGCTTCTTCCAGTGTTCCGTCCCTAAATATTCTTGTTCCCAAATACTTATAACTGGCACAGTGTTTGATGGTGTGTCCTGTGGCCAGTTTCAAGTCCTGCTGTTGTAATCCGACGCACATGTACTCGGTCTTTTTAATATTGACTTCTAGGCCCCTTTTTCATATTCCTCCATAAGTTTTCGTGTCATGTATTCCATATCATCGATGTCCTGAGCGACTACTACCTGGTCATCTGCGAATGATAACGTGTACAATGTAGTATCGTCATCCAGTGGTAATCCCATACTGCTGCATTTCCTTTTCTTCAGTGCACTCTCCAAATAGATTTTAAATAGCGTTGGGGATATACAGCAGCCCTGTTTGAGACCCTTTGTGACCGGGAAACCTGTTGTTATACCATACTTGGTTTTTCACACTACTTCTTGCGTCTTGGTATAAGGATTTTACGGCTTTAATTATTTTCGGTGCTTACATTACTCTGTTGTAGTGTTTCCCACAATCTCATTAGGGGCACTCTGTCGTAGGCCTTTTTTAAATCAACAAACAAGACATGGACTTCCTGGTCAAATGCGGTTTTCTTTTCTAGGATTTGTGTCAGTGAGAAGAGATGGTCTATCGTGGATCTTCCTGCTCTAAAGCCTGCCTGTTCTTCAGCTTCTACGTCCGCGTATTCCGTTTCTATTCTATTTTTAAGTATTTTTCCGTGTATTCTGCTAATAGATCCTGTAACGTTATTCCCCTATAGTTATCGCAATTATTTTTATCTCCTTTCTTATGAATTGTTGATATGTATGATATTTTCCATTCCTCAGGTACTTCTGATGTGTTAATGCATCTTTGGAATAAGTTCCTCAAAGCGCTAAATAGCTTTTCAGTTCCGTATTTTACTCTCTCCCGGGATGTTTCCTGGTCCTGGAGCTTTACCATTTTTTAGCGTTTTACATACTTCTTTAACTTCTGATGTTGTTATCCTTATTGGGGGATCCTCGTATAACTATATTTGGGTTTCCATGTTGGGTATTTTTGAACTCTGGTCTATCGTCTGTTAGTATATTTGTAAAATATTGGTTCCATTTTTCTGGTGTTATTGGTGAGAAATTTCTCTTTTCCGTTCTGTTCTCATATTTTTAAGAAGTCTCCAGCTTTCTGTGCTTTTTCTTCCTCCTATGTAAGTGTTGAGTCTTAAGCATGTCTTTTCCCATTGGTTGTTCTTTTTGTCACTAATCATTTTGCGTACTCTAGCTTGGGATTCTTTGTATTTTACTTTGTCGTTTGTGCTCTTTGAACTTAAGTATTTGTGATAGCTTTTCCGTTTTTCTTCAATTTCGTATTTAATTTCTTCATCCCACCAATATGGTTTTTGCTGTTTTTTCCCTTTTCTCTTGGTACCCTAATGCTTCCAGTGCGGCTGCGTATAGGCATTCCTTTATATACTTATATTCTTCTTCTATATTAACAAATCCCATCCGTTGTATCTTTTGGTCCAGTCTGCTCTTGTATAGATTTCTGATACTTTCATTTTGTAAGCTGTCTGTATTATATCTTATTGTTGTTTCACTTGTTGTGTGCTGTGTACTTGTATCTTCCAGTTTGCTTTCCCGTGTTGTTCGTGAGGTTATCTTTCCTTTCACGAGGTAGTGGTCGCTGCCACATGAAGCCCCTCTTTGGACTCTTACATCTAGGAAGTTTAATCTAGATCTCTGACGTATTATCATATAGTCGATAATACTTTTTAAATCTCTTGTTCTTTGTCTCCACGTATATTTATGAATATCCCTATGCTGGTAGTGTCCGTTTAATATTGTAAGGTTGTTTTGTTCACATATCTCTATAATTCTTCTTCCGTTGTCGTTAGTAACTTCTTCGCCATATTTTCCTACCACTTTATCGTGTTCTTTCCTTCCTATTCTTCTATTTAGATCACCCAAAAGTAATATCTCTCTTGATGTTCCAATTTTGCATATTTCCTCACTTAGTTGTTCAAAAAATGAATCCTTGTTATTAGCCAGATCGTCGTCGTTGACAGCGTATACCCCCAGTAAGGTTGTGTTATTACCTAGTATTTTGAGATTCATCTTTATGATTTTTTCACTAATCGGTTCCCAGGTGGTTATGAATTTCCTCAGTTTTCTGTGTATTAGTATGGATACGCCTTGTTTTGCTCTATCTTCTTTGGGCACTCCACTATAAAAGTGATCGCAATGCCCCCAACTTTCGGAGCCTTTTCCTTTCTTCTTTGTTTCCGTCAATACTGTAATTTCGACTCGAAGATTTTCTAATTCATTTACAACTTCATTTACTTTCCTGGAGAGACCTTGTATGTTCCATGTACCACATATCATTGTCCTTCTTCTTTGCTGTTTTCGTCTTCTTAATCATGATAACAGGTGTTAATAAATATGCAAAATTTCGTTTTTGATTAGTTTTTCATATACAGTCGGTCAAGTAAGAACGTGTCCTCGATAATTCATTTTCGGTAGATGCAATTCTAGTGATTCAACAAAAAATCAGTGGAGGGAACCTTTGTCTACGACGCATTTAGTAAAGATGTTTTGTCGATATCACGTAAAAGCTAAAATGAGTCACTTGTTTGCGCGTCAGTTCCAAGCAATCTTTCTTTGTTCCCATCCAAGGGGCTAAAATGACATTTCGCACCCACTAAGTATATTAAAAAGTCAGTGTCGTTTATGAAGAAGTGGGTAAATAGTTTTAACGGACGAAATATGTCGACGACTTGCCAAAACGTGGCTCGGTAGATAAAGTCACTCCGAAAGTTGAAAACGAATCGTCCCTTTGTTTTCACGGGATCCGAAATTGACGCTGCTCAAAGAAGCGACAAAAAAAATCGGGTTTGAATGTGTCCCATGAGAACATTTTCGCTCTTATGATGTCAAATTCCGAAGCACGTTGAAGAAGTGGCTCGCTGGAACCCATGATAAGATACTAGAGTAGTCCTCACTATCGCTGGAAGTCAACTCTATCGAAAACGTTTGATCTCTTATAAAGAGAAAGCTTAGAGGAAAGATTCTGAGAAATTTGACTCAATTGTCTCGCGAGATTTGAAAAATTTGCAGATCATTGCCGCGCAAATATGTAGAAAATTTCGTCAACATCATGCCTGGAAGATGCCGGGCGATTATTGATGTAGGAGGTGATTGGACAACTTACTAAGGGAATTGTGCCGTTGTTAGCATACCAAAGATATGCATTGATGGCAAAAAATGTTCTCAAAACACATTTTTTTCACGAATACAAGGGGCACGTTCTTACTTGACAGACTGTACGTAACAAGAACTATCCGGGTGATTCAAACATTTTCTCGACCTGATTACGTAGATATAGGATCAAATTCAATTATAATTTTGTCAATAGTTATTTGTTCACAATAATTTAACGTCTTTAACGTAAGCACTCGCGTTTTATGTCAAACTGAATATGCTACTAACTAAAAAAACAAAGTCTGACTAAATAAAAAATATTGCTATGTGTAACGAGGGTTGGTTGAGTTGATTGTAGGCAGAGTAGGCGATTGTATATGCTTATGCACTGTAGCCTCTCAGCTTATTGTGTCCCGTTCTCTTATTTACATGTACATCCTCCCTTTAAGAAGGTTTATTAGCTTCCTTCCAAGTCCTTCCTGTGGGAATTTATAGCCACGCTGGAGATCAGCGAATAGTTTATTTCTGCTCCGTGTTAAAGCCATATATTCATATAGGATATGCACAAAGGTCTCTTGGTTTCTTCCGCTTCGCCACATAACCTGCATGTTGTGGGACCAGTGCGGTTACCCATTTTCTGTAAACATTCCCTCAGGTGATAGTGACCGATGATCAGTTCCACCACTAGTTTGGTTAGTTTCTTTGAGGGGCCTCCAAATATATCCCTTGTATATCTTTGACTAGATGTTGAGATCCTACGATTTAGGTATTGCTGATATGACCATCTGTTGATTGTCATTTTTATCACCTGTTGATGTATATCAAACGCTGGTTCTGAACCCCTGTACGTTTTTGTGTCTCCGAATCTTGCTAATCTGTCTCCTTTTTCATTACCTTTTCTCCCTGAAAGTCCTGGAATCACGGTTGTTCAGCCCTATTGCTCCTGAGAATAGTAATAGACATCTAAAGCCTTTTTTTGCTGTAGTCCTGTCTAGTATTCTCGAGAATATATGCTTGTATTGCGTGAAATTCTGCCTGGAATATTGTTGGACTTGTGCCTAGCGACATGCTAAAGCTCCAGTTGGGCTTTTCTGCGTACATATTTGCCAGCTTCCACTCCGCTCGAAGTTTTCGATTCGTCTGTTCAATAAACCAGACCAGTTGCCTTCGTTGGAGTCTCCACCTGTATCCATAGATTTGGGTCGCACCCACTTCTATATCGTTTTTCGAAATTATACGACGTTGTCATATAGTTATATTGCATGTGCAATGAGGGTGTTATCGGCACTTATAACGAGATAATATATGCATCAGAATATATATATATATTTTTTAAATCTGCAAAGTATTATTTTTTTTTTTTTTAAATTAGATTGGTTGCCAGAAAAAAAAATTATTCAATGTAGTTATTTTGTGGGAACAATATAGCGGTTTATTGTACATATCCTGAAGATGACTCTTAAGAATGGCCAAACTATATACAGATCCTGAAAAAAAAACCGTAAAATTTGGTATGAAACCGATGGCCGCTGGTTCGATTCCGGCATCTAGGTTTAATATACTATACGAAATAAAATAAGTAAGAACTAAATTTTATTGATAGTGACGCTTAAAGCTGTTGAATAATAGGTGGTAAAAATAGGCCTAAAAAGTAATTTGTAGTTATAATCGCGTGAAACTTCAACATTATTTTGAAATGCTCTATCTTACTATAAGCACGCAAACTCACTATCATAAAATAATTAAAACAAGAAACTTGATTTCATAATTAAAAGGAAACACCAACCAGCTTTCAGAAAATACGTTTATATTTAAAAAGATCAATGGAAGATTTCAATAATTTAGTATCCCGTATACTTATGGTTAAACATCCGAAAATATATTTATAATTTTGTCAGTTTTTATTGACATATTTAAAGAACATTTTATGAAAACAAGAATAAAACTAAACATTAGGTTATTGTGTCTTTAATAGCGATTAATGGGAAGTTATACTCAATACTGTTTGTTCATGCTAAGTTATACAAAAAACTGTCTTACACACGTCAATAAATAATGATACAGTCAGTCGAGTAAGAACGTGTCCGCGATAATTCATTTTTGGTAGATGCAATTCTAGCGACTCAACAAAAAGTAGGTAGAGGGAAGCTTTGTTTACGATGCATTTTAGTAAAAGTATTAGTCGATTTCGAATTTTCGCCGAAATCACGTAAAATCTAAAATAAGTGACTTGTTTGCGCATCGGTTCGAGGCAGTCTTTCTTTGTTCCCATCCAAAGGGGCCTAAAATCACACAAATATAATAAAAAGTCGGTATCGTTTTGTGAAGAAGTCGGTAAATCATTTTAACGAAACGAAAAATGTCGACAGTTTGCCAAAACATGGCTCGATACGCAAAGTCATTCCGAGAAACGAATCATGACGCTGCGTAGAGGAGCGGCAAAATTAAGAAAATCGACTTTGAATGTATCCCATGAAATCATTCGACATCATCGTGTTAATTGATGCAGGAGGCGATTAGACAACTTACTAAAGTAATTGCGCCGTTTTTAGCACACCAAAGAATACATTGATGGCAACAAAGGTTTGAAACACTTTTTTTCAAGAATACGAGCGGTTCTTATTTACTTGACACACCGTATAATAAAAAAAATGGTCTTGTAGATCTCTAATATTTTGCGGCAAAAAATTTAACGGCCCAGTACTCAGGACCCGTTTGACATCTCTTCAGCTTCCAATATGTTGTAATTAGATTCTCCTTATACCTGGTGTCATAACAATGCACTCTTCATGGCTTCTGTAGGAATGAACATATTGCTTTAAGAACCGTACTGTGAAGGACCGTTACTAACATCTGTGCCGGAAGTCTGTAGGATTGTCTATGCCAGAGGTGACAAACTCAATTTTGCAGAGGGCCATATATTAAATTTAGAATGTGTAGGCGGGCCAGATTCAAATAAAAAAAAAAAACCGGTCAAGTGCAAGTTGAACTTGCACAATTAGTGTTCCGTACGTTGATTGTTTTTAAAATAAAAACAATTTTTGTTAGGGTGGTATAAAATGATCAGTGACTTCACAAAAACACACCCCAAATGAGTTTTCAACAAAGTTTGTTTCCAATCTTTACTAAAAACTGGTGACTTTGAATTTTTTTTTTTATATATCAAATAAATTATTAAAGGTAATGCACTCGTGATAATTTTCGTTCAATCTATACCCCGTGGAGAATATTCCAGAATTTTTTCAAACTTTTTTGATCAGTACTTTTCGAGATAAGGTAGGGGACAGCGATTTTTTTAAAAGTAATACGAAGAAAATGTGGGCAAGGATTACATTATATATATATTTTTTACTCGTGTTTTCACAAGCTTTCATTTGACACCACACTCGATGACCTAGTAAAAAAAAAATTTTTTTCACTTCCGATTTCACCCCTCATAACAAAAAACCCCTTAAGTCAAAATTTATGTTACGGTGGTATAAAATGATCAGTGACTTCACAAAACACACCCCAAATGAGTTTTCAACAAAGTTTGCTTCCAATCTTTACTGAAATCTGATGACCTTGAAATTTTTGTTTTTTTATGTACCATATAAATTGTTAAAGGTAATGCACTCGTGATAATTTTCGTTTAATCCACACCCCGTGGAGAATATTCCAGAGTTTTTTCGAAATTTTTTGATAAGTACTTTTCGAGATAAGGCCGGGACAGCGATTTTTTCGCGAATTTTTAAAAATAATACAAAGAAAAGTGCGCGCAAGTATAATATTATATATATATTTTTTACTCGTGTTTTCACAAGCTTTCATTTGACACCACACTCGATGACCTAGTAAAAAAATTTTTTTTTCACTTCCGACTTCACCCCCCAAAACTAACCCCTTAAGTCAAAATTTAATTCTCAAAACTACATGGCTCTGATGAGGCCATCAATTCCTATATTATTACCAAATTTCACCTTTCTATGTCAAATAGTTTCGGAGAAAATCGGGTGTGACAGACAGACAGACAGACAGACAGACAGACAGACAGACAGACAGACACCGAAGTGATCTTATAAGTGTTCCGTACGGAACACTAAAAATGTACCGAATTATTATAACATTTTATTTATTTAATTATATAGTATATAATATTCTTCTTTCTGTGTGACACATTGCGATCGCGGGCCTTATTGATACGTTCCGGGGGCCGGATGCGGCCCGCGGGCCATGTCTTTGACATCCCTGGTCTATGCAGTAGTGAACTAATTCCAAGTTATCATTAGGTTTGTTCAAGTGAGTTCAATAACCAAAAACAAAATTTCGTTAAGCAAGACATATAACCCTTGATAACCAGTCCTGATTTTAAATCAAGCTGGGAGAGGTTACAGTATTGAGATTAATAAAGAAACTGAAACAAGTACTAATTCTTCAATTTATTGAATGACAAATTGAAAAAAGCTTTTTACTTTCTTTTTCTTCAGCTCATTGTATCCATCGTCGAATAACAACCTTCTTTAACTGCTGCCATTTTTCTCTACCGAGGGTTCTCATCATCCAGCCATGCCCAATTAATCTTTTTATGTCATCTAGCCACTTAATTTGTGGTCGTCTCCTGCTTCTTTTATTTGCTCATGGTCTCCATTTTATACTTGTTCGTGTCCACTGATTGTCTTTTATCCTTTCAATAATATACCTTTGGTTATCAATATTATACCTTTTCTAGTTTCGTATGTTTGCTGGATTTCCAATGGTACTACAGTACCCCGTGAACGTATTTGACTAAAGCCAGCACGACGGATTTTCGTTAGCTTGGCAGCAGCGCTGATCACTTTTCAATAAGGAACGTCGGTCATAGATATTTTATGTTAACTCTTTTCATCTGATTTTTAAGACGGCATTCCAAAATTAAAATTTTTTCTGTCGTTTTGGGATGAAAAACTCACTTACGGGTAAGTCCCTGTTTTCTATCTGAATTTCTTTGTTTCGTGGACTAGTTTAGTGATACATCAATTTTGCTTATTTTTAAAATGTTTATAGGACCTAGTATTTCCTATTTTTATGCTAAGCAAACGCAATTGCTGTATATAAATAACACGTAGGCTGAAAAGTTTTTGGTCTGAGACAAAGATGTCGCTCTTTTCAAAATAATATTATTTTTAGGAAGTACCGACCTTCAAACGATACGTGTCAAAATTTCATGACATTTCGACGATTGGTTTACAAGTTACAGTGGCTGTAGTGACGCTACTTTTGATATTTTCAAAACAATGGAAAAAAAATCGAATTTCGTGTGTTGATTAAACATTGTTTTTTGATGGGAAAAAATACCGTTCAAGCAAAGCAATTGGCTTGATAAGTGTTACGGGCACTCTGCGCCTAAAAAATCACTCATCATTTACTGGTATGCTGAAGTTAAACGTGGATGTACAGATACAAATGATGCTGAACGCTCAGGATGCCCAAATGAGTGGTTACACCAGAAAACATCAAAAAAATCTATAAGGTTGTTTTGGATGACCGCAAAGTGAAATTGTGTGCTGGTTATATTTTACATGAATATTTAGGCATAAGAAAGCTCTGTTCGATATGGGTACCGCGTTTGCTGAGAGTGGACCAAAAACAACAACGTGTTGATGATTCTGAGCGCTGTTTGGATCTGTTTAAGAGAAATAAAAATGGTTTTTTACGCAATATGTGACGATGAATGAAACATGGATCCACCACTACACACCGGAATCAAATCGGGAGTCAGCTGAGTGGACAGCAGCTCGTGAAAGCCGCTAAAAGCGACCAAAGACACTCGGCTGGGAAGGTTTAGCCTTTGTATTTTGGGATGCGCATGGAATAATTTTCATCGACTATACTGAGAAGGAAAAAACCATCAATACGTATATTATATAAAGTTATTGATGCTTTTGAAGGCAAAAATCGCAAAGCAAACGGCCCCAAATTAACAAGAAAAAAAGGGCTCTTTCATCAAGACAATGCACCGTGTCACAAGTCAGTGGTTACGATGGCAAAATTGCATGAATTGAAGTTCGAATTGCTTCCTCTTCCACCGTATTTTCCAGATTTGTCCCCAGCGACTATTATCTATTCGCAGAACTCAAAAAAATGCTCACAGGAAAGAGATTTGGCTCTAATGAAGAAGTTATCGCCGAAAACTGATGCCTATTTTGAAGGCAAAGAGAAGTCCTTCTACAAAAAAGGTATAGAAACGTTTGTCTGATTGTATCGCTCTTGAAGGAGACTATATTGATGAATAAAGTCGAATTTTAGAAAAAAAATGTGTTTTAAATAGATAGACCAAAAACTTTCCAGCCTACGTGTTAGGTGGTGCCCAAAATAAATTAAAAAGGCGTCTTTTTCAGCCGAATTCAGTCTCTGTAACATAAGATCTGCCGTTTTAAAGGTAAGTTTCAGCAAAAAAAAGCCGACAGAATATAGTAAACCGATTACACATTAAAATTAGGTATAGAAAGCTAGTAAAGGTTTTTTTGAAGAAGATTTTATTTTTACGGTCTGCTGTGTAACTCTAATATAAGAACCATGTATTCCTATTATTTACAGTATAATAGAAATTTTATTTTTATATGTTACTTTCAACAAGAAAACATTTTTAAGAAATTCGTTTTAAAGATGAATCGTTAGGACACAATAATAATTTTTTATGTACGTTTATGCCGGTGGCATTTTTGTTTTTACATATACTGGGCATGTTTTGATTTATTATACGCCACTGAAAAGAAAATTAAACAAACTTCTATTGTCTTTGTTCAACGTTGGCTGCACTTCCAACCCCGTTTGCAAAATAATTTGCTCCTCGTTTTTACTCCGCTCGGTGCGGTGCACGGAAAGTTTTGCAGCGTATTTTATCTGCCGTGTTTATAATTTCGGATGTTCACTGTTTAGTGAATATTTCCTTCTTGTTAAAATATTCTTTGAGCTTAAATAAGTATAAGTAATATTTATAATTTGACTGTTACCTCCTGATAGAATATTATAAATCCCATCAAAAACATAAAAGGTAAAAAAAATGCCAAGTCTCGCAAGGTAGTCCTTCTACCACAAAAAGTACTTCTATAATAAATATAATGACTTGGCAATCGCACGGCAACATAATCACATAAGAATAATCTACTATTTCGATTGCTAAGTAAGTCTAAACGGTGCATTTAAGAATAAAGTATTTTAAATAGTAGATTATTCTTATGTGATTATGTTGCCGTGCGATTGCCAAGTCATTATATTATTATAAAAATAAAGATGTCTAATATTGATACGGTCACTATAAATGTTGGTAGGTAACTAAATAGAAAACAATTTATGACAAACTTGTTGAATATGTGCTTCCATAGATACTAACTAAAATAACTGACTTGGTTTTACATGAGATCTCACAACTTTTTGTAGTGGAAGGACTATCTTGCGAGACTTGGCAATTTTTTACATTTTACACATGTTTTTTGATGGGATCTCATTTCTTTTTGTAGGTAGGTCCTCTTTTTTTTTCTTCTCGGGTAATATTTCTTGTACGTCAGCTATGGATTTTCTTAAAGCCCACTCCCTGTCTCTATTGGTTTCTCTCAAAGGCTATGATGTATCAATTTTTGACAAGTCTGGAGGATAAGTGCTTTTAAGTCGATTATATTCAACGATTGCGGACGCCTGAGCTTTGATACTAACGAAATCAACATTAATTAGATGTAATCCGCCCAGACTTGTCACTCTCGAAAGTGCCACGTATGCTTGACCGCGTGTGAACACTGAAGAACCGATGTCCATCAGTGCACTGTTTAAACTTAGCCCCTGACTTTTGTGTATGGTAATAGCATAGGCTATACATATCGGAAACTGTTCGCGATGAACATAAGCTCTATTAATAATTTCAAATTTAGTTTTGACTGGACCAAACTCGTAAAGATGTTCATTACACAAGTCTGCAAAAAAAAAAAAAAAATTGAGAGCTGTTTTGGTTTTTTTTTTTTTTGCGTAATTCTTATGTTTTCGGGTGTACTGAATCCGAAAATGACTTTCATTTTGTCATAGAACGTCACGTTTTCTAACAATGTAGGTATCTATGTTAAACAAGTTATCATCTTAAAATACAAGATAAAAGACTAAAAAAATTTTTTTTTAATTTATAATTGCGTAACAAAACTTATTTTTTTATCTAAAATACATTCATTAGTAAGCACTAAACACATTTCTTTTTCCCAGTGGGACTCCTTTTGGTACATTTTCGCTTGTAGGAAGCATCTGGAAGGTCTCTCTGATGCGTCCAACAGTAGTCTGCCATCATTGAGATGCTCCATCTTCCCTGGTATCTTTTTTCCATCTCCTTAATATCTTGGTGAAATCGTTCACCTTGCTCTTCACTCAGATCTCCTAAATTTTCTGGAAAGTAGTCGAGCTGGGAATGAAGAAAATGAACTTTTAAACTCATTAGGCAACCTAAAGCTTGAAATGCTTTTAACATTCTTTTGACGATTTGTTTGTAGTTAGGGTCTTTGTTATTGCCTAAAAATTTCTCTATGACCTCTTTAAAAGCAATCCACCCTTCTCTTTGAGGATCCGTCATGGTTGTGATGAATTGTGGATCAGCCATAAGTCGTCGAATATCTGGTCCAACGAAAACACCTTCCTTCAACTTTGCCTCCGAGAGGCCTGGAAACTTTGATATTAAGTATTTTTTCCATCTCTTGGAAGTGACTTTACAAATTGCTTCATCAATCCCAGCTTTATGTGAAGCGGTGGTAGAAGCACTTTATGAGGAGACACCAAAGTTTCATGCAGGACGTTCTTTTCGTCAACTTTAAGCTCCCTCGGAGGCCGACACTTTTTGGTCCAGTGATTTGCTCGGTCTCTACTATCCCATAGACACAAAAAGCAAGGGAATTTGGTAAATCCAGATTGTTGTCCGAGCAACATGCCCAAGATTTTTAAATCACACTTGCCAACCGTGGTCTTTATATTTTAATTTGCAAAGAACCAATTCCAAGTTCTTGTAGGTTTCCTTGAGGTGTACGGAATGACCGACAGGAATGGAAGCATATAAACCGCCATTGTGAAGCAGAACTGCTTTAAGGCTTCTTTTTGAAGAATCTATGCAAATACGCCACTCTGCTGGGTCGTATGAGATCTTAAATGTATCCATCAAACCTTCAATATTGGTACAATAAACCAACTCGTCCTCTTGAGCAAAGTAGGAAGTGAACTGCTTCTCACGATATCTAAACCAGGACGAAGACACTCTCGGCAAAAGTAAGTTGCTGCTTTTGAGCTTTGATCCAAGCAACTCAGCAGCGTTTTTGGGAAGATTCAAGTCTCTTACCAAATCATTTAGCTCGCCCTGGGAAAACAATTTCGGACTGCTGTCATCTTCAAATTGAAAACTTGACTTGTCATCGGGTTCAGGTACAGCACCATCTTCGTCAGAATTTGGAATCTCTTCCAAGGTAGCAGGGACTTGGGCACTGGTATTTCGGTCCCATGAGGGAAGGGACGAATAGCTGATTGCAGATTGGGGTATGAAATGGACTGCTTCCATTTTGAATTATACCCTTTCACGTTACACGAACAAAAGTAACAATCATCACTAAGGTTCTTTTGCTCGCGCCATACCATAGGAATCGCATATCGGAAAGCTTTTTTCTTGCCCTTAAACCAATTTCGAAGGTCTTCAACACATCGTTTGCAGTGCCCAAACTTTATCCTGATCTCCAAGTTTTTTAAGCCAAAATACGTGAAGTATACTTTTTTTACAAAATCCGTAATATTAAGTTGTTGCTTTAATACCATATATTCGCCACAAATATAACAGAAACTGTCAGACGAATTCACACACTTCCGCACAGATGACATTGCACTATATTGAACCAAGAACCTATAAAACAATGACGAGTTAACACGTAATTGTACCGCGCCACTTTCTACACTATGGGAGCGCGCACGTTCTGATTACAACGTTTATGTTTGTTAATTTAGCTCACACAGGGCGTTCTTTATTTAGAAAGTAATGATAGTTATGACCTGTATACATTTAAAAACAGTAATCAAAATAAAATTGTACCTATTTATTTATGACTTCAAGTTAGCCCAAAAAAACCCTTTTTTATAATAAAATTTTGCGTTTTGCAAAATGACCTGACGTTCTGGAATTTTTTGAGTATTTTTTTAGTTTTCAGAACACCTAAATACATAGAAATCAGTTGGAAACATCGAGACAGCATTTTTGTTGCAGACCTGTGTTATTAAATGTAATATGTATTTTTTTTATTTTATTTGTATTTTCAGGATCAATCTTTACTCCTTGTACTATACCAATAGAACCGTTGACTAAGCCAAGACTCACGTCAATATTTCGTCTTAACATGACTTTTGCTCCTATTTTAATAACTATATTCTCATCTAGCCCTGCTGCCAAGGAATTCATACTTTTTTATAATTAAAATATACTTAAAGTATTTCACATAACAATTTCTAAATTACACGAAGTAGGTAAGTATTATTAAACGAATATATTTGATAAACGAAAAATATTAAATATAATATATTAATTAATAAATAATACAAATTATTCATAATTATGGATTTTTTAGTGATTAATTAACTTTATACGACGTATTATTTACCGGGACTTACGGTTGACCTTGCATTATGCTATGTATGGCTGAGCGCTGCGAGCTCTCCGCGCTCTATCTCAAAAACGGTTAAGCGTATAAAAAAATGTTTAGAACAAAATTTGTAGAGAATTTTATGCTCTATAATTATTATAATAAATACAAATATCATTGAAATCATAGGAAGCGAGATATTTGCGAAAAACCGATTTTTGTGACCTTTGACCTTGAATATCTTAAGACGCGAACAAGAAATTTTATGAGACTTTTGAGACAACTTTTAGAATACTAAAATAAAGGTTTATACAAGCTTACAGCTTATTATCTCTCATTCCGAGGTTGACCCTCTTTTTTGGCTTAAGTGACTGTACAGTTTAGAAAACGGAACTGAAATTTCGGGATGTTTCAGTTTTTCCTTCCTTTATAGGCTAAATAGTAACTAAACTCAAAATTTGAAGTTTGTGTGTCTGCTAGAAGTACCTTAGAATTTTGATGATCGGTGAGTGTGTCAGTGACAAAATTAAAGAACTTCGACTGGCGATAGTTCGTAAACTATAAGGTATAAATAGTAGGTAATTTAGGATATAGCTAGTATAGTATATCTTCTTGATCACTGAAAATTCAGGTTTCTAGCTTTATCCACAACGAAGTTACAGGGTGCCGTGAGTGGCTTCGAGAAAAGGATGGTACGGCTGTGCTTTCTGCTCGACTTGGCGGGGGCACTGCCGTGCCCCCATATATTAAATATGAGCCATTTACATAAATTATTAAATAATTTATCCAGTAGCGGCTCCTCTATAGGAGCACATGAGCACGCGAACCTCCTATCAACAACAAGGCAAAATGCAAATTATTTTCTATTATACCTTAGTCATACAAATGTCTTTTATAGAAGTGAACCTTCCCTACAAATGGACAGGAATAATTTATAACAACCTTAATACTTTACGAACCGTTAAACTTCGAGTTGTTACTGAAGCGCATAAACTACAAGAACTGGATGTAAAACAAGGCGGTATACGGCGCTGTCTCGTTTTATACGTTTTTGCGTTCTTGCAAACTGTGTCCTTCTCTAATATGAAGATGTAAATTCGTCGTTTTTCTCTCTCCATGGTTCACACTTCCTTGGTGATTTTGCAGATTTGAATTGGGATAGAAGCGTCGCACAGTGGGAAAAAACGAAAAATCGTGTTTCAAAATTGTCTAGAGCCTTTAATTTTGGTTCGATTTGGACGATTTTTTTTTAAAATTGAAGCTTAATAAATTCCGAACAAAGTTGTCGGAGCCGATTTTGCAATTAAACTTTTGCTTCAAAATGACGGACGTCTTCAAAATGGCGGTTTCTGATTATATAGCGACTGAGACACAGAAAACGCTTACAGTTTCAAACCAAGTTGTGCTAAAATGCGTGTATGTATGTTGTTTTATGTCTCAGATAATATATCTAATATCACAGTTACAAGATTAATAATAATGAACTCAAAATGGCTGCCATGAACAACAAAAGTATTATAAATATGAATAAACGTACCATTATTATTTTATATCCATAACATTTGCATAAATAATTTCTTTAAGGTTGCTAATTATAAATATGTTTCAACAATTGACTTAAAATGATAAATCAAGTATGGCGGATGCCAAAATTTAAACGAGTAAGAAAGTTTCTCTGTGGCATTTAGACTGTGGCAGTCAGATCATTCAAGTTATTCAAGTTTAGTTGCGGGATTTAAATTTTCATGCAGTTATTGCTAGAATATTGCTGCTGTAAATTTTAAGTATCGTAGACAATTTTCTAGCAGATACAAAAAACAGCGATACACGCAGAAAAGGACAGCTCACACAGCTAGAAAATGGCTACAACAGCTAAAACGTTTTGTTAAAATAGGGACAGCTAAATATTTTATGTAAGAGTAAGTTAAGGTTAGACATACTTATTTTCTTATTTTTCTAGTCTATTCCTATAATTCAGTAGTTCTGTATATGTACTAAAGGGTTTTCTCGTTAATAAAGATTATTATTAGTCGAGCGTTGTCTTGCATAAACAGGAAATTGGGCCCCACAAAATGACCGAAAGGCATCACATGTTCTATTACAATATTCTCAAGATAGTAGTCAGCATTCATGGATCTCGTACGGACAGGAACTAACTCTGTGCGAGCATCAAAGCAGATGCCACCCCAGAACATAACAGAGCCATCGCCGAATGGAATCCTTGTAGAGATATTCCAAGGAACAAACCTCTCTCCTGGTCTTCGCCATACTCGTTCACGACCATCTGGATGTTTTAGACTAACCCTAGTTTCATCTGTGAAGAAAACTTGTTTCCAATCATCCACAGACCAGTTTTCGTGATTTCGTGCAAAACGTAACCTGGCAACTCTGTTCTCTCTAGTAAGCAAGGGCGCAGTGGCTGGTCTCCTACTGTTTAATCCAACTTCATTTAACCATCTTCTAACTGTTTTAGAACAAATTGTGACATTGCGAATAGCTTCGAGTTCGTTTCTTATTATAGAACTAGTGACAGTCCTATTTCTCAAAGCATATTGTCTTATAAAACGTTCATCTAGGTCGCTAGTGCATTGTTTTCGCCCTTGCCCTAGCCTTCTAGAATAAGTTCCTACTTCATTCAAGTTACCATACGACTTATTGTGGAACGATGTTTGCCTAACAAATTGGCAACATAACTCTGACAATATCCCTCGTCCAATAAAACTGAGGCTCGCACTACCTCGTGTTCAGTTAAATTCCTTGTTCGATTCATTTTTCTAATTCTTCGGGGTCAAAAATAAATCAGTCTACCACAAAAACGTATTACTTTGAAAAAGGAAACAATTTATAAGCTTACTTTTAAAGAAAATCTATCGCATTATTACAAAAAATTGTTTATCTTCTAAAAAAATTCTTTAAAACTGTGAATCTAAACGAATTGTTTTGATTTCTGTCATGAACAACGAAACAAAATATGCATAGCCTACTATTCAAATACTCGATAAACTTTAAAACTGACATAAGAAAAAGATAAATTAATTTTCAGATTGTTGCGTTAATTTTGTCCAGGAGTTTATATATATATATATATATATATATATATATATATATATATATATATATATATATATACATATATATATACATATACATATACATATAATAACTAAAGTAGATACAAGTTAATAAAGCTCCAACTCCATTAAAATAGAAAATTGGGTATTTTACTCGGGTAACAGGGTATTTTACAGCGTTTTACCTCATTTGCTTTGATGCTAATTTCCCTTTAATAAATTTAACAAAAGAGCGAACGTAAACTATTCGCAGTAACAAGGATACATTGAAGTTGTATGTGTGTTGTTATGTTCTGTGCTCGAATTAGTTACTCGAGGCAAGATAGGCTTTATAAGCTATACAAAGAGTTTTTTAGATGTCGCGTCGATATTTTAAATGGAGATATAACGACAACTATTAATGATATCAAAGATTTATTTATTCGTATTGAGGTAAAAAGGATGATATTCATTATTAATGAAACAGAACATGATTTAAATGACCACTTAAACTCTGTTTAATACACTGCATACTTTCTTCTAATTTTGATCACCTTTTTCACATAAATTGAACTGTTGGCGACAGTATAAGCACTGTTTGTTTTCAATGTTTCAACAGTTAATGGTTTATAAACGACATACTTTACATATTCCCACAGAAAATAACGTAGTGGCGTGATACCACGAGATTTTGGGAACTAATTTCTTCTTCTTCTTCGGGTATCATGACCGTTCAACGATCGTTGGTTATCATGTTGGCTACCATGTTGATGATGATTGTTTTATTGACAGCCGCTAGGAAGAGTTGAACCGTAGACTTTCCATACCACTGCCTCAAATTTTTCAGTCATGATGTTCTCCTTTTCCCTGGATCACGTCTGCCTGGAATCTTTCCCTCTACAATCAGATGCAAGATTTAGTATTTTTCTCGATGTCTTATAATGTGGCCAAAATATTCTAATTTGCGTCCATGAGAGTGAGAACGCTGTTGTTACTAATTCTGTCCATCCAACTGATTTTCTGCAGTCGTCGATATACCCACATCTCGAATGCCTCCAGACGTTTAAGTATTGCTTTAGTTAGCGTCCACGCTTCCATGCTGTATACGAGAACCGAAAAGACATAGCAGCTTATCATTTTCATCCGTAGTTTCAATAATAGGTCTTAGTAGTAGTAGTAGTAGTAGTAGTAATAGTAAAGTTGAGTCCCTGGTGTCACCTAGATCTAAAAGTTGTTTTGTGACTCCCCACTGAGTCGAGTCAGGATCGCAGCCCTAGTCCGGCATTTTCTGCCAAGAGACATAGGCTACTCACCCTGACCTCGTGTAGATCTTTGGGTTCACAGAATAGTTGACCCCAGCATCTATATCTCTTGACCATTAGTACAGGATATTCGCACATAATGTGTACACTGACCTCGCTTTCTCCCTCGCTCAGCCAAGATATTTTCCGCTCAGCCAGTTTCAGGTTATATAGATGGGCCTGTAGTGCCACATGTCCCGTAAGGAGTCCTATGCTCAGACGTAATCTTTGTTTTGACATCGACAAGAGTTCCTTTATTCTGCCTGTCGTAGTTTGTTTCATAAGAAGTTTGGCTTGACGACACCCCACTCCTGTACTCCAAGAGAGTTGATGTTCTTTATCAATAATTGATAGGTCTTGACTAGTTAAGATTTTTTTGTTCTTCATAAATGCGACTCGGGCCTTCTCTATTTGAATTTTGACTTTCACAGTCGGGTCTCAGTAGTCGTTGATGTTGCTACCGAGATACATTAATTTATGAACTCTCTCTATCTTTGTACCACTGACTGTAATACCACCATCTTCATTATTAGATTCTTTGCTTATAATCATTTATTTTGTTTTATTTGCATTGAGTGTTAAAAAAAACTGTGTACAAGTGTCACTTATTTTGTCCATAAGTTTTTGTAGATCTTTTCCATTATTAGTGATAATTAATCTATCATCTGATGTTATTTATGTTAACACTGGATATTGGTTCCTTCAATGGTATCACTGAGTGCTTCATTGAATAACACCTCCGACCAATTTACAGGTTAGATTCTTCTAGTAGCGAATAATTAAATTTACTTTTTACTAAATTAATTCTCTTGGTATATTGCGTCGTCTCATTGAAACTAACAATAGTTATGTCTGTAACGAATTTTATTGACTGAAATTTGGTCTTATATAACCGTTAAAAAAAAAGAATCTATGATATCATCTGCATTCAATTTGCGCCATACTCTAATGTATTAGATAAAGTGGACATTCGTAAATCACCTTTGGATTACTAACGCCTCAAATCCTATAATTTGACCCCTTGACAAGGCCATTCGACCAACTGTTAGCTTCGTCACTGAACACAACTTTTCGATAAAAGTTAGGATAGGTTCCTAATTGGTGTAAAGCTTTGAATTGCTTTTCAGATTTATGTAATAATATAAATATAATATAATAAAGAAGTAAAGTTTGCATGTTTGTTTGTTTATTCAAGGTAATCTCTAAAACTACCAGCCCGATTAAAAAAAATCTTTTACTGGTATGTAGCCTGGACTTTTGGGTTGACCATAGGCTAGATTTTATGAGATTGTGACAAAAGGGAGCTGACGCGGTGGGGAAAGAAACGGCCACGAGCGAGCGATCCTGCGGGTGTGAGGCGGCGTAAGGTGCGGGGTGACCGACAGACAAGCGACGTGTTCGCACGGTGTTATCTATTGTTCGATTTTTTCACTTTTCAGTCTTTTCGTTTGGAAAGTTAAGTTTGTTTGTTGTTTGTAAATAATTATTGTTTTGTTTCTTATTCCTTGATGTTATGTTTTTGAAGAAAAAAGATTTGTTACTACAGTTTCTTTTATTCATAATTTGAAGATTTTTTCATTCCTTTTAAAGGCACATTGTAGGTACTTTGTTGGGGTTAGTAGTTACTTGAACTAGGTTATTGTTATTAGTGTATTTTTGTTCAATAAGTACCTAGTAGTGTGAGATTCATTTAGGCAACAAATAATATTTTAGTAATCTTCTTTAATTTAGATATTCCTACTGTTTCGTTGTCATTTATGATAGGTACCTACCATTTACCTCATTTAATTTTGAGTTTTCTGCTATTTAGTAAGCTACGAAAAATTCTGTGCAATCCCTTTCACACAACTATCGTTTTCTCACACAATGAACAAGTTCAAACTTTCAAACTCGTGGGAATCGATTTGAGACAGGTATGTTTTTCTCATGGCCAATTATATGTCAGGTTATCAAGAGTTGAAATTCCAGAAAACCAATATATTTTGCTACCAGAAAATAATAAAACATCAAACATAGTACACAGAGACGCTCTTACCAGTTAACTTAGGTACTTAAATTTAGAAAAAAAATTTTGAAAAAAAAACACTTCCACGCGAACGTAATCGGGGGCAATAGCTTACAGAGACCTCCAGATGCCCAGAATCCATCAGCAGCGCCCAGCTGGAGCCAACCCCACACTCAGGACCGCCTACCGTCCCCCTCCCCACCAAGCCTGCCGCCGTCTTCCAAATCCTAGCGTCCCCTGTTACCGGATTAGCTTAGTTAATCTTAATTAATATTAAGTTTAATTTTAAGTTTTTTGTTCATGGATTATGTTAAATTACAATGTCTTAAGTTCTCCCAATACATTTATATAAACTCCTTATCTAGGCTAAGTTAGTTAGGTCCCTGTCATGTACATATGTATTTTAAGATATATATATATATATATATATATATATATATATATATATATATATATATATATATATATATATATATATATATATACATACAGCTTGCGGCCGCCTTCCTGCCAAACTGTCCTGTCGTGTGCATCCTCTTCTACCAATCTCCTGTTTCGCATGGCTTCTCGCATCCCCTCGTTCCAGGAACGGTGAGCTCTTCCACGTTTTCTCGTCCCTGGAGGTGACGTAAATTGGATAAGTGGTTCTCAAGTGATAGACGCACTAACGGACAGAGGGAGTGACAGAGAGACGTTGCATTTTTATATATATTGTATTCTTTATTACATGATATTTAACGGTTTAGGAAGCGTATTGCAAAAAAGTGCACTAGCGGCAAACTTTTTTCCGACTTGATTCAATATTATCGTCACTGCTTATTTCTTATATTACCTAACGTGATAAAATATTTCGAATAAATTGGCCAGAGAACATACATATGTATAAATCTAAAAAAACACGTAAATCGGATAAGTGGTTCTCGGGTGATAAGCGCACTAATGGACAGACAGACGGAGAGACGTTGCCTTTTATATATATTATAGAAGACTGTTTTTACTCAATAATCTTTTGGACCATCAATCTTCCGGCATACGTAACAGATGTCCGAACCACTGTAGTTGTCCTTTCTCAACTCTATCCGATATCGTCTCCTCTGCTCCCATTTTGTTGCGAACTTGTTCGTGTGTTGTTCTACTAAGCCTCGAAATGCCTGCACCTCCTGAGATAGTGCATCTATACCGCATTAATGCGTCTTCTTGTATCTGCATTTAAGGACCAAACTTCGCACCCATAACATGAAACAGATTCAACCATTGATTTCCCGATGTATTTTTTAACTTTAGCGGAGATGTTATTATCCCACCAGACCGCATTTAGACTTCCCAGTACTCTTCTGTCCTGTTCGATACGACTCCTGATATTTGTGAATCCAACTCCCTCATCACTAGAAATTATTGTCCCCAGGTATTTAAATTTGTCTACTTGGCTAAGTTCATGCTCATCTGTAATGAAGATAGGGAACCTTGCTACAGAGTTGACCACCATATATACTGTTTTTTTTGGAATTTATTTGTAGCCCCCATTGATGGTAATGCCGGCATAATCTTTTAAGCATGAATTCCATGTCGTAACTGTCTTGCGAGAATACCACCTGATCATCCGCAAAACTCAGAGTAAAGGAATGCCCATCCCGCCACAACTTGCTTTCCACTTTCTTAAAACTGCTTCCAGATATACATTAAAGAGGGTGGGTGATAGGCTACACCCTTGTCGTAGTCCTTTACTGGGTCTTATTGGTCTGGAGAGTATTGAGCCTGATTTAATGTATGATTCGTTGTAAGCATACATCTCCTGGATTATTTGGATTATAGTAGGGTTAATTCCAAAGTCATGAAGTACTTGCCACACCTTGTTTCTGGGGACCGAGTCGTAGGCCTTCCGTATCTTAAGATCGAAATTATAAATCATGTTCTAATTAAATCATTGTATAATAGTTATAGTGTAGAAACTAGTTAGTTAGTTAGTCCATACTAATTCATTTAAAATAATTAGACTCCGAGGTCAAAACCTCCAAGGCACTGCATTAGACATACAAGCCGAAACTCATGCGGCGATGAAGGCAGTGACAGTATCGACCTTTCAAAAAGTGTTCTGATGGAGGAAACGAGAGAACCGGTACATTCGGGAGCAGAGGGACTGCTTTGAAGGTGACGGGAGTTACGAAGCCTAAAACTTTAGATTTCATAGCGTTGGTCCCAGAGTTTTTGAAACTCACCAGGTATATAAGAAGGTTACCTTTGCCGTATTCGCCGATAATGCACAAGAATGAATTATGTTTAATTTGCAGTAATTCATTTGAAGTCGGTCGGGATTGTGAACGTTCAGCCTTTCATTTTATTGCTCTTTCAAATTAACAGTAATAAACACAACAAGAAACTCCTTAAACATATTTATTATATTTTTAAAGCCAACAAAGAGAAGAAATGTTCTGCAATGTCGCTGAAATATCTTAGAAATATATCATAACACTTAAACAAAACAGAACAGTCCGAGAGGCATTTTTATTAATAATTCCTCGTATAAATTACTCTTAGCTTTTCCGGGCAGCTAGTAAGCATTATTAATGCTTTTAATGTTTCTCCCAGAAAGTTAGAAAAATTTAATATAATTCCACATAGAAGACGTATTAAGCCTCTTCAAAGCCCCTTTTTAATTTTGAAATATTACATTTGCGTTTAGATTTTAAAAGAAATGAGATTACAGCATGCAATGTTGAGAAAACAAGCTAGTTGTTTAAGTTAAAAAAATTATTAAAAAATTTAATTTAAACAGAATTAAGACAATAAGTGTTCATCGGACTGTGAACATTGCTTCAATTTTTTGTGTTCGGTACGGAACACTTGTAAGATCATTTCGATGTCTGTCCTTTCGTCTGTCTGTATGTCACAATCGATTTTCTCCGAAATTATTTGACACAGAAAGTTGAAATTTGGCACTATTATAGAAGTGGATAGTCTCGTTAGAGCCATATAGTTTTGACAGTTAAATTTTGACTTAAGGGGTTAGTTTTTGGGGGGAGGGGGGGTCCGCTTATCTCTTCTTTGAAATATTACATTTGCGTTTAGATTTTAAAAGAAATGAGATTACAGCATGCAATGTTGAGAAAACAAGCTAGTTGTTTAAGTTAAAGAAATTATTAAAAAATTTAATTTAAACAGAATTAAGACAATAAGTGTTCATCGGACTGTGAACATTGCTTCAATTTTTTGTGTTCCGTACGGAACACTTGTAAGATCATTTCGATGTCTGTCCTTCTGTGTGTCTGTATGTCACAATCGATTTTCTCCGAAACTATTTGACACAGAAAGTTGAAATTTGGCACTAATATAGAAGTGGATAGTCTCGTTAGAGCCATATAGTTTTGACAGTTAAATTTTGACTTAAGGGGTTAGTTTTTGGGGGGAGGGGGGTGCGCTTATCTCTTCATTTACTTTGAACATTCGGACATCGTTTACTCAGACGAATATTCGCAGACAGCAGGAAGTCATTCAACTTAATAAAGACCTGGAAGAAATTTTATCTTGGGGTGATAGTAACCAAGTGGAATTTAACGCTACAAAAACTCAGGCGGCAGTTTTTTCTAAAAAAGTTAACGCTGCTGAACCCGACATAGTTATGTCGGGGCACTCCATTCCTCTAACATCGTCACTCAATTTGTTGGGCGTTAATTTGGGAGCAAATATGTCCTGGCATGAACGTGTTGCAGGCAAGGCGAGCTCTCAAAAGTTGTGAATATTATTTCGAACCAGAAAGCTTTACACTCCACAACAACTGTTAATTCTTTGCAAAGCTAAAATTCGACCAACTAGGGAATACTGCTCCCATGTTTGGGGCTCCGCTCCCAAATATACACTGCATTTGTTGGATTCTATTCAGAGAAGAGCTGTTCGTCTGATTGGAGACCCAGAACTGACCGGCGGCCTTGATTCGCTAGAACATCGAAGAACGGTTGGCGACTTAAGCCTATTCTGCAAGTATTTTCATGGAAAGTGTTCGAAGGATGTGGCCCGTTTAATTCCTCCCAGAGCGGTGCATGTTAAAAGTACACGTCGCGCTAATACTTCACATCCGTATGAGGTTCAGCTTGTTACTCCTCGTACAACGCTTTTCAAACAGTCTCTTATATGGAGAACATCATCCCTTTGGAATAATTTGCCCAGGACTGTGTTTCCCACCGAGTACAATTTACAGCGATTCAAGAACAACGTGAATCGCTTTTTTTTTCGCACACGTGTCGCTCCTGTAGCGCTTTAGGAGCTTCTTCTCTACAGCACGTGTACTAGACCCATAAAAAAAATCGGAAGAGAAAAACATTTTTTCATCGAGTGGGGCGCCAAATGAAAGTTTGTTCAAAAATAACATATATATAATGTAATACTTGCGTACACTTTTTTGTATTATTTTTAAAAAATAGCGAAAAATCGCTGTCCCCCCCCTTATTAGGAAAAGTACTGATCGAAAATTTTGAAAAAATTCTGGAATACTCTCCACAGGGTGTAAATTGAATAAAAATGACCACGAGACCATTACCTTTAATAACACTAGTTTACAAAAAAAATACTTATTTTTGTTCATCGAATGAAACATATATTTTTTAAATAAGCTAAGTAGGCTAGTTAATAAGGTATTTTTGTTTTCTTCTATCATGTCATAATTCTCAGATAAAACCGTTTCTGTTTCTCCTCTACCTGCAGTAGTAGTAATGATTTCTTTGTTTGATTCTGTAAACAATGAAGTGAAGTAAATACGAAAAGTTGTTCTAAAATGTCGTCTAGAATGTATAAAATTAATACAAACCGCTTTTGCTACGTTGGTGGCAAAATTGTTCAGTTAAATCGAGACTATCCTATAACAAACTCATTGCTAAACGCCTATTTACATTATTTTAGATTTTCGGTGTCACATCAAGATAAATATTGGGTTCCTCATGTGGTTTGCACAAACTGCAGACTGGCCCTCAACTACTGGTGTTCAGGTAAAAACAGATCTTTGAACTTTGGTAAACTAATGATCTGGAGAGAGCCAACTAACCACGCAACCGATTGTTACTTTTGCTTGACTAAAACTTCAACTCTTTAAAACTTTTGGTTTCAACTCGAAAAACAAAGATAAAACAGAATATGCAGATGTTCCATTAGTGTCTAAGCCTATACCTCATTCAAAGGATTTGCCAGTTCCTACATCACCTGACAGAAGTGACCAAACCCGAAATGTAACAGCTACATCGAGCAGTATTCCATTGCACCAGAGTAGTGACCGTGAGCAATCCAGCTAGGATAACTGTGTCGGCGATGAGGAGAGTTCACATTTGATAACTCAGTCTGAACTTAATGATCTTATAAGAGGTTTGCAGTGGTCTAACTCTAAAAGTGAATTACTTTCCTCAAGGTTGCAGCAGTGGAAGTGGCTTCATCCTGACCCAAGAGTTAGTATTTATCGCTCCAGGAGTGTTGCTGTCTTTACAAAAGAAAATGAATTTTGTTATTATCATGATGTTAATGGTCTGTTTGAAGAAATGTAACAACCATAAAACCTAGAAGAATGGCGCCATTTTATCAATTCCTCGAAGACAAGCCTCAAAGCTGTTCTTTTGCCCAACAGAAATAAAAAAACCTTCTATCCCAATAGGTCATGCAGTGAATTATAAAGAAACCTATGAAACAAAGTCCATATTAATTAAATTGATCAAATATGAATGTCACAATTGGTATATCTGTGATGACCTAAAAGTCATCGGTATACTTTTGGGTTTGCAAGGCGGTTACACAAAGAACTGTTAGTTCTTGTGTCTGTGGGCAAAGAAGCATCATTACAAAAAAAAAATTTTGCCTATTAGAATCGAATTTGTTTCAGGTAAAATGAACATTAAAAATACATGTTTAGTTAACCCAAAAAAAATTACACCACCGCTTCACATTAACTTAGGTTTAATGAAAAAGACAGGGCTAGCGTTTCTGCACTTATGCAGTGTATTCACGAATCTTTCTGAGGCTAAACTAAAAGAAGGAATATTTATAGGTCTTCAAATCAGGAAAATTTTGGATGATAAAACATTTGAGAGCCATTTGATGGACACTGAAAAGGCTGCCGGTAACAGAAAAAAAGAGAATTATCAAGAAATCGTTGCAAATTTATTGCAGAATTACGAACGGATGGGTGTGAACATGTTCCTCAAAATTCATTTTTTGCATTCCCATCTGGATATTTCGCGGAAAACCTTGGTAGGATGAGTGATGAGCGTGGCGAGCGGTTTCATCAGGATCTAAAATTATTTGAGCAAAATTATCAAGATTTTGGAACCAGAACATGCCAGGAGACTACTGTTGGTCTGTTGTAAGAGATACAAATACAAGTATTTACAAAAAAAGAGCTAAAACATTTTTGATTGTTTATTTGTACTTCAAACGTTTTTTTTTTTTTGTAAAATTTCTTATTAAATTTCTTAAAAGTTTGACGACCTGAATATTTTTAAATATTTCTTCTAAGTTGAGAACATTTCAAATAAACATAACATATATATTTTATTTCATGAACAAAAATCTTGTAAACTTTTACTTTCTGTCAGGCACCTGTTAAACAGAGCTTGAGATTTTATTATTGCTACCCCTCCATATGTTATCATTTCTACAGTTATTTCATCGTCCCCTGGTTCTTTGTTGTTGTACATATGTTGTGGGGCATTCATTATGTCATCTGTTGTTACATCGGGAATTTCTTCAGATCACACATTTCTTACTGTTACTCTATTTCCTTCTTCTTTCCCGGACGGTGGCGATATTTTCGTATCATATAGTGTTTGATAATATTCTTTGTAGCTTTCTTTATCTCTTTGATTTATGCGATTTCTTGGGTATCGTCGTTATAGTTTTATTATTTGATGCCTCCCTTCATTCATCATTTATTTGTTCGTTTAGGTGTTTTCAACTTTTTCCCTCTTTTAGGGTTTCTTCTATTTTCGAGTTTCTGTACTCTCTGACGTCTTCTCTGATCTTTTTCTTAATTTTTTGGCATATTTCTGCCAATTCTAATCTGCTATTTGCAGGATCATTTCTTAATAGTCTTCTCTGTCTCATGAGATATTGTGTCTCTTTGTTTAATTTTTGTGTTTTATTTTCTTTTTTTTCAGTGCTGCTATTTGTTTTGTAATCATGTGTAGACTATTGGTGATTTGTGCTTTCAGTTTATCAAGTTCCGTTTAGTAGTTTATGTATTTTATATGATTTTCCAGTGCTTATCGATATTTGTCTGTGTTTTGCTTTATTATTTCTGTTGATGTCTTTAGCTTTGTATGCGTTATCTCCTCCGTCTCTCCTGCTTCAGATTTATTCTTATTTTTGCTCTCTCTCTCTCCCCCCCCCCCCCTCTCTCTCTCTCTCTCTCTCTATATATATATATATATATATATATATATATATATATATATATATATATATGTGTATATACGAGTATATATATATATATATATATATATATATATATATATATATATATATATAATAAATAAATGTAGATTTATCGACCTTACTTTCATAGCAAAAAGGGGGAGTTTTTATCGGGTTTGCGGTCTGTGACAATTAACACTCGATTGCTGTTAAACTCTCTATATTTCGTTGTACTTCACAACTTCATCGGGAGAAACTACAATTTTTAGAAAAAACAGTATGTCAGGAATATTTCTGTAAATAAATAGTTATTTTAAAACTCACGAATCAAGAGATGGTCACAACATTTATAAAAACAAAAGAACATCGACCACATTAGACACATGACACGAGCAGAAACAAGAAAATACTATTGTACAGTGACAAATAACAGTTAACAATAAACTAATCTAGGCTATAAAGCCAAAATCGGCCCAAAAAAAGAAAAAACTATTTATTAAATACAGTGGTTTAGTTGTTTATAAGGTGGTTCAGTTATTGATTGGTAAAAATTTTTAAGTTTAAAATATTACAATATATTATACTTAATTTACTGGTATCTGCCTTATACTGGGTTAATTATACATCTTCATCGGGAGAAACTATAATTTTTAGAAAAAACAGTATGTCAGGAATTTTTTTGTAAAGAAATAGTTATTTTAAAACTATCCAACTAAGAGATGGTTACAAAATTTATAAAGACGAAAGAACATCGACTACATTAGACACATAACATGAGTAGAAACAAGAAAATACTTATGTACACTGACAAATAACAGTTAACAATGTATTAATCTAGGCTATAAAGCAGAAATCGGACCAAAAAACGAAAAAACTATTTATTAAATACAGTGGTTTAGTTGTTTATAAGGTGGTTAAGTTATTGACTAGTAAAAATTTTTAAGTTTAAAATATTACAATGTATTACACTTAATTTACTAGTATCTGCCTTATACTGTGTTAATTATAAGGCAAATACCAGTAAATTAAGTATCATATATTGTAATATTTTAAATTTAAACATTTTTACCAGTCATTAACTGAACCACCCTATAAACAACTAAACCACTGTATTTAATAAATAGTTTTTTCGTTTTTTGGTTCGATTTCGGCTTTATAGCCTAGATTAGTTCATTGTTAACTGTTATTTGTCACTGTACATAAGTATTTTCTTGTTTCTGCTCATGTTATGTGTCTAATGTAGTCGATGTTCTTTTGTTTTTATAAATGTTGTTACCATCTCTTAGTTGGTAAGTTTTAAAATGACTATTTATTTGCAAACAATTTCCTGACACACTGTTTTTTCTAAAAAATTATAGTTTCTTCCGATGAAGTTCTGAAGTACAACGAAATATAGAGAGTTAAACGGCAATCGAGTGTTAATTGTCACAAACCCCAAACCCGATAAAAACTCCTCCTTTTTGCTATATATATATATATATATATATATATATATATATATATATATATATATATATATATATATATATATATATATATGAGGCGTTGCGGATAGTAAGGGCGAACTCAACATTGGGTCAAATTTTTTTTTTATATAATTCTATTTTATAGTACTTTTCCTACATCACATACCGGTCTAATTGTTGAGTTCGCCCTTGCTTCGCCTTCAAATTTCAGTATCAAATAAATGAAAAATTTCGAACAGGCGATAGCCGGGCGGGTACTAAGGGCGAACTCAACAATTTCGCGTGGAGCAACCGCCGGTATTGCGTCACTAAATGAGGTTTACTTGAAATTTTACGCTTTCTGCGTGTTAGTTCAAGTTAATTTTGAAGTTAATACGTTTATGTTTTGTTTGGTTTTGTTGCTTCTTTTTTTAAGAAAAGTATGGCGCAACCTGGACCTTCTACTAGTGAAGTAAGTGTACAACATTTAGATGGTAGTGCTGTGTCGGGTTATTCGCGAAAGAGACCTGCTAAGATGAATGATTGGCAAAAAAACGAGTGTAAGTTGAAACGAAATTCAGGAAGTGCTTACATTTCAAGAAATAACAAAAGGCACGTTGTTGCCCGCAAAATTGGACCTCCTTGCAAGTGTGGATGTTTTGAGAAAATAGGCGCTGAACTGGTCACCAATATTTTTGACACTTTTTGGCAAATTGGAAACTATGATCTACAGAATGCTTACTTATCAAAATTGTTGATCCGCAATGATGTAAAAAGATCTTACGTAAAGGGGCGTCCAAGTCGTACCCTGAGACGCATTCAATATAATGTGACTGTTGATCACGCTAATCGTGAAGTTTGTCGTACTGCGTTTTATAACATTCATGGCATCTCTGAAAAGCGCGTTCGAGTCGTACTTGACAAAACCAGCAGAACTGGAACTGTTACAACGGATCAAAGGGGGAGGTGTGAACCCGCGAAGAAAATAGGAAATGACGATCTTTCTAAAGTAAAAGAACACATCATGTCACTACCTACTGTCACCAGTCATTACAGTCGCGCCAAAAGCCCTTATCGAAAATACTTACCTGTTGGACTTAATATTAAAAAGCTCTATTCTCTTTACAATGAATAGCTTACGGAAAATTACCCTGGTTACAGCCCGGTAAATCAGCACTATTATCGTGATACGTTTAATATGCAATTCAAAAGTATAAGTTAATGATTGAAAGCTGTCGCCGAAAAAACCAGTTTTGCGTTGTCCAACTTAGACAGGACATGATTTTCAATTTCTCTAATTTTCAAAAGAAAATTACTAAAATGCAGATGGCTGGTGCTAAGTTTAAAGATGGAAAGATCTTTGAATTTACAAATAATTTTAAGCAAGGTTTCTACATTCATTCTGCTTACAATTTGGATGTCAAAACGGCAGTCAAACTACAAAAAGGCAAGGTGAAAAACTATGATCCTGATCATTTTCATTTGGCCAGTGAAACACTGACGAGACTTTACAGTGCTCCCATTAAAATACCAGCCCCCAAATTAAAGGACATTCAGGACTTGTTGCCGTATGTTCCCCTACCTTGGAGTCGGTACTTTACTAACATTATAGCCTCTCAAGACGCAGCAACGAATAAGAGCACCGAAAATGAAGATGTTATGGACGATGACCAAATAGATTACAACTGAACTTGGCTAATTATTTGTTTCTTTTCTTTAGTTTTTTTTATGTTAGTTTCAATACCATATTTCCACTGTTTTGTATGTTGTATCAAGTAACTATTTTGTAATAACAAAACCTTTAATTAAAACAATAACCTTAAAATTAAATAAAATGTGTTCAAAAATTTTAATACCGGTCTAATTTTTTCCCAGGTATTGCCAATTTTAGGTGATAGTGTAGCATCAGAAACGAACAGTAAAATATGAAAAAAAATACACAAATAAATATTTAAAAAACATTTAAAAATTCGCGGAATACACTATTCTACTTAAGTAAATAATAAAAAGCTAATAAATTATAAATAAATAATAAAAACCTAATTTTGCCAATATTTTGTTGAGTTCGCCATTTTAGATTTTTCTATAAATTCAATTCTTTCGAAACTTCATTTTGTTGAGTTCGCCCTTACTATCCGCAACGCCTCATATATATATATATATATATATATATATATATATATATATATATATATATATATATATATGTATATATATATATATATATATATATATATATATATATATATATATATATATATATATATATATTTATATACATTTATCGTTTCTCTTGATGCTAACATGGTTGTATTTGGTGTAGTGATGACAACTGTTGTGCCAAGGATTTGAAAATTACATATGTAGAAGTTTAAAAAATTGAACGTTTTCAAATTTTAAGTTAGACTTTCTGATTAAATTTAAAAAACTAAGAACAGATTTTTTCTAATCTTTTCTTGGACACACACGCAAATTATGCTAATTAACACGAAACGCAATTATGCTAATTTATGAAATGAAGCTTTTAAATTACATGGAATAATTTTCAAACTTTCCATACTAATGCCCTAAAAGTATGTCCAGACTAAGCTGAAGGGTTAAAACAGAAACAGCTGTAGACCACACTCGGGTCGACGATTCAATTTAGTTGTTTGTCTTGCATATCTCACTCAAAGACGTTTTAAAACCCATTTGGACAGATAAAATGGAGTAATTAGAGTAAACACAGTTAATATTGTTTGTTTGGGTTTTGGGTCTTATTGGATTTGCAATGTTACTTAAACACTTTAATCGTATAAAATCGGTACAAAATACCTGAATATTTGATTTTAATTAATTACAATAATTTTTCGATCAAAAAAAGAAATTATACGGCAGTTATCATCTAAACCATATATTCTCTTTTTGTTACTGTATATGAAGTGTTCCTCATAATTTGCCACCTTCATTACAACTTTCTTTCACTTTTGTAGTTTTATTCTACTATTCTTCAAGTTGTCTGATGACTTCCAGACTAACGGGAGGCCTATTTTATTAAATATCTGATTACGTCCCTTGTGGTATTATGGATTATAAAGTATACGAGATAAGCTGTAATGATAGTAACAAGAAGTGCGTTAGACAAACTAGAAAGTCTATTCAGACAATATTTACAAAATATTTAGTTCATTTGAGACACGGTAAATTAAAAAATTCGAGCGTTACCGAACATGCGCTTCGTCGTAGTCGTATCATGATATGCATACCGCCCGTTGAATTGATATAACAATAGAATATATAAAGACTATTTTAGTAAAATTAACGGCATTAAACACAGAAGATCCATTCATCATAATAGTTTTTTAATTTGTACAAGTTACTGGCCGGGATAACCGAAAAAAAAATTTTTGAAGAAAGTAGTGACCTGTCTAATTGGCGGAAAACAGAGCAATGCACTATAGGAATTTTTACCCCTTTTTTTGGCCAAAATTATTTACAGCCAAACGGCTGGACCGATTTTCATGATTTTTTTGGATTTGACTTTTGCAAGACTCTTAAGAGAGAGGAAGGAACCACTAAAGTTTTTCATACACTGAAAAAAAAAGTAAAGTTAACTAAAAAATTAACTAATAATTATTTTCAAAAGAGGTTTAAGGGTTATAGGTTCCCGCATCCAAGATTTTTTTAGATCTTTGATAGGTTATCTGGTTTTCTAAACTGTTTTTTAATAAATATTTTTTCGGGTGTACACTTACGTTCGAATATAACAGTAGAAATTCATTTTACTAATTTAAAGAAGTAACAAACAGTTATGTTTTTAAAAAGGATTTTATTCACAAATTTGATTTTCGAGTTCCAAATCGTCAACTACATTTAATACAGATGGGTTCAAAATGCCATTACTCTCCATTTGTTGATTTTCGTTTTCGGAATTTTCTTCATCGGTTTGACAATTTTTCACAAAACTTTGCTCCTCTGATCTCAGTAATTCGATTACTTCTGCTGGAAGCTTTAATTTGTTCTGGTGCTTGATGCGTTTATTCAACGAAAGGCTGGAAATAAGCGGATCTGATGTGTCCAATGCTCGATTAAAAACGTCCGCCAAGTTGTTCACCCGGCTACTTTTTCGTGCATGAAGCAATCTATCTGATTTATATATTTTATGGCGCGATTCAGAGGCATCCTCACCAAAGCATCCAACTGGAAGCACAGTCGACTCAATAATTTGCCGCGAATGTACAAGAACCTTATGAACAGTTGCTGTCATTGGTAACCATGGATACTTCTGCATGAACATTGTGGCCGTTTGAAAACAAAATTCTTCAAATTTACTCGAATCTAAAGGAAGCTGACATGATAAACATATTAAAATGACTTTTAAATTATAAATGAGTTCTTTGTCTACGCCTGTAATTTCAGAAAATTTTAAATGTTCTTTGAACGCGCGCCGGTCCGTATTATCGTCATTCGTACTCCCATAGCCACCAGTCTTAGGCTTATCAACGTGCAAACCAATTTCATCCCAAAATAACTGTTGGATGTCGGCGACCTTGATTCGCTGGAACATCGAAGAACGGTTGGCGACTTGAGCCTATTCTACAAGTATTTTCATGGAAAGTGCTCCCAGAGTGGTGCATGTTAGAAATACACGTCGCGCTAATACTTCACATCCGTATGAGGTACAGCTTGTTACTCCTCGTACAACGGTTTTCAAGCAGTCTTTTATATGGAGAACATCATCCCTTTGGAATAATTTGCCCAGGACTGTGTTTCCCACCGAGTACAATTTACAGCGATTCAAGAACAACGTGAGTCGCTTTTTTCGCACACATGTCGCTTCTGAAGCGCTTTAGGGACTTCACTGCAGCACGTGTGCTAGACCCCTAAAGAAAAAAAAATGCCAAAAGCCGCCACAATGTGATTTTTCAATAAGACAACGCTCAGCCACATGTTGCAAAACCCGTCAAGAAAACGCTAGAAGAGCTTTTATCAGATCTCCAACCTCACCCGCCATATTCACCAGACATTGCTCCTTGTGATCATCACTTACTCCGATCGTCTGAACAGAGCTTCCATTGTTATAAGGATACCAAAAAATGGGTCAATTCATCTCAAAAGATGAGTTGTTCTTTCAGTGTGATATTCATATGCTGCCACAAAGATGGGATAAAGTAGTGGCTAGCGATAGATAATACTTTGAATAATCAATTTGTAACCAGTTTTTTACAATAAAGCGATATTTTTACCGAGAAATCCCACAAAATTAATTCACACACCCAATTCTTGACATAAAAAACTTAGTAGTCTACAATTTCTCAGCCCTGACTTATTTCCTTTTCTGCAGTAACACGATCCCGTCATTGTTCTAGTCCCACAGTATTTTCCTTTCTTCTTCCTTTGTTAAGTAATATCTTTAGAAGTTTTAATAAAAGTGTTGCACGATATTATTACGTTTACTCCTGGGGCATGACAAAATTTCACATCCCTAATTGTCTTAATTTTGTTTACTTTTATATCAAATATCTCTTCGAAACCGGCGTTCATGGTTTGTTTTATTACTACTATGTTTGGTTTTAGTATGGGTTTCCTTTTTCGAGCCGTACAGGTTTTGATAATAATTTTTCGTTTATTGAATAATTTCTGCTCTAATATTTATTCCTTTTCTATCTTCTGTTTTCCGTTAATTAATAGTAGGTTCTAGAAAAAATATTTGGCATTTCAAATTTGTTTCGTTGTTTCTTATATTTTGAAAGAATTTTATTAAGCCGTCATTCCGTTACTATAGGCTTACAAGGTTACAAAAGGCTTCTGGCGCTGACGGAATACCTGCCATAGTTCTCAAAAACTGTGCGAGGTAACTAACACCAGTTTTCTGTAGACTTTTCAATCTATCCTACAGAAAGGGAATATTTCTTCCCTGCTGGAAATGTGCCACAGTTCAGCCGATATCTCAAAAAGGCAAGAAGACTTTGCCAAATAACTACCAACCAGTCGCACTGCTTTCAATAATATCGAAAGTCATGGAAAATGTTATCAATCAGCATCTTCTAAAGTATCTCGAACGATTTAACGTTATTAGCGATCACCAATATAGTTTTCGTAAACATAGATCAACAGGAGATCTTCTGACTTATGTAACACATGTTTGGAACAACGCAATTGAAGACTTTGGAGAATCTCGAGCGGTTGCTCTTAACATATCCAAGGCATTCGACCGTGTTTGGCACGAGGGACTGGCTAAGCTACGCTTTTGTGGTATGTCTGAAAAGTTCTGTTTGTGGCTCTCATGCTTCCTCAAAGAGCGTTCTTTATGAGTGGCGATCGACGGACTTCTTTCTGACACCTTCACTATCAACGCCGGTGTGCCCCAAGGCTCCATACTGTCTCCTACTCTCTTTCTCATTTACATTAAGGATCTGTTGGAAAAGACCGGGAATCCAATCTACAGCTTTACAGATGACAGTACGCTTATCTCTTCATTCACTTTGAACGCTCGGACATCGGCTACTCAGGCGAATATCCACAGACAGCAGGAGGTCGTTCAACTTAACAAAGACCTGGAAGAAATTCTCTCTTGGGGTAACAGTAACCAAGTGGAATTTAACGCTACAAAAACCCAGGCGGCAGTTTTTTCTAAAAAAGTTAACGTTGCTGAACCGGACATAGTCATGTCGGGGCACTCCATTCCCCTAACATAGTCACTCAATTTGTTGGGCGTTGATCTGGGAGCAAATATATCCTGGCGTGAACATGTTGCAGGCATAGCAAGGAGAGCTTCTCAAAAGTTGGGAACATTATTTCGAACCAGAAAGCTTTACGCTCCACAACAACTGTTAATTCTTTACAAAGCCTCAAATTCGACCAACTATGGAATACTGCTCCCATATTTGGGGCTCCGCTCCCAAACACACACTGCATTTATTGGATTCTGTTCAGAGAAGAGCTGTTCGTCTGATTGGAGACCCGAAAATGACCGGCGGCCTTGATTCGCTGGAACATCGAAGAACGGTTGGCGACTTGAGTTTCTTCTTCAAGTATTTTCATGGAAAGTGTTCGAAGGATGTAGCCCGCTTAATTCCCCCAGAGCGGAGTATGTAAGAAATACACGTCGCGCTAATACTTCACATCAATATGAGGTTCAGTTTGTTACTCCGCGTACAACGCTTTTCGAGCAGTCTTTGGAATAGTGTTGCCCAGGGACGTGTTTCCCACCGAGTACAATTTACAGCGATTCAAGAACAACGTGAATCGTTTTTTTTTTTTTTTTTTTTTTCCGCACACATGTCGCTCCTGGAGCGCTTTAGGGACTTCCCTGTAGTTTCTGGGCAAAAAATTGTGACAGCTGTTTTTTACAGATCTCTTTTCAAACTTAACATCATCTAGGGGGTTCTAGAGCCCGAAACAAATAGTAGTCTGTACGGTGGATGCCATAAAACTTTCCAGCCAAGCTCTTTATTATTACTAGATTAATTGATATAAAGGTTGGTTTACACTGTAGTTACGGCTAATACAATTGCTATTAAGCGTATTTATTAGCTATTTGTCTTGCGGCTGGCTGGTATTATGCCTTTTGGTAGACCGTCTCGCATGTACATAAAAATATCAATTAGCCATTTTCGAATGATGTTCTTTAATGAGTTTTATAATTTTGATTGTTTGGGAAAGAGTTTTGTTGTTTTTTATTATTAATATTTATGAGGATTTTTGCTGGAGTCTGCTGAAAATTGTCTCAAAAAACCTAGCTTGATATTGTCAGGTACATGGTATTATTTACGCTAGACTTAATTGTTAAACTTTTAATATCATTTACATCTCTCTTATACCTATGTACATTCATTCCCTCTATTTACAAATTGTTTGTTAATAGTTCTTATCTATTATTAATAATAGTTATATATATATATATATATATATATACATATATATATATATATATATATATATATATATATATATATATATATATATATATATATATAAGTAGGCTGAAAAGTTTTTGGTCTGCCACATAGATTTTCAAAAAACCTTCGAAAGATACGTGTCAAAATTTCATGACATTTCGACGATTAGTTTATAAGTTACAGTGGTTTTAATGACGCTACTTTTAATATTTTGAAAACAATGGAAAAAAATCGAATTTGGTGTGTTGATTACACATTGTTTTTTGATGGGAAAAAATATCATTCAAGCAAAGCAATGGCTTGATAAGTGTTTCGGGGACTTAACCCTTGGAAAATCACTCATCATTTACTGGTATGCTGAATTTAAACGTGGTCGTACAGACAGAAATGATGCTGAACGCTCTGGATGCCCAAATGAAGTGGTTACACCAGAAAACATAACAAAAATCCACAAAATTTTTTCGGATGACCGTAAAGTGAAATTGCGTGGGACAGCTGACACTTGGTCATATTTTGCATGAGTACTTGGGCATGAGAAAGCTTCGTTCGAAATGGATACCGCGTTGCAGATTGGATCAAAAACAACAACGTGTTAATGATTTTGTCCGCTGTTTGGAGCTGTTTAAGCACAATAAAAAGGATTTTTTCATGCGATATGTGACAATGGACGAAGCATGGATCCACCACTATACACCGGAATCAAATCGGCAGTCAGCTGAGTGGGCAGCAGTGGGTGAAAACCGCCCGAGGCCACCAAAGACACAAAACTCGACTGGAAAGATTTTGGCCTTTGTATTCGCGGTTGGTTGCGTATGGAATAATTTTCATCGACTATGCTGAGAAGGGAAACACCATCAATAGCGCATATTCTATAAAGTTATTGGTGCGTTTGAAGGCAGAAATCCCAAAGAAACGGCTCCAAATGAACAAGAAAAAAGTTCTCTGTCATCAAGACAATGCACCGTGTCACAAGTCAATGGTTACCACCTCAAAATTGCATAACCTGAAGTTCAAGTTGCTTCCTCATCCACCGTATTCTCCAGATTTGGCCTCCAGCGACTATTATCTATTCGCAGACCTCAAAGAAATGCTAGCCGGAAAGAGATTTGGTTACAATGAAGAAGTTATCACCGAAACTGAGGCCTATTTTGAAGGCAAAGACAAATCCTTCTACAAGAAAGGTATAGAAATATTAGAAAAGCGTTGGACTGATTATATCATTCTTGAAGGAGACTATGTTGATTAGTAAAGTCGAATTTTGCAAAAAAAGTGTTTTAAGTAGCTTGACCAAATACTTTTCAGCCTACAATATTAGTTCTACATATATGTTAAAATTAATTTAAATGTATATACATATATACATATACATACGCATATACACACACACACACACACACACCACACACACACACACACACACACACACACACATATATATATATATATATATATATATATATATATATATATATATATATATATATATATATATATATATTAAATTTATACACCATTTACACTACACTGATTTAATTACATATTTGCACCTAACAATGGTTGTGTTGTATCTTGGTTAGATTTCAATTCATGTTGACTGAAATATTTAACATAAACTTACATTCCTTATCCTTGGTCTTCATAGAGTATTTTTATTAGTGATTGTGTATATTTACATTATATAACTCATCCACTTTGGACTTTTGCAATGCAGTCATCGAGCTTCAGAATAAATTACTGACGGTTTATGCATTAGGTTGTCTTGTAATCTGGTTTGTATCATTTCTTATGTTAGAGTCGATGTGTGTATTTTGTGTCTATAGAATTTCTCGGCTATTTTGTTTATATGTTATAGTTTGTATGTTTATTATGTGGTGTAAATCATTAATTTTTATATATCTGTCAGTGTGATGTGACATGTCTTAATACTCTGTTTTGCATGTTTTGGAGTCGTTGCGTTTGTGTGTTTGATATGCCACATCACACTGGTGAGGCATATATTAGTAAAAGTCTGATTATTTGTGTGAAGATCTAGTTGGCACCATGTGTGAGCTTGGTGCGAACAGTACATACAAGTTCTGCATTGCAACAAACCCTTACTGAAGCACATGAGAAGCGTGAGTATGGAATTTTAATCGTGAATTTATAATGACACCCAGATACCTCAGTTTATTTCTGAATGGTATCTGGGTGTCATTTATTTTAAGGGACATGTTTATTTTATTATTGGAGAATTTTTTCCTTAGGAATATTCCCTCATATTTAGCAGGTATAGTTTAATTTTGAAATGTTTTAGCCATGAGAGCATGTTATGTAGGTGACAGACACCCTTTTTGTTAACTAGTTCTAGCCGATTTCTTTAAATTGCTTACTTCATTTTTGTCAACTGCTTACAGTAAAGTACAGATTGCAGCAGCTTATGATGCACGATTCCCTTCCAATTCCACAAAACACACAGCATTACCGGCGTCAATCCGGGCTTTGCTATCGTTTGTGGAGCGTCATCTTTTGTCAACTACGATGTCCCGATGCGACTTCTATTAACTGAAATATATGACACTAACTATCTAACAAGAAAAAGGCTCAATATTTTTTCAACTACTCTTTATTTTGATGTTTTTTTCTTTAAATTTTTTTCGTATTATTTTTAAGATTTTACTTTTTTCAACAATCTATTACATCCTCTATCCTCTTTTATGTTTTTCTTTAGAACTGTATTTAATTCACTATATTCCATAGTGACTTGGTTGCGATAGTGCCGTTTATTTTTCTTATGAAAACATTGCGTAGATTTCTGCCTGAAATATTATTATAGTGGAATACTAACCCCCCTAGCTTTTCTAGGACTTTAGTAAACCAGACCTGTTGCCTTTGTTGGAGTCTTTACCTTCGTTCATAGATTTGGATCACACCTAACTCTAGATAGTTTTTGGAAATTATACCACGTCGTCGAATAGTCAGATTGCATATCCAAGAGTTTGTCGTTGATTAGATCCATAACTGTTGTGTGACCAAATTGTACAGGTTGTTTTCTCCATTCCCCATTTGTCCTCATTCGATATGCTCTATTGATACCCTCGCTTTTGATGTATTGGGAATTATTTTCATAGCTGTAGTGGAGGCAAGCCAACCTCGGCAACGATTCAGCTCCATAGTTGTAGCTCTCTGTTCTATTTTTACCTACTATACTGCAGCTTTGTATGCAACCATAAAAGTAGTGACAGTGACATAACTGAAATATCATCTTTGGTCCTCTCAGTTTTGTGCATCTTTTCTAACGAAACTTAGGTTGTTCGTCGGATTCTTTTATTTGTGAAGGGCAAAACAGCATTGACTTTCAGATTCACTCCCTCGCGCTAGGGAGGCACATGGTTCAATGCTCTTTATATGACTTCTGTCACGGTAGCGGTACCCTTGCCTTGGATGAGTCGAAGTATAATATCGGCGTATCTCTGTACGTAGAAACGCTGTAAGTTTAGCCCAGGCAGTAGCTCATCCACCACAAAGTTCTAGAGACGCAGCAATTACATTCCTCCCTGTGGACATCCTTGGGTCATCTCAGCCTTTAAGATGTATTCATGTAACGTGGCTTTTATATTGCCTATATTAATGGATGTTGTTTATTCACCTACCTGGGGTGTCTTCGAATCCATGTCTACTTTCTGCTTTGTCGCTGATTTATTTATTATGTCTCGTGAATCTTTATTTTGAATTTTCCTATTCGTTTCTTCTCATTTCTTGTTGCTATTCGTTGCTCTTTTCCCTAATTACCGTTATATCCTTAACTAGTTAATAGCTCGTTGTAATAACATTGTAAAAAATGCCCCAATTGACAGCTCGTTTTTCTAGGAAGAAGCAATACACACTGACAGAAATAATTCGCTTCCGGTTACAAATATACGATCACATCTACTTTTATACCATCAACTCAGCAAGACTTTAGTAAAGCTGAAATATATGTAATCTAATTGCTTTTCAGAATCCGCGATAACGTAAATTAATTTTAAATTATATATGAGACACCCTGTATTTTAATTTTCTGATATGCAGTGCGAATATGTATATATTATGTATTATCTAAAACATTTAGAAACGTGTTAGATATTAACCTTTGAACTACTTGTTCCTTATCAATGTTTTATGAAATATTACGCCGCGGCGCCGTTATTACTTAAGATTTAATTAACTTAAATAATCTGAATCGATTTTTAAAAATACTATTAGAAATAATATTAACTCAATGTATACATATATATATATATATATATATATATATATATATATATATATATATATATATATATATATATATATATATATATATATATATATGCATGTATATATATATATATATATATATATATACAT
>CM032455.1:28480005-28600005 GCA_019049505.1 Pachyrhynchus sulphureomaculatus
GTGTGGGCGATGACAAAACACTACACCATTTTTCAAGTTTTTCGCGATTTTTTCTCCACTGTGAAACGGAACTCACGGCTACACCTAAATCCTTCGCTATATTTTTAAGAAGTTTACCATTGTCTAAACGTTGAATTGCTTCAAGTTTCTCTTTTAAGGTAATAACAATACGTTTACGCTTATTATTATGACGCTCCCTTTTGTAAAATATCTATTAAAACGAAAATATTACCTCTGTGATAATAATAGACGTAATGAGTAACTTATAACACTCGTCGACTAACCAAAACATAGACAGCGGTAAAATTTTAGACGTCGAGGAGTCCCCGACGCTTGAAGGAAACCACTCATCGTCTTTTTCGAATAATGGGGATTTTTCCGTTTAATGGGAATACAATTTGCTTTCCGATTCGGATAATCGGGATTGTACTGTATATGTTTTTGTAGCATAGGAAACGTAACAAACGTACTAAAATTCATTCTGAATTTGAAATGGAACTGAGCTGATCATATCGCTGGGTTTAAGGATGGACGATGGACAAAGAAAATTATAGAGTGGTGACTAAGATCCGAAACCTATCGGAGTAGACCACCAAGTCGCGTGGACTGATGATTTGAAGAGGGTGGCTGGAAATTGGGTACTAGTGGCCCAGAACAGAAAAAGCTTTCAAGACTTGAGGGAGGCATTCGTTTAACAATGGTCAGTACAATCTGATAATGATGAACGATCCGATTTACGTATTTTTTTTTTTTAATTCATACATTTGTTCTCTGGCCAGGTTTTAGTATATATTTTGTTACGTTAGTTAACATAAGGAATAAGCAGTGAGAATAATAATGAATGAAGTCGGAAAAAAGTTTGCCACCGGCACGCTCTCTTGTAAAAAAAAGTGAGCAAAAAAATCGATTCAAACTATTTGGCTTCATTTAAAACTGATCCTAGAATAGAATTTAATGTTCATATATTTTTGCGGATTTTAGTATCATTCGAAAGCCCATATATACAGTTAGATCTGGCTGGCGGATCAATGGCTGCACCTTCATTTTACCTGTATACCTCGTTGTCAAACAAGAAGCATGCTTTTTTGAGGCGGATCCCTTATTTGGTCTGAAGAATCTTCGTTTCGCGCGACTGCCTCATCTACTCGGATGTTAGGATACAGAGATTTGACGTCGAAACTTGCTGTTACATTGTTTTCTTCGAGGAATGAAATATGAAAAATCTGTGTAAAATGGTCAGAATTTTTAACATTCGACTCGTCTTGTTCTCCTATGAGTTGTAATATGTGAACTTGATGTTCGAGTTTGTTGAGAGGTGAGCTGAAAGCGCGTATAATTGGTCGCAAAGCGCTAATTTATAAACCAGCCCTCGAGCCTAAAACTAAGAAAAACTATTACTATTTATTCATCACGTAGTCTGCAACGTCCATCACTGTGTACAGGCCTCCCTTATTCTAATCCAGTTGCTTCGGTCTTGATCTGCTTGAATCTAGTTTTCGGTAGCTAAGTTCAAATCATCAGACTATCTTGTCTGCTCTCCCTCTATTTCTATAGGCTTCTTGTCTGGATCTCCACTTCAGCAGTCTTTTCGTCTATCTCTTTTCCCGAGCCCTTGCTACATGACCTGCCCAGTTCAACTTTAGACTCATTATTCGGTCTACTGCATCAGTTACTTGTTCGACTTCTTATAACAGCGCTGGGAATGTTATCTCTGAGTGATTTGCCCAGGATAGAACGTTTCATACTATCTTTGATTTATCGATTTTTTAGTTAGCGTCTCGGCTTCGTATGCAAGAGTGGAACACTGAATGCCATGTAGATTTATTGGTCAAAGATTTTTCTTTTAGACACACTAGGATGTTTAATTTGAATATATGACGTAACTTCCCAATTCATAAGTTTTATAGTCTTTGCCTAACTTGATTTCTCGCCCCAAATAATTATAAGCAGTGACTTGTTTAAGTTCTTTATCTTTGACTGAGATAGAATAACTGAGTACTAAATTTGACATGAACTGGGTTTTCGCAAAGTTTATATTTAATCTTTATGCTGGGATGATAGTGATTGTGGCGTATTTATCATGTTATGAAAATGATCTATACGATTGGTTAAAAGAGCTATATCATCGGCGAACCTCAGTTGATTAAGCATTTGTACTATTGATGTTGATACCCATTTCAGTCCAATCTAACTTTTTGAACAATGTCTTCTAAAAGGGTTATAAAAAGTTCCCTTCTCGGACATCTCTCTCTATTCTTAATCTTTCTAATTCCTGTGGAGCTTCACCGATTGTGTGGCGTGGTTGTATATATGTTTCAGGGTATTTACGAGGCTGGTTTGAAAAGTCCGTGCAAAAATAAAAACTACTTATGTGTTTGGGGTAAACCTTTTTTATTTTTCGACATAGTCTCCTTTTAGGCTTATACACTTCGTCCAACGATGTTCTTCAAATTGAGGAACAAATAGTAGTCCGAGGGAGCCAAGTCTGGAGAATAGGGGGGATGTGAAACGGGTTGGAATCCTATTTCCATTAATTTTTGCGACCACAACTGCTGAGGTGTGTGCTGGTGCGTTGTCGTGATGGAAAAGGACTTTCTTGTTGTCCAATCGCGGGCGTTTTTCTTGCAGCTCGGTTTTCAAATGGTCCAATAACGATGAATAATATTCACCTGTAATAGTTTTACCATTTTCCAGATAGTCGATGAGGATTATCCCTTGCGAGTCCCAAAAGACAGTCGCCATAACCTTTCCGGCCGAATGAACGGTCTTCGCCTTTTTTGGTGCAGATTCCTCCTTGGTAACCCATTGTTTAGATTGTTGCTTGGTCTCAGGAGTATAGTAATGTATCCATGTTTCATCCACAGTGACGAAACGACGCTTAAAGTCCTCCGGACTCTTCTGGAACAGCTGCAAACCATCCTTGCAACACTTCACACGATTCCGTTTTTGGTCAAGCGTGAGCAATCGCGGCACCCATCTTGCGGATAGCTTTCTCATGTCCAAATGTTTTTGCAAAATATTATGTACCCGTTCAGTCGAGATGCCCACAGCACTAGCAATCTCACGTACCTTAACTCTTCTGTCATCCATCACCATATCATGGATTTGATCAATGATTTCTGGAGTCGTAACCTCCACAGGCCGTCCAGAACGTTCAGCGTCACTTGTGCCCATATGGCCAGTCCGAAAATTTTGAAACCACTTATAAATTGTTCTAATCGAAGGTGCAGAGTCACCAAAATGTTTATCAAGCTTCTCTTTAGTCTCCTGAGGCGTTTTGCCTTTCATAAAGTAATGTTTAATCACCACACGAAATTCTTTTTCGTTCATTTCTTGAAAATCACTCGACTTCCTTGATTCACACGAATGCCAAACACAAAGAAATAGACCAATATGGCTGAAACTTGGTGTGCGTTCATTCAAGAGATGCTACTAACTAAACGTGACCTCGATACGCGCCGGTGGTGCCATCTCTCGGACTTTGCACGGACTTTTCAAACCAGCCTCGAATATACCTTGAATCTACACGGCATTCCGGGAGTGCTTCAAAGAGTCGGTCGTGGTTGACCGAATCAAACATTTTCTCGTAATCTATATAAGAATCAATGGTTTGGTATACTCGATACATTTTACTATAAGTAGTTTTATTGTGAGGACAAGGTCATTAGTCTCATAACCTGCTCTGAGTCCAGCCTGTTCACATGCTTGGTAAAACACTAGTTTCAGTCTTAAACTGCTTTCCAAATTTTGACTGTCCTGTGTCACTGCGGTAATGAAGCATGTTTAGTCAGAATTTTTTCTTCTTCTTACCATTAATTAACAATAGCGTCAATATCGCAAGAATCCGTTTGTTCAGTAAGAACAATATCATTAGAATTAGGATCCGGAATAGCCACACCATCATTAATTGCACTTAATAAAAGATCCTACACTAAATTACACAAATCAAAATTAGATAAATCTAAATTTAGCATATCTAAATCTGTCAATTTTATAGTACTTACGGTTTGATTAAAACTCACACATAGAAACAACAGTTTCAAACAAATTTCCTGTAATTAGATACATCCTTTTTTATGGATCAGGACTGTAGTGGCGTTGTTCCAAACTATTGGTGTTGTACCTACTAGAACGCATTGATTGAATAGTAACACTTAGGCTAAAAAGTTTTTGGTCTAGCTACTTAAAACACATTTTTTTTTTGCAAAACTCGAATTTATTCATCAATATGGTCTTCTTCAAGAGCCACACAATCAGTCCAACGCTTTTCTAAGATTTCTATACCTTTCTTGTAGGGGGATTTGTCTTTGCCTTCAAAATAGGCCTCAGTTTCGGAGATAATTTCTTCATTGGAGCCAAATCTCTTTCCCGCGAGCATTTTTGAGGTCTGCGAATAGGTAACAGTCACTGAGGGCCAAATCTGGAGAATATCGTAGATGAGGAAGCAATTCGAACTTCATTTCATGCAATTTTGCCATCGTAACCACTGACTTGTGACATGGTGCATTGTTTTGATGAAAGACCACTTTTTTCTTGTTCATTTGGGGCCGTTTCTTTGCGACTTCTGCCTTTAAACGCACCAATAACTTTATATAATATTCGCTATTGATAGTTTTTCCCTTCTCAGCATAGTCGATGAAAATTATTCCATGCGCATCCCAAAATACAGAGGCCAAAACCTTTCCAGCATACTGTTGCGCCTTTGGTCGTTTCGGGCGGCCTTTACCGGCTGCTGTCCACTTAGCTGATTGCCAATTTGATTCCGGTGTGTAGTGATGGATCCATGTTTTATCCTTTGTCACAAATCGCATGAAAAAATTCTTTTCATTGCGCTTCAACAGGTCCAAACAGCGCTCAGAATCATCAACACGTTGTTGTTTTTGGTTCACTGTGAGTAAACGCGGTACCTATTTCGCAGGGAAGTCCCTAAAGCGTTATAGGAGCGATACGTGTGCGGAAAAAAGCGATTCACGTTGTGCTTGAATCGCTGTAAATTGTACTCGTTGGGAAACACACTCCTGGGCAAATTATTTCAAAGGGATGATGTTCTCCATATAAAAGACCGCTTGAAAAGCATTGTACGCGGATTAACAAGCTGAACCTCATACGGATGTGAAGTATTAGCATGACATGTACTTCTAACATGCACCGCTCTGGGAGGAATTAAGCGGGCTACATCCTTTAAACACTTTCCATGAAAATACTTGTAAAATAGGCTCAAGTCGCCCACCGTTCTTCGAAGTTCCAGCGAATCAAGGCCGCTAATCAGTTCTGGCTCTCCAATCAGACAAATAGCTCTCCTCTGAATAGAATCCAACAAATGCAGTGTATGTTTGGGAGCGGAAGCCCAAACATGTGGGTATTTCATAGTTGGTAGAATTTGAGCTTGGTGAAGAATTAACTATTATTGTGGAGTGTAAAGCTTTCTGGTTCGAAATAATATTCACAACTTTTGAGAAGCTCTCCTTGAAAGCAGTGCGACTGGTCGGTAGTTATTTGGCAAGGCCTTCTTGCATTTCTTAGATATCGGCTGAACTGTAGCATATTTCCAGCAGGAAGGAAATATTACCTTTCTGTAGAATAGGTTGAAAAATCTACAGAAAACTGGTGTTAGTTCCCTCGCGCAGTTTTTGAGAACTATGGCAGGTATTCCGTTAGCGCCAGAAGCCTTTTTAGTGTCTAGCTTCATTATAATACGCTTTATGATACGCTGTCTGAAGACAATATCGGGCATCCTTGACTGCAATATGGGAATAGTAGGTGGTATTTTTCCTTGGAAATCGACAGTAGAATGTGAAGCAAAGAGTTCAGCCAACAAGTTCGCTTTCTCAACAGGTGTCGTTGCGATAGAATTATCTGGCCGTGTAAGTGCTGGTACGGTGGATTTGGTAAAATTTTGATTAACTGCCTTAGCAACTGCCCAAAAGGACCTGGAATTATTGGGACAAGCGAGAAGTTTGTTTCTAATTCGATGATTGTGTGCCTCCTTGGTTTCGTCGATAATTTCTTTGCATCTGTTCTGGGCACGAATAAAGGTGTTACAATTTATGGTGTTAGGATTTACACGCCATTGTCGGTAGGCAAGATGTTTAGAAACAATAGCTTCTTTGCATTTTCGGTCGAACTAAGGCTTGCCGTTGGAGGGGCATTTCTTCGAAAGAGGGATGTAAGCTTCCATACATATGGACATAATAACATCGGAGACCTCCCTGGCGTAGTCAGATGGGTTGTCGGATCGAAAACATGTGTCTATCCAAGGGAGAGTTCGAAAATATTCCATGAGAACTTTGTAGTGCCGAATCTTGCTCGGCCTAGGGCGCCTCTCTGTTACTGTTTGGTAGGATACTCGATGTCGAAAGAAGTTTATGGTCGGAAGAACCTAACGGCGGATTTAGGGTAACCGTGTAAATCTCCGGATTGGTGGTTAAAAACAGATCAAGAAGACTGGCGAACTCCTCGTCTCGATCAGGGATCCGTGTTGGTTCGTCAATAAGCTGAGTTAAGCCATAACTGATTGAGAATGATTCAGCTTCATGACCTTGTTCGTCGGTAGTATTTGAGTATTTAAGCCAGCTGATATTGTGGACATTAAAGTCTCCCAGGATGGCAATTTCGGCACTTGGATAGTTAGTTTCTAAATGATCGATGGTGTCTGCAAGAGAAGATAAAGTGTTCGAAAGTTGGTATCACTTGGTGGTCGATAGAGGATCCACCATGACATCGTTGTCTTCAGAGGATTTGCCGTTCTTCATCTTCCGTTTTATTTCGTCGATGGTTATTTCAGAAATGTCGTCTGAACCATGATCTTTCGTCATTATTTATTAATCTATTATAAATTTTGCTTATATAAAATATCTATTTTTATTTGACTACCACAAAATATATTGCCTGTATTATAAAACACTCTTATCTAGAATCAATCCATATAAATCTGTTGCTGCATTCTGCACGCTAAACCATAAAATTGAAAAATTCTTTAAGTTTATAAATATTATATCGTCAACATCGATCTTTATACGTGAAAAATTGAAATAAGAAATACAAAGAACGGCGTTAAACGCCTTATTCGTTCAAAGGAAGTAAATGCCTGATGCAGTTATGTAGTCACCCTTTTTTTCAATTAATTTTGTGGTTATTATAAATAGTTTGATAACAAAGTGAATTCCTAGCTAAATAGACATTTACAGGGTGATCATTTTTAGACGCCCTGCCCCGATTTATGGAGAATTGTTGGATATGTATTTTTTTTTAAATGTAGTATGGTATAGTGAATGTCAAGGACTACACTAACGTATTTGACATTTGGTAGTGAAAACGACGCTGGGCGCCGAGACGTCAAACAACTTTTTTTTTTTATCGACATACCCTTTGTAAACCGGCTTTGAAACATTTTTTCCTTAAACTGTTTTTTTTTTTTAATTTGTTTTGCAAAAAGTTATGCAGCAAGAATTCTCTAAAATATTATTTTTGGTTCATTGCGATTGCCATAGATCGTGACCACATTTGGCGGTTTTCAAACAATGTATCTAGTAGGCGGTTGATGTTTTAATCTGACAGCTCTTGTTTGCACACCTATTTAATTCAATAGAGTTACACTAAATAAACAGTGTGTTAACAGCTTCTGGTTGAAATGGTTTCCCACGCTGAAAAAGTAGATACGATTCTTATTTATGGAAAAGCAAGAAGAAATTTTCGAGAAGCCTTTACACTGTATCGAGAACGTTAATTTATATTATATGGTGTTACTGCCCAAAGTAAGGAAAAAACACTTTTTCTAACTTTACCGAAGTTGACTATGCTGACAATACATTTGATTATGTTTAGAATAAGTAAGGATGTATTTGATATATTTATTAAAAAAACGATTGGACTTGCGCAATTAGTATTCCGTACCGTGATTGCCTTGAAAATAAAATTTTTCTTTAGACTTCATAAAACACACATGAGTTTTCAACAAAGTTTGTTTCCGATATTTGTTGGAAACTGATAACCTTCATTTTTTTTTTATAAACTAGATAAATTATCAAAAGTAATGCACTCGAGACAATTTTCGCTGAATTTGCACCCTGTGGAGAATATTGCAGAATTTTTTCAAAATTTTTTGACCAGTACTTTGCGAGATAAGGGGCGCATAGCGATTTTTGGTAATTTTTTAAAAATAATAGAAAGGAAAGTGTACGCAAGTATTATATCATATATTTTTGAACTCGTGTTTTACGAGCTTCCATTTGACACCTCACTCGAAAAACTTTACTTCCGATTTCACACCCCAAAACTAACCCCTTAAGTCAGAATCTAACTTTTAAAACTACATGGCTCTGATGGGGTCATCAATTCCTATATTAGGGCCAAATTTCAACTTTCTATATCAAATAGTTTCGGAGAAAATTGGGTGTGACAGACAGCGAAGTGATCTTATAAGTGTTCCGTACGGAACACTAAAAATGGTTACAATGCACGGCAAGCACAATGCGAATATGTGGGACTCTATGGAAGGTAAAGAATAATCTCTAGCTTAAATACATTTCTAAGAATATACAACCACATCTTAACTGAAAATAATAATATAAGGCGATGTGCATTACCAAAACCTGAGAACAAAATAGATAAAAAGAAGCTTGTTCATCTGATTGTAAATACGGTATTACAACTGTTACAACGAAAATAAAATTGAATATGATCGATGCTCCATATTTCACTCATCTATAATATATATAAAATGCAACGTCTCTCTGTCTGTCTGTCTGTCTGTTCGTTAGTGCGCTTATCACTGGAGAACCACTTATCCGATTTACGTACTTTTTTTTTTAAACATACTTATGTTCTCTGGCCAGGTTATAGGCTATATTTTATTACGATAGGTAGCATAGTGAATGAGCAGTGACGATAATAGTGAATGAAGTCGGAAAAAAGTTTGCCTCGCGTTCCCTTGCAATACACAGCCTAAACCATTAAATTTGGAACAATATTATGTAGCAGAGAATGTCTATATTCTATAATCTATAATATATATAAAATAACAGACAGAGAGACATTCTCTCTGTCTGTCTGTCTGTCCATTAGTGCGTTTATCACGCGAGAACCACTTATTCGATTTACGTGCCTTTTTTAAATTCATACATATATTTTTTGACCAGGTTATATAGTAATAATAATAATTTATATCTATAATATATGTAAAATGCAACGTCTCTCTGTCTGTTTGTCTGTCCGTTCGTGCGCTTATCTCTCGAGAACCACTTATTCAAATTACGTGATTTTTTAAATTCATTCATATGTTCTCTGACCAGGTTTTAGATATATATTTTATTACATCTATAATATATATAAAATGCAACGTCTCTCTGTCTGTCTGTCCGTCCGTTAGTGCGCTTATCACGGGAGAACCACTTATCCGATTTACATGCTTTTTTTTTTAAAACATACATATGTTCTCTGGCCAGGTTTTAGGCTATATTTTATTACGTTAGATAACATAAGGAATAAGCAGTGACGATAATAGTGAATCAAGTCGGAAAAAAGTTTGCCGCTAGAGCGTTCTCTTGCAATACACTGCCTAAACCATTAAATATGGAACAATATCTTGTAGCAAAGAATATCTGTAATATATATAAAATGCAACGTCTCTCTGTCTGTCCGTTAGTGCGCTTATCACTCGAGAACCACTTATCCGATTTACGTGTTTTTTTTTTTTTAATTCATACATATGTTCTCTGGCCAGGTTATATAATAATAATAATAATCTATATAATATACCATATATAAAACGCAACGTCTCTCTGTCTGTCCGTTAGTGTGTTTATCATTCGAGAACCACTAATCTGATCTACGTGATTTTTTTTAATTCTTAATTTAATATATGTCAAAAAAAATCTATAATATATATAAAACGTAAAGTCTCTCTGTCTGTCTGTCTATCCATTACTGTGCTTAGCACTCAAGAACCATTTATCCGATTTACGTGTTTTTTTTTTTTATAAAATACAAAGGGAATAAACAGAGACAAAATGCTAATATGTAGGAAAAAAGATGGAAGTTTAGCAGTAAGCTTGGTAGAAAGACTGAATAGATGGGGGGAATACTTTAAAGAAACACTAAATGGAGATGAAAATAAGTTGAATGAGAAATAGGAAGCAAAATTAAGTGAAGGGCAGGAGGGGATAAACAAACCCTGCAAAGAAGAAATAAGAAAAATACTCAGAACCCAAAAAAAATAAGGTCCTGGGTATAACAGCAGAACTGATCAAAGCTGGAGGAGTAGATCTGGAAAATGAAATTTGCTGGTTGGTGCAAGAAATATGGGAAACAGAAAAGATGCCAGTGAGCTGGAGAGAGTTGCTCATTTGTCCAATATACCAAAAAGAAGAAAAAAAACTATATGTGCTAATTATAGACCAATAACCTTACTGGATGTCGTGTACAAGATAGTAGTGATGACTATCAAAAACAGACTAGCAGAGAAAGCCGAGTCTATTCTGGGAGGGTACCAGTCTGGATTCAGGAAAAATAGATCGCTTACGGACCAGATATTTTCGATTAAGCAAATCCAAGATAATAGCTTAAAACAAAATTTGGCACTACACTTGGTCTTTGTAGATTTCAGAGAAGCATATGACTCTATAAATAGAGAAGGACTCTATAAGATAATGGAAGAACTAAAAATTCTAAGTAAATTGATTCGCATGGTGAGAATGACCCTGAATGACACAGAAAATAGAGTGTTGGTTGAGAGCAAAGTATCAGACAAGTTTAAGATGAAGAGAGGATTAAGACAGGGGGATCCAGTGTCGACATGTCTATTTAATTTGGTAATAGAGAAGATAATCCGGGAGTCAGAAATAAAAACAAATGGAACGATATACCAACTAACCTGCCAATGCCAAAAAAGCCATAAGTAGGATAGAAGAAAGGGGAAGGATGAGAGGACTAAAGATAAATGAGGAAAAAACAAAATACATGGAAATTACAAAAAAGAAGGATAATAAAAACAACAAAAGTTTAGACATAATAAACAACTTAGGGAAAAGATATACGTTTGCAAAAGTAGACAAATTTAATTATCTAGGAGTAACAATAACAGAGAGTGGACAAGAAAGGACAGAGATACAAGAAAGAATAGCGAAAAGACAGAGATGTTTGGGGGCAATGAATCCAATATTGAAATCAAATAATGTATCAAGAAAAGCAAAAGAAAGAATAAATACAACAGTTGTCAGGCCCACGGTGACATATGGATGCGAAACGTGGAAACTGAATGCAAGAGAAAAGGAAACGTTGGAGGTGTGGGAAAGGAAAGCTTTGAGAAGAATCTATGGAGGAAGGAAAGAAGAGGGACTGCCTATATACGAAACCCCTCATCAGAAGCCAGCGATTAAGATGGTTGGGACACCTGGCAAGGATGAAGGAAGAAAGACAGGCAAAGCAAGCCGTAATAAGAGGGGTGGTTGGATGAAGAGGCAAGGGTAGACCTCGATCTACATGGATTCAGGCAGTAAAGCAAGATCCGGAGTTGATGGGAATCCCGCACTGGAAAAAGCTAAAAGGAGATAAAAAGAAGTGGAGACAAGTATGCAACCAAGCCATGGGCCTCTAAGGCCGCTTGAACTATATAATAATATAAACATAACGAATAAGCAGTGACGATAAAGGCGAATCAAGTCCACGCGAGCGGAGCCGCGGGCACAGCTAGTTCTGTTAAATAATGCACTTTTTTATAATTTGGTTTTCGTCTTTCTATAGCTTTTAAAATGATGCCTTGGCCTTGATCATTTAAAATTGCTTTAAGTTTCATTTAAAAAATTGGTTACTTATAGAATGTTACGCGGGGGAGCTGCCAGATTATGTGTACTTTTAGATGACAACAGATTTTCAATAATTTCAGTTCACAAGGAAGGATAAAATAACAAATATGAGTATCAGACAACGAACAAATGTAATAGATATTATCCAAAAAATTGCTTAGTCTAAATGGAGATGGGCAGGGCATATAGCCCGAAGAGATGATAATATAGAAGACTAATAGAATGGAGACCCAGACAAGACAAAAGGAACTGAGGTAGACTACCAAGAAGATGGAGCGATGACATCAAATTTTCAGTAATTTCGGTTATGGTTTTCAAGTTCTTTTACTCTATTGTTCAATATGCCGCACCAGGCCCGAACAGATTTGTAAAACCAGAGTGTTTCGTTTTTTATATTATTGTTTATACCAGGGGTTCCTAATCTTTTTTTTACTGCGACCCCCTTTTCAGGTTGTAATTTTCTTGCCACGCCCTTCTAAAAGAAGATACCCGTGTGTAGCTCTAGCAAACAATAAAATTACTTTATTATTCATCGAAAACTCCAAAGAATAAAGAATTTTCATTCATATTTATTAGAAATCACAAAAAAAACTACAAACAATATAAATAATGAGAAGGATGAGCTTGCTTTTCTGAGCATAATATCTCAAATCGGGGCTAAAATTGCTACTCTCATTTCTTTTTCTAAATTTATTTGTGAGCTATACTTCGATTTCATTACTGCAACTGCAGAAAAGCCAGTTTCACACAAGTACGACGTAGCAAATGGTAAAAGAACCCTCAAAGCCGCAGTACTGATAGTAGGATATTCTTGGAATGTGTTGCTCCAAAATTTAAACAGTTTGTCTTTATCGAATCTTAGTTTTAGTGTTGTATCACAAGATAGTTCTAACAGCTATTCTTCCTCGACTGTTGAAAGTGTAGATGGGGTAGATTGGAATGGGTTTCTAATCCAGTCGTATTGATTCAGATTTTTTGGAAAATATTTAATAAACTGGGTGCTTAATGTTGATAAGTGTTGGATAAATATCATTTTTCAAACTTAGCTCCAGATTTTGAATAGATTTTTCTTTCAGGAAGCCTTTCAAAACAGGAAAACATTCGGTATTTCCTTGCTCCTCTTCTATTTTTCTTTTCCATAACAGCAAATTCTTTTCAAACGCTGCAATTTTATCAGTCAGTTGCAGTATATGCGTTTCGTTTCCCTGTAACGATTTATTAAGGACATTTAATTTCTCAAATAAGTCGCAAAGATACGCCAATTTTATTAAGAAGTCAGTATTTTTAAACTTTTCTGCGTCACGATGAAATTCTGTCCAATTACGTGTACAATTCATTTTTTAATTCGTGTACACGTGAGAGTACGTTAGCTCTCGACAGCTAACGAGAGTTACAATAATAAAGTAAAGATGTATGCTCGGCACCCAAATTTTCAAAAAGCTTTTGGAAAATCTTGCCTTCACGGGTGTTGTTTTTATGAAGTTCATCAGGTTGATAATTATATCCATCACAAAGTTTAATTCAGGTGAAATATTTTTTGCAGCTATGTATGACGCAATGTGTCCATTTTACATTTGGAGCCTTGGTTTTAATGAGAGCTTGAAGTCCTCCATACTGCCCTGACATCGCGCGAGCTCCATCCGTACACACACCGACACACTTCGGCATTGAATATTATTATCTTCTATGTATGAATCTATGATCTCAAACAAATCACTAGTCTTACTGGTATCACCTAAGTTGGGAATGTGGAATCTTTGGCACAATGATACTACTCAGTATATATCATCACTACACCAAACACTTTATTTTTGCACTCGACGCGCGTTTCGCTAACCATGTTAGCTTCATCAGGAGCGATGATTGACTAGTCATCATCATCAAGTGTTTGGTGTAGTGGTGATATATACTGAGTAGTATTACTGGTATCAGTCATTTTTTTGCAAAATAACAAATCCTCACGTACATTTATTTCTTCCATGTACCGCACGTAACATATTAATTGAGCGTCGTTGTTACTGTATGTCGCTTTATCCAGTTGAATGGCAAATAAACCAGAAAGATTTTCCACAATTTGCTCATTAATGTCTTCAGCTATGTCATGAATGAGACGGCTAATCGTATTGTTAGGAAGAGGAATATTTTTTATTTCTTTAGCCGCCGATTCACCAATCATCACTGATACCATATCAATCGCTGCAAGTAAAATAAGAACTCCAGCAATCGTATGTGGTTTTTTACATTTGGCAATACCGTGAGCGCCTTTGTAAGAGGCGAGCAGTACTTTAGAAGGAACAAATGCTCTGGAAAGGATGTCGACTGTTGTCGCAATTTTCTTGCAAAAAAATCTCGCGGATTACTGAGTTGTTTCTAAATGACGTTTCAATTTATTAGGAAGCATACTTTTAGCTGCCAGCACCTTATGACAAACAACACATTGAGGAAGTTCTATATTTCATTTGCTAACGTAGGTAGATCCAAAATCTAAATATTGGTGATCATATTTTCTGTACTTTTTTTCGTTTTTCTAGAGTTTCTTTTCTATTTTCTCCTGCGTGTTCAACACGTTTTCTATTTATTTGAATAAAGTTATCCATTTTGAGTAATGAATACGCGAGCGTAAATTAAATACAACACACTTGAAATCAAAACACTGCATTTATCAACGCTTATAATTGAGGAATAAATAAAGCGTCGAAACAAAAAACCGAACGATGAAAGAATGAAGGTGTGGGAAATTGGAGGGGCTGACTCACTGAGTCGCTGATGAGACGCGCGCCCCACACTAGCTCATTACGTCGCATGCTGGCAATCTGTACGCATCGTCTCGCGACGCCCCTAGCATAGAGCCGCGACTTCCCAGGGCGTCGCGACGCACAGTTAGGGAACCCCTGGTTTATACCGTTCTGTTAGAAAGAGTTCACTATCTGCTGTGCCAGGCTTTTCACGTTTTGTCACATCCTGCCTTTTGGCCAAAATTTTGACTGTTCTTTCTGGATGATGAATTTTAAAAAAAAAACTAAAGTAATACTTCTATAACCTTATAGACTCCTGCAGAAGATCGTAAAAAAATTCTAGAATAATATTTTCTATAAAGTATTAAGCAAGTACATAAAGAAAATTCCTTAGTTTTAGAAAAAAAATACTCATTCGGCTCTGCGTTACTTTACTTTGCATAAATATGTTATGATTCCGTTTGTTTTCGGGTGTCATTCCCAGGTGAGTACAAGTATCAGGGCCTAAAGCTCTTGAAAGAAAGAAAAGTATCAACTGTCCAATAAAATTAGAAAGTCATGCAGAACTCCTCAATGAATTAAAAAGTCTGAATTTTTAAAACTCTTTAAGAATGGAAATCTAATAAAATTTAGAAAGTAAGGTCTCTTTGTTCATGTTATGTTTAAGAACCGAAAAACTGCCCTTGAGCCTTTTACAAACGTTCAAAGCACTAATTAACCAACGCTTTTACAGAAAGCTGTGAAATAGGCGGAAGATATTTCGACATAATATCCCCTTGTTATACCTGTGGATAAAAATAATTCTGTATACAGGATCTTTCGTCAAAGCAGGAAATCGGTAATATTATAAGAACCAACATAAATTAAATTAATAAATAATTTTATTACGCAACTGAATAATTTATTTATAGTTTTAATAATAAGAATTCTTTTTTCGAGCTTGAAAATTTTACAATAAAATGCCTAGAGCGAAAACTAGATCTTCATCAGCCACCCGAAGAGGTTTGCTTTAGAACTGGATACGGTGCTAACGATCATTACAGACCATTGAAATCTTTATAGAGAAATCTTTAGAATACAACAAACCACTCGTAATGGAACATGGAATCAGACACGGTCATCGATCTCTTCTAAACATTTTACGGCGTTGTTAGAATATGCTTTTAAGGAATTTAATTGGGATGGAAAAGGCATAACATCGATGGCGAATACCTAAATCACCTGAGCTTTGGTGATGATATTGTCATAATAGCCGACAATCTAGGTGATGCCCAACAAATGCTTACAGAATTGCAAATAACATCAGCAAATATTGGTCGAAATATTAATTTTCAGAAAACCTTATACAGTGACAAGCAGAAAGTGTGCGCCGTATGGGATTTTCCTTTATTGTTAAATTTAGCAAAAAAAAAGTGAGTTTATAGGTGGATTCTGCAATACTTGAAACCCAAAAATGATGGTCTTTTCGCGGAACATTTGAATTTTCTAAAGTTTAAAGTTCAAGAGTTCCTGTTTGTTAAACTATCGAAAATATTTATTATGAAAAAATATTTGGAATTTTATTTTACAGTAGTATTCAAAATTTTAGATAGATATTTTAATCAACAGAGAAACAATTAGAAGAAAATTTTTATTTTCTTATCTCGAAATATATTTATTAGATTGGTACGAGAATTTAAATACTTATTTTCTTATTTCAAGTTATGTTTTTACTTGTTTTAAGATCAATAATTAAAAAAATTCTGATTTCCCACGGACAATTATAGAATATTTTTATTCTGTTGCTTGCAATTTGAGGTTTTTTTTTGAAAGGACACTCTAGCATGATAATTTATTACAAAACAGAAAGGAAAACAAGTACATTTAGATTTATTAACAAAAGATAAATTTACTTCAATACTTTGAATGTTTCTGAGATTTTCTTTACAGTACAAATTTGTATTTACGCATATTGATATGCTATAAATACAATTATATTGTATATTGACATGCTATAACACACAATTCGGATTTCAAAAAGACATGGGTACATGGGAAGCTTTACTCTCATTAAATATACTGGTCCAGCGTTGTAAAAATATGAATGTAGATGTATATGCATGTTTTATAGATTACAATAAAGCTTTTGACTGTGCAATACACGAGAAATTAATGAAAATTCTAGAAGCAACAAATATAGACAAAAGAGATTATTAAAAATCTGTATTGGAATTAATCAGTGGACGTTAATATTGGTTTGGAAAAGTCCTAAAGCATAAAAATAACACAAGGTGTAAGAGAGGGATGCATTTTCTCGTCACTTTTATTCAATCTTTCTTCAGATGCTGTGTTTAATGAGGAGGTTTTATGAATCCTTTGAAGGAACAACAGTTAATAGGATTACAGTGAACAATATACGGTATGCTGATGATACTGTTCTAGTAGCAAATATTATCAAAGATCTTCAGCAACTAATCAATCGAGTCGTAACAGCCAACGAAAGATTTGGATTAACTATAAACATAAGAAAAACCAAATGGATGGTAATAGCAAAGAGAAATCTACCTCCAGAATCTCTCGAAATCAGGGACAACACTGTAGAATAGGTCTCCACATTTAAATATTTGGGAACCAGTATAAGTGACAAATAGGGCCCAAGAAAGGAAACATATTTCCGAATTGAACAGGCCTCATATTGGGTAATCCCCTTAGTCCCTTACTAGCAAAAATTTTCATGAATTTTATAGAATCCAAAATCAATGAACATCCGTTTTTTTTAAAAAATTCATTTATTGGTATAGATATGTCGATGATATTTTAGCCTGCTTCACAGGAATAGATAAACAACTCAAAACATCTTGTGATTATGTAAATAACTTACATGTTAACATAAAATTTGCTACAGAAGAAGAAACTAATAATAGCATAAACTTCTTAGACTTAACTATAACAAAAAATAATACTAAACATACGTTCTCTATTTACCACAAACCATCGCATACTGACACAACAATACATAATAAATCATGTCACCCAATCCAACACAAACTAGCTGCCTTTCATAGTATGATCCATAAATTACTATCTATTCTATTAAATGAAAAAAATTTTCTTAAAGAACTAAACATAATAAAACAAATTGCAGTAAATAACGGATATAATGTAGATATAGTCAACAAAATTTTAAAAAAGAAAAGATATAAAAAAGCATTAGAACTCATTTTTCCTAGATAAAAAATGAATCAAGAACGCTATAGTGTTATTACATACATAGGCGAGACTAGCACTAAAATCAGAAATGTCTTAACAAAAAACTAAATATAAATGTAGCATTTCAAACAAATAATACTCTAAGCAAATATATAAAAAATAATAAATCAAAACCAGACAAAGAGCAAAAATCAGGTGTTTATAAACTTAACTGTGAAAATTGCGATTTTACTTGATATTGGCCAAACAGGAAGAAATTTTTAAAAAAAAAAGAATAAAAGATCATTTTACATCTTTTATAACTAGTAAATCAGACTTAAATTACGCTAACCATTTAATAGAATCAGAACATCAGCTTAATAAAAACTTTGAAATTTTACATGTTGAAAATAAAGGGTATCCATTAAATTTGCTTGAATCTCCGGAAATCAATAAACTTAAAAATACTAATTAATTGTTAAATGACCAATAAGAATAAATAATTCACCTCTCTTAAATATATTTCAATAATACCATTCTGAATTAATTTGATGATATTGTCATAATAGCCGACAATCTAGGTCATGCCCAACAAATGCTTACCGAATTGCAAATCAGCAAATATTGGTCTAAATATTAATTTTCAGAAAACCTTATACAGTGACAGGCAGAAAGTGTACGACGTATGGGATTTTCCTTTATTGTTGAATTTAGAAAAAAAGTGAGTTTATAGGTGGATTCTGCAATACTTGAAACCCAAAAAATGATTGTCTTTTCGCGGAACATTTGAATTTTCTAAAGTTTAAAGTTCAAGAGTTCCTGTTTGTTAAACTATCAAAAATATTTATTATGAAAAAATATTAGGAATTTTATTTTACGGTAGTATTCAAAATTTTAGATAGATATTTTAATCAACAGAAAAACAATTACAAGGAAATTTTTATTTTCTTATCTCGAAATATATTTATTAGATTGGTACAAGAATTTAAATGCTTATTTTCTGATTTCAAGTTATGTTTTTACTTGTTTTAAAAGCAATAATTAAAAAATTCTGATTTCGGACAATTATAGAATATTTTTATTCTGTTACTTGCAGTTTGAGGTTTTTCTTTAAAGGACACTCTAGCATGATAATTTATTACAAAACAGAAAGGAAAACAAGTACATTTAGATTTATTAACGAAAGATAAATTTACTTCAATACTTTGAAATTTTTTGAGATTTTCCTTACAGTACAAATTTGTATTTACGCATATTGATATGCTATATATACAATTATATTGTATATTGACATGCTATAACAGGCAATTCGGATTTCAAAAAGGCATGGGTACATGGGAAGCTTTACTCTCATTAAATATACTGGCCCAGCGTTGTAAAAATATGAATGTAGATGTATATGCATGTTTTATAGATTACAATAAAGCTTTTGACTATGCAATACACGAGAAATTTAATGAAAATTCTAGAAGCAACAAATATAGACAAAAGAGATCTACATATTATTAAAAATCTGTATTGGAATTAATCAGTGGAAGTTAATATTGGTTTGGAAAAGTCCTAAAGCATAAAAATAACACAAGGTGTAAGAGAGGGATGCATTTTCTCGTCACTTTTATTCAATCTTTCTTCAGATGCTGTGTTTAAAGAGGAGGTTTTATGAATCCTTTGAAGGAACAACAGTTAATAGGATTACAGGGAACAATATACGGTATGCTGATGATACTGTTCTAGTAGCAAATATTATCAAAGATCTCCAGCAACTAATCAATCGAGTCGTAACAGCCAGCGAAAGATTTGGATTAACTATAAACATAAGAAAAACCAAATGGATGGTAATAGCAAAGAGAAATCTACCTCCAGAATCTCTCGAAATCAGGGACAACACTGTAGAACAGGTCTCCACATTTAAATATTTGGGAACCAGTATAAGTGACAAATAGGGCCCAAGAAAGGAAACATATTTCCGAATTGAACAGGCCCGAGTAACATACACGAATATGAATAAATTTTTCCATCATACAAATCTCAGTTTCGAACTCCGAATGAGAATGGTGAGAGCGTATATATTCTCCGTGCTATTGTATGGAGGTGAGTGCTGGACTCTTGATCTTTGATGTTAGAAAAGCATTGGACTGATTGTATCGTCCTTGAAGGAGACTATGTTGATGAATAAAGTCGAATTTTGCAAAAAAAAGATGTGTTTTAAGTAGCTAGACCAAAGACTTTTCAGCCTACGTGTTATACCATACTCTTTAGAAGCATCATTGACCTCACCGGTCTTTAGAGGAAGGCTTCCCTGTTTTCCTCCTATACACAAATATTTAATTTTCTTGCAGTTAATTGTTCAGTTTTTATAATCTTCAAACAGTTTTCTTGTCATAAATTCAAGGGCTTCTTTGTCCTGAGCAATAACCATCTGACCGTCGGCAAAATGTGGAATCTACAACTTTGTTTCGTTGGTAAACTGTATTCGCATTCATCCACATGCTCCTCGCCATCTCTCTAATGCATCATTCAGATAAATTTTGAATAACATAGGAGACAGACAGCAGTCCTATTTGACACCCTTTGTTACAGAAAAAATTTCGCAGAGAATGTTTCCCAACTTTATTCGGGAACGTGACTGGTCATACAACTGTTTTACTAAGGCGATTGCTGTACTATTCTGATATTTGCCATAGTTTTTTCACTGGGACGGTATCATACGCTTTGGTTAGGTGCACAAACAGTAGACGGAGCTCTCTGTTCGTTGATGTCTTTTTTCGTTTAAGTGTAATTTACGAGGATGGATTGAAAAGTTCGCGACCTCACCAAAAAATAGTTATAATATTTTTTTATAGTACCCTTAAGAAAATCATACTTTCTTTGGTTGTCACAGTGTAAAATTTTGTTGCTGTAGAATTTGTGGTTTTTAGGTTAGAACGACTTTAGTGAGACCAAGTGCAGTGTTTTTGAAAAAATAGAAAAAAATTGAACAACGTGCGGTCATTAAGTACCACTAGGAGAATCTGCTCCGTCATATACCACTGTGAAAAAATGGGTTGCAGGATTTAAACGTGGACGAGAGAGCATCGAAAAGGTTCCTCGCTCCTGCCGACCCTCGACGTCTACGACCGAAGAAAACATCGGCAAAGTGTGTGATCTCATACTGAAAGACCGTAGATTAACTATCAGGAGATTGCAGACACTATAGGCATCTTATATGAACGAACACAAAACATCACTGTCAACAAACTCGGATTTTCTAAGGTTTCCGCTAGGTGAGCCCCTAGATTGCTTTCAGTTGAACAAAAACGAATTCGACTCACGATTTCTCGCGACTGTTTGGAGATGTTTCAGGCTAATCTGCAAGATTTTCTTAACGGATTTGTGACAATGGACGAAACCTGGGTCCACCACTATACTCCGGAGTCAAAACAACAATCCAAGCAGTGGAAAAAATCTGGTGAACCGACCCCAAAGAAAGCGCTGGAAAAGTGATAGGGTCAATTTTTTGGGATGCTAAAGGTATTATTATGGTGGACTACCTTCCGAAAGGCGAAACAATAAACTCGACTTACTATTGCACGCTTTTGCGTCGTTTACGTCAAGAAATTAAAGATAAACGCCCAGGATTATTGAGAAAGAAAGTTTTGTTCCATCAGTACAACGCTTGCGTTCACACGTCTGTTGAGTCTATGGCTCAAATTCGTGATTGTGGTTTCAAATTGCTGTCCCACCCGGCTTATTCTCCTGATTTGGCATCTTCGGACTTTCATCTGTTTCCAAATCTAAAAAAACACCTCGGTGGCCAGAAATTTTCATTAATTGAAGAAGTCGAAACTGCAGTTAACCAGTATTTTGAGGAATCTTTTTTTCAAACAGGTGTGGAAGATGTGCATAGAGCATATGTCGAAGAATAAAAATATTTTTGTGCGTATTTTATTTTGTTTTCTTGACTAGGCCGCGAACTTTTCAATCCATCCTCGTAGAAAGAAAAATCTTACATATCGCACACTTTCAACCTGTCACTGTATATCTTGTAAATGACGGAATTTTGTTAATTAAAATTAAATAATAGGATAATCAATTCTTTAATAGCAACCAAATTCCAAAACAGTCAATGGGATTTGTCCTGCCAAACAGGGTTGAATGTTTTCGATATATTCAGAGCATTTACTCCATAAGTATTGAGGAAATTTGATAAACATGGGACCAATAGACCTTAAATCTATCGCCAAATTACCAGACCAATTTAGTTGTCGGTTTTGTTTTTGTCGAGAATTCCACTGTCTTGTGAAACGTAGCCGTTTTCTAAGTAATAAGTAGCGTTATAATTGGCAAGCATTTTATGTAGTGTAAAAAGTACAGAGACGAGTATTTTTCATGCTTTATAAAGTCGATTTAATAAGAGTCTGGTAAGGTTCTTCAAAGTTAGTTTGGGTGTTTTAGTTATTTCCCTTATTTTAAAACTTAATTAGTTTAAATGCGCGGGTGACAAAATACTATTTTTTAAAAAATAAAATAAACAAATTATATTAAACAAGTTTTTTGGCAATGTAATGAGCGGTCTGAAAAGTTCTCAACCTAAAAATGAAAAAAAACTTCTTTTTTCAGTATAATCTCCTGAAATTTTAATACATTTATTGCAACATTTTTCCAATAATTCAACACCATTATTAAAGTGTGGGCCTGTAAAATATCCATCCACGGTTGCAATAGCTTCGTGATTTGATGTAAAACGCTTTTTAGTCAGGCTTTTTTTTGGAAACACTAATAGTTAGAGGGAGCCAGATCTGGTGAATACGCTGGATGCTCAAGGAATTAGTACTTTAATTAGTTGACTTTTGCCATCGTCAAAACACTTGTGCGAACACGTGCATTGTCTTGATGAAAAACGATTCTTTTCTTCTTTCACGCAGGTCTTTTCTCACGAATTTTTACATCCAACTGATTGAAAAGGTTATAATAATAATATAAAAGTTAATTGTTTTATCTTTCTGAAGATAATCGATCAACAAAACACCTTTGTAATCCCAAAAAACTGCTGTTATGGCAACAGTTTTTACCATAACCTTTCCTGCTGATGGAACCGTCTTTGCCTTTTTTGGTGCACTTCCGCAGGCTGAAATCCATTGTTTCGACTGTTCTTTTTTCTCTGGTGTATAGTGGTGGATCCAAGTTTCATCAACAGTTATGAAACGATGCTTTAAATCCATTTTATTTTGCTTAAAACTATCCAAACACGCTTGAGAAATGCGCATTCGAATGGGTTTTTGGTCAATTGTCAGCAAATGCGGCACCCATCTTGCACAAACTTTTTTATATGTCATTCTTTATGCAAAATACTTCCAGTTCGTTCTGTTAAGATGCTTATGGCCTCAGCTATTTCACGCACTTTAACTTGTCGATCATCTAACACCATATCATGGACTTGTCGAATGATTTGTGGTATTGTAGCAGATCATTTTTGAGGGTTGTACGACCAGATTTTAAAAAAGCAGCTCATTTTTTACAGTTTATACACTATTAACAATGTCGGATGAATTAATCTTGGTGTTAAATATTCAGTTAAGAGTTTAAAAAAAAACACGTAAATCGGATAAATGGTTCTTGAATTATAAGCTCACTAACGGACAGACAGACAGACAGAGAGACGTTGCATTTTATATATATTATTTTCTTTGCTACATGATATTTTTCCACATTTAATGGTTTAGGCAGTGTATTGCAAGAGAACGCGCTAGCGGCAAACCTTTTTTCGACTTGATTCACTGTTATCGTCACTGCTTATTCCTTATGTTACCTAACGTAATAAAATATATCCTGTGACCTGGTCAGAGAACAAATGTGTGTTTTTAAAAAAAGCACGTAAATCGGATAAGTGGTTCTCGAGTGATAAGCGCACTAACAGACAGACAGACAGACGGACAGACGGACAGACGGACAGACCGACAGACAGACAGGCAGAGAGACGTTGCATTTTATATATATTATAGATGAAACGTCCCTCTGTCTGTTAGTGCGTTTATCACTCGAGAGCCACTGATCCGATTTACATTTTTTTTTTGTAATTCGTATATATGTTCTTTAGCCAGGTTATATAATAATAATAATAATCTATATAATATATATAAAACGCAACGTCTCTCTGTCTGTCCGTTAGTGTGCCTATCGTTTGAGAACCACTTATTCGATTTACGTGTTTTTTTTTTTTAAATTCTTAGCTAGGATATATTTTATTACGTTAGGTATCATAAGGAATAAACAGTGATGATAATGGGGAATCAAATCCACGCGCGCGACTAGTATATATATATATATATATATATATATATATATATATATATATATATATATATATACTAGTCGTAATATACACGGACTTTTCTAAAGCCTTTGATAGAATATCTCATTTTGTTTTGCTGCAGAAGCTTTGGCGTATGGGTTTTGGTGTGAATGCGTGCAGTTTGTTTTCTTCATATTTGGGGGGCCGCTCTCAATCAGTACACTGTAATGGATATATTTCCGATTCCTATACCGCAACCTCTGGCGTGCCACAGGGATCCAATCTTGGTCCCCTACTATTTTGCTATATATTAATGACCTCTGTGATACTCTGAATTGTGGCAGGCTGCTTTTCGCTGATGATCTCAAGCTGTATGCGCCCGACTCATGTATTCAGGACTGTAAAGTGCTTTAAACTGAGCTTTGCGTGCTTGAGGATTGGTGTAAGCACAATAAATTAGACTTGAATATTTCTAAATGTAAAATTATGTCGGTGACGAGGAAAAACCATATAATAACATATGAATATTCACTAGGAACGTCAACTCTTGGGTGCACCACCAGTGTAAGGGACTTGGGAGTAGTATTCGATAACAAAATGAATTTTTCTAATCACATTAGTAACGTAACCCTGGAAGCCAATCGTCTATATGGTTTTATAGTGCGCATCTGTAGAAGCTTTAATATAGATGAACGAAATATATGAGTCTTATGTGAGATCCAAACTAGAATATGCCTCTCTTATTTGGAGCCCATATTATTTATGCTACAAACTAATGCTAGAACGAGTTCAAAAAAGATTTCTAAAATATTTATCATATAAGGTAGATGGTGTCTATCCGATGAGAGGAATAGAGTACTCTTTGTTATTGGAGAGATTTAATTTTCAATCACTTGAGGCTGGCAGAGAGTGTTCGTCTATAATTTTCTTGTATAGATTGTTGCACGGAGTCATCGACTGTCCTCAGCTGCTATTGGAGGTGGCTATATTGGTGCCTAGAATTAATTCACGACATACTGCTACTTTTGTTTGTTCACGTGCTAGGACTAATCTCAGGTTAATTGAACCAATTAATGTTATGTGCAATAAATTTAACTTAATTAGTAATGAATGTGACATTTTTGCAGACACCGAAAATAAGATTAGGTCAATATGTTTAGATCATTTCACTTGATAGGACATTTATAAAAATTCATTTAGAAACTTGTTTTGCTTGTTGGATGTTTGTTTTATTTCACTTTTATTCTAATTTGTAGTGCACTGATTCATTTAATTTCTTTATTCATTTTTATTTCTTTTTTCTTTTTTTTTTGTTGTTTTTGTCTATTTTTGTTGTTACTTTAGTACCTTAGTTTTAAGAGAAAATTTCATTCATATTCTTTTTTGTTTTCCCTTTAAATGGTTCTTACTGTTGGGAATAAAGCTATTATATATATATATATATATATATATATATATATATATATATATATATATATATATATATATATATATATATATATATATATATATATATATATATATATATATATATATATATATATATACATACATACATACATACATACATACATATACATACTCTTCACAAGCATCAGTGACCCCACCTGTATTTAGAGTAAGGCTTTGCTGTTTTCCTTCTTACACACAAATATTTGGTTTTCTTTCAGTTAACTGTTAAACTCTAATTTCCACAAATTCAAACAGTTTTAAATTATCTTATATAACAATATTTTAAATTATATCTATTTAAACCTTAAATGGAATGTTACGTTAGCGCCTGTAAAAGGAAATTTACTATTAGCAAATTGAATCCCTTTTAATGTTTCTGTATATTTCTAAAGGAAATTCATTATTCTTCTATGTACCTTTTATATGACATCAAATGCTTTCATGTACACGTATGTTGTACGGCCACTCCCTTCCAATTAAAATGGTAGATGAAAGTGTCTCCAACCTAAAATGGAATTAAATATAAAGTTTTCTTTCCCGTAAATTTGGTCGTCATTATTTAAACGCTGCAAATATTCCTTTCAAATACCTCTTCTACGCACAAAGGAACAAATGTCTTTTTGACGTTGTCAACGCATAAAATGAACAAGCAAATACACTAAATATTTGGATTTATTCGAACATACAGTGTGTCCTGAATTTGAGGCTTTTTATTTTGTTTGAATCTTGGTTATTATTGGAGATCGGAGGAGTTTTAGAGAATTTGACGTCTATGCAATGGAATTTAAATGGTTATTAGTATTTCGTACAGAAACACTTATGGAATCACTCCGGTATTCGTCCGTTTGTCTGCCTATCTGACTGTCACATCTGATTTTCTCGAAAACTATTTGACATAGAAAATTGAAATTTGTCACAAATACAGGAATTAATGGTCCAATCAGAGCCGGTTATAAATGTTAAATTTTGATTTAAGGGTTAGTTTTGGGGGCGTGAAATCGGAAAAGAAAAAAACAATTTTTTCTAGGTAATCTAGTGGAGTGTCAAATGAAAGCTCGTGAAGACAATCAAAAATATGTATGATGTAATATTTGCGCAAGCTTTTCCTGAGATTATTTTTAAAAAATTGCCAAAAGTCGCTGTCCTCCCACCTTATCTATCTGTCCCTAAAAGTATTAGTCACTCTAACCATTAGTAATTGCAGGTTCTGCAGACTGTCAGCGAATATGACCGTGTCATCAGCATATCGAATATTATTCATTCTCTCTCCATTCAGTAGAATCCTTACATCAAGATCTATCAGAGTCTTTTCGAATATTCCTTTGTAGTAAATATTAAATCATAGTAGAGATAATATACATAATTTTTTAACATCTTGAAGGATTTGCATGCAGATAGAAATATAAAATTTAATACATAACAACTGTAAAACCAAAATCCAACAAAAAATCAACAAACCCATATTAATTTTAAATTTAAAAGGAAAACTGCATTATTAATCTGCTGGTAGTTTTTCCTAATCCAGACTATATCTCTAAAGGCGAATGTACGTGATATTCCAAGGGAGAGCGTTAAATAATTTAGGTCCTGTGTTTCTGAGTGGCTGTGTATGCCGACTGTGAAATCGCTACACTCTCATTTGCGATTAATCCTGTGAAAATTCTCTGTTCAAGTCTACTGTTATCTTTGAAATTAGTTTGCACATATCTAAGATCTTTTTAACATATAGGTGTCTTAATGTTAATACATTATTTTTACCATAAATAGATTTTTTGCAAAATCTCTTTTATTTTTATTTAAAAGTGTTGTAGTTATATACTTTTGAGTAACAAACAATGAACGAAAAACCATGAAACATGCACTTCCCCAACACATTTAGGTCGTAACTCAAAATCGTTTTCACTTTTGCTTGGTTGCCCTATTACCTCGGAGTACACGGGATTGCGTTTTTTGCTCACTGAAAATGCTTATTCAGCATTTTATTTATATCTATTGTGAAAACTTAGCACAGGCTCGCCCGACTCACCAGGCCGTCCAAAATAGTTATATTTTTGAGACTGGTCACCGCATGCGTAGGTAGCTCTATTTTAGTTACACTTACTCAAAAACACGCTCGTAAAATCGTGTAATGACAATTTTTATCCACATGAAATGCACATTACAAAGAATATATTTGTTTTAATAAAGGTTTAATTTTAGCTATTGAAACAACTCTCGATAGATTGATCACTTGGTCACGGCTATTTTTAAGACCTATGTTTCAATTTTGTGGGTTAATCTTAGCAGATAATCTTAACAGATATACTGTCGTGGACTTTTCTGTAGACCCCTTTAAGTCGTACAATTCTTCTATACATCATTTTTATATATCTTTTGCTGTAAAGGCAGCGTTTACCAAAAAGTCGCCAGCTTGACTGTTTTTACGTTGAGTTGCGTCACTAAAATTGTCATTAGTCAGCCCTTTTTGTTATAACTTTATAAAATATAGCCTATGTTAATCCAAGGAATCAAGGCTACATACCAGTTTTTTAAATCAGATCAGTAGTTTCATAGATTATCTCTGACAAACAAACAAATTCACAAACTCTACTTCTTTATTATATTCGTGTAGTGCAAAGTGTTACTTTGCACACATTAATGCGCGAGTATTGTTTTTCAATATTGCAAAAAATAAACAAATTTAAAACTCTACTATTTACATCAGTTTTCGGGTTATCATTTTCGTTAATATTTCTGACCATCTAACATCGATGTTTCGTCGAAATCACGTAAAATCCAAAATGAGTCACTTGTTTGTGTGTCGGTTTCAAGCAGCCTTTCTTTTGTTCCAATCCAAAGGGGCCTAAAATAAACACACATTCTGCCGTCTGTAAATATATTAAAAAGTCAGTGTCGTTTATGAAGAAGTGGGTAAATCGTTTTAACGAGACGAAAAATGTCGACATAACCATTTTGCATGCTGGATCTGAATGCCAAAACGTGGCTCGGTAGCCTTTGTACTTATGATATTAAATTACGAAGCACGTTTAAGAAACCTCCGCTGGGCAAAAATCATGTCGCGAAGCGGCTGGCTTGGGCCCACGATAAGATACTAGAGTGGTTGGACACCAACTCTATTGAAACCGTTTGGTCTCTTGTAAAGAGAAAGCTCAGAGGAAAGGCTCTAAAGCTTAGACCCAGTTGTCTCTCGAGATTCGAAAAATTTGGAGATCATTGCAGAAAATCTCGTGGACACCATGCCTCAAAGATACCAGGCGATTATTGATACAGGAGGCGATTGGACAAATTACTAAGGTAAAGTAAATCCCAAGATATAAGATCCTCCTTTTTGCTTATAAAACGACCCTATTAAGGTTTTGTGCATAGTTGCCAGGTATTACGATAAACGTATTTTTATTTTACCTGCTTTGTATACCGCCCTCACTTGCACCTGTAATCGTATTGGATCTATTTTTACCTATATAACATATTTACTACCTGGCATACCGGTTTTGTAGCCCTTTAAGTATTTGATAATATAGGCCTAATAACCACAAGTCCCCATTATGATTCGAACGATACTTTTTATTATTTTTATTCTTAGTTTTACTTACAAGTTACAACGTAACAGTTCTGTTTTAATTATGTGGCGTCCATGGGAAAATTGAAATAGTGGCTATCGCAAGAGAAATCATTTATCACTTGACGCTAAACAAATAGTGAAAAAAGTTTACGACAGTTTGATAAAAAAAAATTTGAATAAACAAAGTGCTTTGCAAGAAACTAGTGAACTAACAAAAACCCCAATTCCTACGATTAAGGGTATTGTAGGAAAACCATCACTCAGGAACAGAAAAAAAAGGAAAGATTTTCAAATGCATCATGTAGACGATTGTGAAAAAGATGTGATCAGAAGAGAAAATATATTCTATGTATGAAGGGCAGTTGGTGCCGACACTAGACAAAATAAAATTAAGACTGATGCAGGACGGGAACAATATACATTGTGGCCGATCAACCCTTCACAGAATTCTCTTAAGAATGAGATTCACGTTCTGAAAAATCAACAAAAGGCAAGTAGTAAGGGAGTCAGAAAGATTACGAATCTTGCGACATACTTATTTACAAGAAATTAAAAAAAAAGTATCGATCAAGGAATTGACCAGTAATTTACCTTGACGAAAACATGGTTTGATAACCATGATACTGTGCAAAAAGGGTGCGTTGACAGCAGTACAAAATGTCAGGCTAACGAACCTGCAAATAAAGGTAAACGAATAACCATTTTGCATGCTGGATCTGAAAAGGGCTGGGTTTCAAATTGTCTATTATTATTTGCAAAAAACATAAAAGATTCTCCACTGATAATTACCATCTAACATCTTTAATTTAGTTTTATATGTTTGTCAAGTAAGAACGTGTCCGCGATAATTCATTTTAAGACAGGCTATAATTGCTCGTTGTTAGCACACTATAGAACACAATGATGACAAAAAATGTTCTCGAAACACATTTTTTCAAGAATACGAGCAGTCACGTTCTTACAAGATAAACTGTAGTATGCATGAAATTTGCTCAAACTGGCTGCTGTAATTAGTCGCGTCCAATTGCAAAATGTCCGAAGACCTTTTCGTAAACTAAAAAACCTTTATAGTCGTTTATTTGATAAAACTTTTGATTCGTTTCTCCATAAATGCTTTTGTCTTAATTCATACAAATCTATTGAAATTAAACAAGACCTAAGTAACTTGTAATTAGCGTTTTTAGAATTCTCTCTGCAAAGACATTTTAAGTCACTTTACTACTTGGACTTTGATGTACAGATTTTTAACAGCAAGCAACGTTTTTGTTTTATTTTTAAGAGGTAATTTGCTAGTAAAGTTCTGCTGTTCCTTTTTATTGTTAATTAAAGAAAAGCTGCCACAATATACGGTGTTCCAGTATATTTTGGGTTTATTTGTGTCCCATAAATAAGTTCAAATTTGCTTGATAAGGTGACAACACAAACCGGAATCACGATTTTGTAGATTTAGTTTAAGTTATTTTGGATAGTTAACAAGAAGACGGAAATAGTTATAGTTTATATATATATATATATATATATATATATATATATATATATATATATATATGTATATATATATATATATATATATATATATATATATATATATATATATATATATATATATATATATATATATATATATATATATATATATATATATATATATATATATATATATATATATATATATATATATATATATATATATATATATATATATATATATATATATATATATATATATATATATATATATATATATATATATATATATATATATATATATATATATATATATATATATATATATATATATATATATATATATATATATATATATATATATATATATATATATATATATATATATATATATATATATATGTATATGTATATATATATATATATATATATATATATATATATATATATATATACCAAGTGGAATTTAATGCTACAAAAACCCAGACGGCAGTTTTTTTCTAAAAAGGTTAACGTTGCTGAACCCGACATAGTTATGGCGGGGCACTCCATTCCTCTAACATCGCCACTCAATTTGTTGGGCGTTAATTTGGGAGCAAATATGTCCTGGCATAAACATGTTGCAGGCGTAGCAAGGAGAGTTTCTCAAAAGTTGGGAATATTATGTCGAACCAGAAAGCTTTACACTCCACAACAACTGTTAATTCTTTACAAAGCTCAAATTCGACCCACTAGGAATACTGCTCCTATGTTTAGAGCTCCGCTCCCAAACATACGCTGCATTTGTTGGATTCTATTCAGAGAAGAGCTGTTGGTCTGATTGGAGACTCGGAACTGACCGGCGGCCTTGATTGATAAACTAAAATCTGTAATAGAAACTTCGTCTGTATATTAGCAGATTTCTAATGGTAAAATGTTATAATACTTGAAAGTTTCGAGTACAAGACGCTGAATTCTCCAAGTGATAACGTCATACATTACGATGTTGAATCGAATATAATTTAAAAATAGCAATATGCAACGAATTGAATATTGTAACATCTCCATTATTGAAGTTGAGCTGTAATCACGGCGAATTCTCCCCTATCCTGGGCAATTCTTAATCCAGACCTGTCCAATCTCGTGTATTTTTCAGCCAGGAACATTTTCGACCCCCCACTTCCCCTTCAATTTTCCCCTCCATCAACAACCGGAGCAGTGAGTAACGTAGATCCCTATAAAAAGTCCCAAGTAACGAGTTTTTTGTCTTTTAATAAATGACCATAGTTCTCTTTCTCTACCCATTCGACGAAGTACATCGTCATTAGTAACACGCTATGTCCAAGAGATCTTCAATATTCTGCGCAAAAGACTCCAAGCAATTCATTGATCGTACGCCCAAAGGTCCAGGCCTCAATTTCATATGAAAGCACTGGATATATATAGACATTTACAAAACGATAACGAGTATCCAAAGAAAGGGTTGAGGCTGTGAGGAGGTGTCTCATTTTGAGAAAAGCCGCTCTAGCTATTTCAATGCGAACTCGTACCTCAACTTCAGAATTCAAATCATTAGTTACCCAACACCCTAGGTATTTAAATTTGTTTACTTATTCTATCAATTGATCGTAAATACGAATATCCGTTTGCAACCCGGGTGTTCTTGGAATGACCATTACTTTCGTTTTATTAACGTTTTTTCATGCCTAAAACGCGGAAGTCCATCCGCTGTATCTGCTATAATAACGGTATCATGAGCGTACCTTAGGTTGTTAATGATTTTGCTATTAACTTTGATACCATCTGTGGCATTCTCTAAGGCCTTCTGGAATATGTGCTCAGAGTATAGATTAAACAGGAGCGGGGGAAAGAACACATCCCTGACGAACACCTCTTTTTATTCTTATTTCTTCAGTCTCTCTGCTATTTACTCGTAGTGTCGCCACCTGATCCTAATATAGGTGAGTAATGAATCTGATGTCATTTTCGTCAAGGCCTATATTTCGAAGCATTTGTATTAATTGTAGATGCTTGACTCGGTCAAATGCTTTTTCGTAGTCGATAAAACACAAGTAAACGTCCTTCCTTTGATTTCTGTAAAAATACACTCAGCCCGAAAAGTGCTTCTCGAGTTCCAAATCCTTGTCTAAATCCAAATTGCTCTTCGCTAATATCTTGCTCGCATTTATTGCGTATTCTATGGTGAATGATCTTAAGCGTTACTTTCAAAGCGTGGCTCATTAGGCTTATAAGACGGAACTGTTCGCATCTGTTTGTTTTTTCTAGGTAATGGTATGAACATAGATTTAAGCCAATCCTTTGGTATAGTTCCTGTACTGTAGATGGAATTTATGCAGTTGCACAAGATAGAAATATTTTTTGCATTTAAAAGCTAAAACATCTCCGCATAAAGATTATCAGGTCCAGGAGCCTTTCCAGTTTTTGCATGCTTTATTGCATCCCTAACTTCTGGTGGGAATATATTTAAAGAAATTTCGTCTGTAATGAGTTTTGGTAATTCTCTGTCGTCATCAAAGGTATTTTTAATGTATCGTAATGTATCGAGCCCATTCTTCTTCTAGCTCTTTTTGTGCGGTTAATATCTGATTATCACCATTTATTAAATATGTTGGTGTTCGTGTACTGTCTTGACCGGTAACTTCTTTAACTTTTTTATACATACTCAAATAGTCATGCTTTAGCTGTAATTCTTTCATTTTCTGACAATTGTTCTTCCATCCACTTCTCTTTAGCCTTTCTTATAAACTTTCGAATCTGTTTACTGATCTCTTTGTATTTAGTTTCGTTATTGTTTTTATACTGTCTTCTTTCATCCATTAGTCCGAATACTTCCTGGGTCATCCATTCTCTTTTCCCTGTCTTTGTTGGCATAATAAGTTTTTCGTTTTGAACTTTCACTCAGATATTTTTAAATGATTCCATTGTGGCTTTGACTGATAGCAAGCGGCCTACTGAAATTGTTTGACTTATTTCTTGGTTGAGTGTTTCAGTTACTTGCGATCGAATTTCTGGGTTCCTCAGTAGTCGAAAGTTGGGTCTTACATTATATATATATATATATATATATATATATATATATATATATATATATATATATATATATATATATATATATATGTATATATATATATATATATATATATATATATATATATATATATATATATATATATATAATACAATACATTAAAATTCCGGGTTTCAATCCGTTCGTTTAACAATGAATTTGCACGACGTTTCGCCAAAATATCATTTGACATTTTCAAGTGCTCTTGCTGCTGCTACTCTATACTGTGATCTTGCTGCTGTTGCCGCTCGAAGCTAACTTAGTTATTAGTGAGTTAGCTTATTTATTATATTACCACATCGTCATGTGGTGTTAAAAGCGAGTTTTTTGTTGAAACTAAACATAAAACTTTATTTTTTGATGTCATGTCAGGATTAAGAATTTCAGAAAACATTGGAAATAATAGTTTTGTTCAATAATAATTAAAATTAAAAACAATTTTTTAATTTAGCGGTTGCAAATATTTATTTTAAACAGCATTTTGCTACGTAGCTTAGTTGCCCTACCTATTATTTTTAATTTTTTATGATAAATGTAGATTCAGAATATTGAAGTCCGAAATAATAGATTTATTCCATAATTTTAATGATTATACAGTTTTACATATTTTATTAGAATGTATTTTTTTCAATTTAATAGTTTTTTGGCAACTTTAAGTGTATTTTCTGAAAAAACCTCACTGTGGATGTCTTTTTTATGATTTTTTTGGATTCATCATAAAAAGTACTTAAGAAAACAAGTGTCTCACTTAAAAGGCAGAGATTTTTTTTTACATACCTGTGTAATTATATTGGCTAGCAGTCCTCTGGGCACGAGTGGGCTGTACTTACTTGGCTTGTGCTTGACTTCAACTTAGTGTTTTAATCTAGAAAAGTGACGATCTCTGAAAATGTTTCGTGCAATATTAGGCGCGACGTAGAATCATGATTCCTTACATAGTGGAAACTCTTTACTATAGTACGGGAAATCTTTATAGTATCGTAAAAGAACTGATATTCAGAGATGTCTCCATACATGGATCGACAGAATATAATTTTTCAAAGGACTATTGTGTGTTTTTTTTTTCATTTTTCGAATTCGCCATATTTTAGTCATTTTCAAATTTAAACTGTTTAGACTACCGTTTCCACGCCATCCAATTATAGCTCAGCTCTATAACTTTAAAATAGCCTTGTTTTCAGCTTTGTAAAATTGGTTTTAATCATTGCATGCGAGCAATTACCATCCATTGTTTAGCCTTCACAAAGCTCAAAGAGATCTTTTTTTGGCCGCTTTTGGCGTTATTTGTGTGTCTATCGGAGGTTTAATAAAGCTGTATTTAATATAATGGGTTCGTTTGGATCGTTTTTTTTTTGCTCAACTTGATCAATTATGGAGATAATTAATTTTTATATTTTCCTTTTTTAGCTAGTGGTAATTGCAATTTGTGAATAGTTATTATACAATGCAAATATACAATTCTCCATGAAGTAGTAACCAATAAAATAGCAAAAAAAAAAATCGGTAATATATCATAAACTAACTCAATACCTTAAATATTACTACGTTTTTAAACTCAGTTTAAAATTTTCATTTAAAATAGCTATAAAGTCTGTATATAATTTATCATTTATACATACTTTATCGTTTACTTTACCCACCGGAAATAATATTTTAGAATTTTTCAATCCCCAAAAATCCTGAGAAAATGAAAATTTGAATATAAGGATAGGCAGAAAGTGTACATTTGTAATAAAGAAAAATCCCATATATTGCACACTTTCTACCTGTAATATATATATATATATATATATATATATATATATATATATATATATATATATATATATATATATATATATATATATATATATATATATATATATATATATATATATATATATATATATATATATATATATATATATATATATATATATATATATATATATATATATATATATATATATATATATATATATATATATATATATATATATATATATATATATATATATATATATATATATATATATATATATATATATATATATATATATATATATATATATATATATATATATATATATATATATATATTATATATATATATATGTGTATATACATACAGTTGTGAACAAAAGTATGGAACATTTTCTTAATCAAAAATATAAAATACTATACTTTAGGAATAAAAAAACTACTCTTCTTTTGTTGACAATTTCTTTATAGAATTTTGTTAGTGACTATAAAAACTTTGTTTACCTTTCATGGTAGATAAGGTTTTTAAGAAACGCATTTTGTCCTTATCGAAAGCATTGAAATAATTTTAACATTCTGCTTTAAGAGTACCTTATTGCTGATACGAAGTAATTTAGTAGCATTGTTTAAGAGTGCGATTTTTGCCAAAATGCCAAAGTGCAAATATTACAGTTCAGATTTGAAACATAAAATTATTTTTCTGTATCAAAGTGGAAAGAAGCAAATTGAAATAGCGAAATTTTTAAACATGCATAGGGGCACTATTGATCCGACATTTAAAAGTGGTAGATCTCGAAAAACAAGTAAGTGAGTAGACAAAATTATAATTCGAAAAACGAAAAATGATCCCAAGAAAAGTGCTGTTGATATTAATAAAGAACTAAGGCAGAAATATCAGGGTGTACTGGTGTCAGACATGACTATTAGGCGTCGCCTGTTATCTGAAATTCTTCATGGTAGGCGTGCTGTTAAAAAGCCACTCGTTACAAAGTGTCATAGAAAACAGAGATTGAAATTTGATAAGGAGCATAAAGACTGCACTCAAAATCAGTGGTCTCTAGTAATCTTTAGTGACGAAAGTAGGTTCAATCTCTTTGGAAGTGATTCTTCTGGTTATGTAAGAAGACCAGTTGGTCTAAGGTATGACCCAAAGTACCTTGTACCTACTGTCAAACATGGCGGTGGAAATATCATGGTATGGGGTTGTTTTCGACGGTCTGGTACGGGGTCAATGGCAAAGATAAAAGACAGAATGAATACTCAAATGTATCTTGAGATATTGTAAAATAATAAGATTTGCCACTGTTATGGATTTTTCAACAAGACAATGACCCAAAAGACACATCTCGCTTGGACAAGAATTAATTTTCTGAACAAAGGATTCGGGTGATGCGCTGGCCTTCACAATCACCTGATTTGAACGCGATAGAGAATCTTTCGCCCTATCTGAATAAACAAATTAGGAAAAGAAATATAAAAAACCGGGACGAACTTTGGATCGCATTAAAACAGGAATGGAAAAAAATACCACCCGATTTTTGTGCTAGGCTTATTGATTCTATGGGCAGAAGATGTCAAGCAGTGATTGACGCAAAAGGATATCCCACTAAATATTAAATAGTTTTTGACATCTTAGTCGTCTTAGTGGAATTTTTATTTTATAACAAAAATGTTTCCATACTTTTGTTTGTGCATAATTTTGTTACGTTAAAAGCTAAGCAAATTATTGTTTAAATGTTAAGACTAAAGATGGGAATTTAAATGTTTCCTTACTTTTGTTCGTCACTGTATATATATATATATATATATATATATATATATATATATATATATATATATATATATATATATATATATATATATATATATATATATATATTTATATACATATATATATATATATATATATATATATATATATATATATATATATATATATATATATATATATATATATAAATACAATCTTAGTGGGGGAACTCGGCAAATTTGGGCGTGATAAGAGATCACACAATTTTCATTAAGCCAATATTTCGGTCCTGGATTGGGACCTTCTTCAGGGCAGAACTGAAAAGAAGAACATAGCGTATTCACTGATCGTGTCTGGGACAACTTTAAATTAATGATGTTATCATTAGGTTGTTATAATAAATAAAATTAGTGTAGAACAAGAATAAGATATTAGTCATAATAAGTTAAAAAAACTCACATGAGAAGTGCAAAGATTTCGTTAGCCTGAATGGCCGTAGGTTATACATACAAAAGTTGTTACATATAAAAGTTGGTTAATCCATAAAATATATAAAATACACATTAAAACACTGTAGACAAAATTCTAAAAAACAAATTTAAAACATGGATGTAATTGGGAACCTTGGATGTTGAAAACATCGTTAAATTATTTCACTTGTGACCACCACATATGGCCACCGCCATTTAGGAAAAATGACAAGGACGACAGGAGACAGCTGCCCGACAGAGATAAGGGGTTTAGTCAAGAAAACTCAATTAACCAGAATGCGGAGTCGACACCTGGAAGGAACCGATAGAAAAGGAAGTGCAAATATTGGACCCTAAGTGAGAGAGAGATAGCCAATTGAGCGACCAAAAAAAACCCGGTATGTGGTAGCGGAAGGATAAATCATAACCTAATTATAAGTAAATGGTGAGCGAGGGAGCGAGAGAGAGAGTAACAATAATGGGAGCAACGAAGAAGAAGATTATCTAATGAAATAATTATTAATTTATTAATTTCTTGTTGGAATCTGATTGGAGGAAGAGATTGTTGGCAAAAACCAATGAAGATTGGAGGCACCAGGAGGTGTTAGAGGGGTGACGCAAGGTACTGTCAATGGAAGGAAGACAGTAATCGCTAGGTGCAAAAAATGGCCCAGATAAAATGGAAGGAATCTGTGGAGCCCAGAATCAAAGAGAACCGTAAATAAAGAGAGGAAGGAGGAGAGAAACCCTGGAAATTACGGAGCTAAAAAAGAGACGACCAACGCGGTTCAGATGGATCATAAAACACTTGAAGACAGGGAATTATTGTGTGAAGTTGATTTATCACAGGATAGGAGGAAACTATATTGTTACTAAGACCATCCAGGTCGGTTCTTTTATTGATATTAAGGTGATTCTCCTGGATGTAACACATCTCAAGGAATTCTCTCTTGGAAAGATTGTTAGAGAAATGAAGAATTTTGGGTTCCCTGAAATTAAAAGAAGGACCATTGTCAACAGAATGGGTCGCCAAGGCACATCGGTGTGGATGGCATCTAGTGTCACTTTTATGGAGTGCAATACGACGATTCAAGGATTGAGAAGTTTGGCCAATGTAGATTGATGGACAATTGAGGCAGGAAATTGAGTAAACCAAGTCTGACATGGAAAGAACTGGCAGCGGGGCCTTCAGCTTGCTGAAGACACGTCTGTTTTTGAAGAAGTAATATTTAGCGATTTTAATGTTGGGAATGACACGCAATATGTGGACCAATTTGTTTGTAAGGCCAGGAATGAATGGTAAAGAAAGCAGCGACCAATTTATTTCGACTGGGGGAGTTAAAGGGGGAGGGAAGATATGCGGTAGGTGGAGGGGAGGGGGTTCTGGGGGAATTTGATGGATATGAGTAAGCTTGTTGACTTCATCTTTGGTTCTTAGTAAGAGTTTTCGATTGTATCCATTATCTATGAAAAGGTTTGTAAGTGTTTCTTGTGACTGGAGTAAGAAATCAGGATGGACTATTATCTTCAGTCTTCTATATAGGCCTTTGATGACGTTGACTTTCACCTTCCAATCATGGCCAGAGTTTGCATGGATATATCTCCCAGAAGAAGTAGGTTTTCTATACCAATCAAGTTTGATGATGTTATGGGAGTCTCTAACGACTCTTGTGTCCAGAAATGGAACAGCATTGTTGGTTTCTTCTTCCATAGTGAATTGTAGGTGTGGGTCGAATGAGTTGAAAACATGAAGAACTTCTTCTTTGCCATCAGCTGGTATGGATAGAATTAAATCGTCTACGTATTGATATAGGAATATCTTATTCTTGTTCTACACTAATTTTATTTATTATAACAACCTAATGATAACATCATTAATTTAAAGTTGTCCCAGACACGATCAGTGAATACGCTCTGTTCTTCTTTTCAGTTCTGCCCTGAAGAAGGTCCCAATCCAGGACCGAAATATTGGCTTAATGAAAATTGTGTGATCTCTTATCACGCCCAAATTTGCCGAGTGCCCCAACTAAGATTGTATTTTTAATAATTTTGGTAGATACGGCAATTTTTTGCTTTCTTTCTTTATTATATATATATATATATATATATATATATATATATATATATATATATATATATATATATATATATATATATATATATATATATATATATATATATATATATATATATATATATACCCAGCTATTTTACAGCCAAATAGATTGCAGTATACGTTAATTTTCCTTTAAAAGTTTCAACTTTCCACTGCCTAAACAACTATAAATTTTAGAATTTTATAAACCTATAAGTATATAGAGATCTTTGTAGTAATATTTCGTATGGAAAGTGTTTTTAATTCCATTCATTAGAGTCTAGGCAGTCTTTATGTCCTACCGAATATTTCTCAAAGTTTTTATTCTTCATTGTACCACTCAGTGATAAAAATCATATATCTATGCCGTTGTATTGATAATGAAATTGTAACCAAAGCTGAAAAAAAATTATCTAGAATATTTTGTTTATTGACTTTGGGTAGAAAATTATGTGTTTATGAGTGTTCTTTTATGGAAATTTTTTTTAAAACATTGAACTTTAAACGTAGTGCATTTTTGTAGTCTCATATAGTTTTTAAAATTCCTTTTCATTTGGTATACAACACAAAAAACAAACTCTTATTTTTAGGCATGTCAACATTACACTATTAGTTACACATAGGTTAATGTTCAGAATCCTATTCAAATATTTATTCTTCTCCATTAGTCATTAGTATACAGGTTGATCATTTTTAGACGCCCGGCCCCGATTTATGAAAAATTGTTGGATATTTATTTTTTTCCAAATGTGGAATGGTATAGGGCATATCAAGGAGTACGCTGACGTATTTGACATTTGATAGTGAAAACGATGCTGGGCGCCGCGACGCCAAACAACTTTTTTTTCCATCGACATACCTTTTGTAAAACGGCATTGGAAAGCCATAATTTTTTTCAAAATTTTTTCCTTAAGGTGTTTTCTCCTAATTTTTTTTGCAAAAAAGTTATGCATGAAAAACCCCCTAAAATAATATTTTTTGGTCATCGCGGTTGCCATGGATCGTATGCCACGTTTGGCAGTTTTCAAACAAGTTATGTGGTAGGCGGCTGTCATACTGTGGCGTTAATGTATGGTGTGGGATAATTGGGAGACATTTGGTTGGACTATACTTTTTTGAGGGAACACTAACTGGAAATAAATACCTTAATTTCTTGGTTAATACTCTACCAGTTTTATAAGAAAATGCTCCCCTTATTTTAAGAAGGCATATGTGGTATCAACACGATGGAGCACCACCTCATACAACTGCTGCTGTTAGAGAGTATTTGAATGAACGGTTTTAACGAAGATTGATAGAGGTTTGCAGCCTAGTTATTCAACGTGCAAGTCACCAGACGTAACGTCATTAGATTTTTTCTTGTGGGGGACTCTTAAAGATACTGTTCACAAAACTGCGACAAATAATATTGAGCACACAAAGGGAAAAATATCAGATTCGTGCAATAGTATATCTAGAGAAATTATTTACTAAGCCACTCATCAAGCGTGAACGAAAAGAATGAAAAAAATACATGATAGAAGAAGGAAGACATATAGAAAATTTATTTTGATGTTTTTTTTTTTTAAGTTTTAAATATTTAGTTTTATAAATATGTAATAATATTATGTATATGTTAAATATTATATATATATATTTTTATATGTGCTTTTATATATATATATATATATATATATATATATATATATATATATATATATATATATATATATATATTTAAGGCTCTGTTACAGCTGACGCTGTCTCCCTTTTCTCAACCTCGCGTTCCATTCTCTTCGATCTTCCCAGTCTCCTTCCTGTAATTCTCTGTGTTCCATTGTCCCATCGACGTCATCCCGCCATGAGCGCCTAGGTATTCCCTTCCTCCACTCTGTGATTTTCTAAATCCACCTTCTGTCGTCGCTTCTTCTTACGTGATCATACCATTTCAATCGTTTTTAGTGTTCTGTACGGAACACTTATAATCATCGGTGTCGGTCTGTCTGTCTTTCACAGCCGATTTTCTCCGAAACTATTTGACATTGAAAGTTGAAATTTGGTACTAATATAGGAATTGATGGCCTCATCAGAGCCGTATAGTTTTGAATGCTAAATTTTTACTTAAGGGGCTTAGTTTTTGTTGAGGGATTTGTCCAAGAAATCGGAAGTGAAAAAAAAGTATTCTTTTTACTAGGTCATCGAGTGTGGTGTCAAATGAAAGCTTGTGAAAACACGAGTTAAAAAGATATATAACCCATTGTTTAGATTGTTGTTTGGTCTCAGGAGTATATACGAAACGACGCTTATATATATATAAATATATAATATATACCCGTTCAGTCGAGATATATATCTAAGCATCTTAACGCTGTCATCCATATATCATGGATATATATAGTCGTAACCTCCACAGGCCGTCCAATGCGTCACTAATACTTGCGCACACTTTTCTTTTTGTATTATTTTTGAAAAAATCGCGAAAATATATCGCTGTCCCTCTACCTTATCTCGACAAGTACTGATCAAAAAATTTTGAAAAAATTCTGGAATATTCTCCACTGGGTATAGATTGAACGAAAATTATCACGAGTGCATTACCTTTAATAATTTATCTGGTATATAAAAAAAACAAAAATTTCAAGGTCATCAGTTTTCAGTAAAGATTGGAAACAAACTTTGTTGAAAATTCATTTGGGGTGTGTTTTGTGAAGTCACTGGTCCTTTTATACCACCGTAACAAAATTTTTTTTTTAAAAGCAATTAACGTACGGAACAGTAATTGTGCGAGTTCAACTTGCACTTGACCGGTTTTTTCTTCTATAGTATGTACTGCGTCTTTTGTTATTCCCATTCTCGTTCTTATTTCCTCGTTTCAAATCAAATGCCAATTCACTTCGGAGATTAATATTTATTAACTATTTATGACTTTGAATGAATACAAAATAACTGAGACAGTACGTTATCAAAATAAAATCTAAAAAATGTTATCTAATAAGGAATTTTTGTTTGACACACGTACACAATTACAAAAAAAAAAAACGAAACAAATCACTGTTCAAGAATAAATAATTTTACTTACCTGGAAGAACGTAATCTTTTTTAGTATTTCGTACGAAACACTTATAAGATTACTTCGGTGTCCGTCTGTCTATCTGTCTGTCTGTATGTCTGTCCGACTGTCTGTCTGTCACACCCCGATTTTCCTCCGAAACTATTTGACATAGAAAGTTGAAATTTGGCACTAATATAGGAATTAAGGGCCTCACTAGAGCCATGTTGTTATGAAAGTTAAATTTTGAGGTTTGAGTTAGTTTTGGGATGTGAAATCGGAAGTGAAAAAAAAAAAAAAATTACCAGGTCATCAAATGGTGTGTTAAATGAAAGCTGGTAAAAAAAAAGTTCAAAAATAATGTAATACTTGCGCACAATTCTCTTTGCATTATTTTTAAAAAAGTGCGAAAAATCGCTGTCTTCCCACCTTATCTCGAAAAGTACTGATCAAAAAATTTTGAAAGAATTCTGGAATATTCTCTACAGGGTGCAGATTGAACGAAAATTATCACGAGTGCGTTACCTTTAATTGGTATATAAAAAAACAAAAATTCAAGGTCTTCAGTTTTCACTAAAGATCAGAAAAAACTTTGTTGAAAACTCATTTGGGATGTGTTTTGTGAAGTCATCATTTTATATTTCCGTATTGAAAATTTTTATTTTAAAGGCAATCAACGTACGGAACACTAATGGCGCAAGTCCAACTTGTACTTGACCGCTTTTTTTAAATGTTTAGAACAAATTTTAGCATTAATTGAGATTTTTTATTTAATTCGAAGAACTTTTTTCCACACTTTTAGCCTGTCAACTTTTTCCACTTGTCCAGTTGCATTAGTAATACTTGAAAACATTTAAATCTACATTTAAATCGTTTTGAGGCGACTTTGACAATTGTAAACACAGCATAAAACTCTTTTTTTTTTGATTTTTCACGATTTTTAAGAAAATTGGCGCTTATGAGAGATTTAAAATTGCCCCTCAAGTTCATTTCCGGAAAGAGCCGCGAGATGTCGTATTGAATAGATAAAATCCCAATACTTAGTACTCCCATAAATCCTGTTACAAACATTCACGTACGCCCTCTATAAACATTAACACTTTTGTGGTGAAATTATGTATAGGATATGTTACTGAGTTGTTATACAGTTATTATGTGCAAACGTATTTACAATGCGAATTCTTTAAACAAAGCAGTGGGGTGATCGAGAAAATAGATTTCCTATTATAGCTTTATTTAAGTGTCGTATGTTTGTTGACCGGGAGATAAAATTATGTACTAAGACGGGAGATATAAAAGACAGGCAACGTTCAAGAAGACCAAATAGAGTTCGAACGCCAAACGCTGTTAAAACTGTAAAGGCGCGAATTGATCGAAATCCTCTCTGCAAACAAAAAATTTTATGTCGTGAGATGAAAATTTCGAAAAATTCTATTTCGTATTAATAAAGAAGATCTAAGACTTGGCGCTTATAAGAGACACATGGGTCATTTGCTAATGAAAGATTTAAAGTGTAAACGGTGGCAAAAATCTAAAAGTTTGTTGAGGAAATACGCTAATGACAAACAAAGAAAAATTTTGTTTACCGATGAAAAAATTTCCACTGTGGAGCAAGCTTTCAATAAGCAAAATGATAGGATTTATGTCAGATCTTCTAAGGAGGCGTCTGAATTTATTCCAGAAGTTCATAGGGGTCATCATCCAGCATCAGTTATGGTTTGTTGGGGAGTCAGCTTTGATGGGGTTAACACTATCCATTTTTGTGAAAAAGGTATGAAAACTCGGCCTAAAATATGTCAGGACACTATTTTAGAGAACGTTGTGAAACTCCTTAACCATACACTTTTCAAAAATAAGCATTGTATCTTCCCGCAAGCTTTTGCACCAGAACACAAAGCTGAAACAACACAAGCATAGTTTCAACAAAATGTGCTTTCAATTATTACTACAGAAGGTTGACCTTCTACAAGTCATGATCTAAATCCTCTAGATTATAAACTATGATCCCTCTTAGAGGGTATGGTTTGCTTTAAAAGACATGCCAATCTTGACTCTTTAAAACCCGCTTTACCGAAAGCGGTGGACAGTTTTCCTTTGGATCAAATGGGTGCTACTATAAACAGATGGCCTAATCGTTTGAGGGCTTGTGTAAAAGCAAGAGGGGGACATTTTGAGTATATGTTAAATTAAATTTGTCACTATGAATATATGAATTAATTCCATATTAAGTTGTTTTAATTTTCATAGAAATTAAATATTTAGGCAATATTATCATTGTAACAGTACTTATGGGAGTACTATGTAGTATAAACACATACCTTGATATCCGGCCGATACTTCATTACATACTCGTATTTCCTCTAATGTTTAATTAAATTTCTTCTGTTAATTAATTTCTCTTTCTTTTTAGGTATGTAGACAGTACACATACACATTAATTCTTGGTAAGTTTGAGAATATTGATTTTTAATTAAATTATCGCAATTATTTCAATCCTAACACCGGTGTTAAAAATGCCCACAAATCGAGGACATAGTTCATGTTATTATAGAAGTGGGATCACACGTATTTTATTTTGAAATCTTGTATAGTATAGTCGAAATTACTTTAGTAAAGCTAGTGGATCAGTTAATACAGGATAAAACCCTGGATTTTGTATTTTATAATTGGTCTGTTATCATGGTCCATTAATAGAAATATTACTTTTCATTTGAGGGCAAAAATAAACTTTTTCCTTCAACTTAGCATTTAATTATTATTTTTTTTTTAATACAAGTTCTTCTTTTTCTTCTTTATATAAGACAAGGTCTTGGTTCGTTTGTTTTTAAGCCTCTTGTGACGTAGATGTCCAGCTTTCGTGCCATCTTTTTGGCGGTCTGCCGAGAGGGCTTCTTGTTTCTGGTCAAATTTGTTTAACAAACAATTTCGTCTGCTGCAGAGTCATTTTTGAAATATATCAGATGTCCTAAAATTCACTATTTTTAGTGGCAAACTAGGCAGCAGGTGGAGACAGGCTCAAGGAATGGACCAATCCGTGCTCAAAAGAGCAATAGGATCCTAACCCAGAGTGTAGGCAGACCGCAATTACCTTAGTAAGTTGTCCAATCGTCTCTGGCATCAATAATCGCCTGGCATCTTCGAGACATGCTGTCGAGAGAATTTTCTGCATATTCTGCAAATTTTTCGAATCTCGTTAGACAACTGAGTCAAAGTCCCCAGAGTCTTTCCTCTGAGCTTTTTCTCTACAAAGGATCAAACTTTTCAATAGGGTTGGCGTCCGGTGATTGTGAGGGCCGAGTATATTTTTGTGGCCCTAAGCGAGCCGTTTTGCGACATGATTTTCGCCCAGCAAAGGTTTCTTCAACTTCGAATTTGATATTATGAGCACGAAGATGTTGTCGAATAGTCGCGGTGTCAATTTCGGGTCCCGTGAAAACAAAAACATGATTCGTTTTTCGCCTTTCGGAGTGACTGTGCCTATCGAGCCAAGTTTTGGCAAGTCGTCGACATTTTTCGTTTCGTTAAAATGATTTACCAGTTTCTTCACAAACGATACCAACTTTTTAACATATTTAGAGGCCGCGAAATGTGTCATTTTAGGCCCCTTTGAATGGGAAAAAATAAAGACTGCCTCGAACCGACGCGCAAACAAGTGACTCATTTTGAATCGCGAGAATCGTATCTACTTAAAATGAATTATCGCGGACACGTTCTTACTTGACAGACTGTAGTCGGAGGCACTGGCGTATTTACCTTATGGCCATGGCCCGAGGCGGCAGGCTGCGAGGGGCGGCTTTTATAATCGTTACCGACACTGAAAGAAAAAATAATTTTTATAAAACCAATATTTTCTTGATACAAGAATGAACATTTTTTTGCCCTAATCAACTATAAGCAGTTATATATATATATATATATATATATATATATATATATATATATATATATATATATATACATACATACATACATATATATATATATATATATATATATATATATATATATATATATATATATATATATATATATATATATATATATATATATATATATATATATATATATATACATATATGTACATATATATATGTATATATATATATATATATATATATATATATATATATATATATATATATATACATATATATATATATATATATATATATATATATATATATATATATATATATATATATATATATATATATACATATATACATATATATATATATATATATATATATATATATATATATATATATATGTATATATATATATATATATATATATATATATATATATATATATATATATATATATATATATATATATATATATATATATATACAGTAATACCCCGCTTAGCGCGACCCCGTTACGCGCGGTTTTCACTATAACGCGAATTTCAAATTTCGCGCTCATGTAGTCATTAACTTCTCTATGGTCGCGGGGGGATCCCCGCTTTCTCTGAATATTCTCTTTGAAGAATTGGGAATTCCCTGTCCTTCGACTTTGTTCTATGGGGATTTCCTCGTTCGTTTCGTGTGTTCATTTGTTCCGTAATGTTAGTTCGGTCGGCTGGCAGTTTTGTTTTAATATTTATTGGAGATACATACATACATAATTTAACCCTACGTTAAAAATGCCGCCTGTAAAGAAAAAAGAGCGTAAAAGCGTCACTTTGGAATTGAAGATGAAAGTGTTAAGAAGAATGGAAAATGGAGGCAAAGCAACAATTGTTGGGAGAGATTTTGGACTCTCAGAATCGACTGTGAGAACGATTTATAAAAATCGGGAAAAAATTAAAATCTCCAGCGAAGGTTCAACACCTATAAGTGCAACAAAACTTTCTCGTTCGAGATCATCTATCTTAGAAAGAATGGAGAAATTACTGTCAGTCTGGATCGAAGATTTGAATAAGAAGAACACACCACTAAGTCAAGATCTCATATGCACAAAAGCAAAATCTTTGTATGAGATGCTGAAAACAAAAGAAGGAGAAGGGAGTGCCACTCCGACTTTTGCTGCCAGCAGAGGCTGGTTCCATCGGTTCAAGCAGCGTTCTAATCTTCACAATATCCACATAACAGGCGAGGCGGCCAGCGCGGACATTCAAGCTGCAGCTGAGTTTCCAGACAAGTTTCAAGACTTCGTTAGACGAGAGAAAATTCCTGCTTGTCTCATCTTCAATGTTGATGAGACCGCACTTTACTGGAAAAAAATGCCATCTCGAACATTCATTTCTAAGGAAGAACGTCAAGCCAGTGGTTTCAAAGCTGCGAAAGATCGACTAACACTTCTGCTGGGTGTGGTAATGCCACTGGTGATTTCAAACTGAAACCTTTACTAGTGTACCATTCAGAAACACCCCGTGCAATGCGAGGCACAGACAAGACAAGTCTACCAGTTGTGTGGCGATCAAACAGAAAGGCGTGGGTTACACGGGAAATTTTTCAAGAATGGTATTCTAATAGTTTTTGCCCATCAGTCAAATCATACTGTGACAGAAATGGGCTTGAACCTAAAGTTATATTACTCTTAGACAATGCCCCAGGACATCCAACCTCACTTGATACGCCCAGAGACTTAAAAGTGTACGTAAAGTTCCTTCCACCAAACACTACGTCAATATTACAACCTATGGACCAGGGAGCAATAGCAAACTTCAAAGCTTATTACCATCGCCGCACTTTTAGCCAACTAATTCATGAAACTGACGGGGAAGGAAGACAGTCTATGCGAGAGTGGTGGAAGTCATACAACATTATGAAGTCTATTCACAACATAGAAGAGGCTTGGAAGGAAGTTAAAATGAGTTGTATGAATGGGGTGTGGCGTAATCTTTGGCCAGATGTAGTGGAAGCACCTAGAAGAATTGTCCAGATGCAGAGACAAGTGCTTGAAGACATTGCTGCAATGATTGAGGGGTCTGAACTTGAAGATGTCACGGTAGAAGATCTCGTAGAACTTGTAGCAACGCACGACGATCCTATTAGCAATGAAGATCTGATCGAGTTACAGAATAATCCTATCTACGATGAGGAAGAACAAGTAGAAAGAGAAAGTTTTATCTTCAGGGGAAATACAAAATGCACTTTCAAAAATTTATTCAGGTTTGGACATATTGCAGAGTATAGACAATAATGATGACCGTGTCTTGACCGTGTGTCAAACAATTAAAAACAGTGTTGGGTGTTATGAACGTATTTTACAAGAACGTAAACAAAACGTTACCCAAAAGACAATAGATGTATTTTTCGGTAAAAAAATAAGAGTATGTATTGCATAAAGTGTTCTTAGAATTAAAGTGATTGATTAAAATGATTTGTATTTTTTTTGTATTAAATTTTGACTATGTTTAATCATAAACCTCGATATACGCGAATTTCAGTTAACGCGATTTTTTTCGGAACGTATCCCTCGCGTAAAGCGGGGTATTACTGTATATATATATATATATATATATATATATATATATATATATATATATATATATCTATATATATATCTATATATATATATATATATATATATATATATATATATATATATATATATATATATATATATATATATATATATATATTTCTATATATATATTATATATATATTTTTTCAATTTCTTGGGCTTTATGGTTCTTTTGTTTTAAGGATAGAGAAATTACATCACGTTCTAGTTAGAAATTTATTGAAAAAGTTTCGCACTAATTTTTAGGCTATATATATATATATATATATACATACATATATATATATATATATATATATATATATATATATATATATATATATATATATATACATATATATATATATATATATATATATATATATATATATATATATATATATATATACATATATACATATATACATATATATATATATATATATATATATATATATATATATATATATATATATATATATATATATATGTATATATATATATATATATATATATATATATATATATATATATATATATATATATAACTATATATATATATATATATATATATATATATATATATATATATATATATATTTTCAATTTCTTGGGCTTTATGGTTCTTTTGTTTTAAGGATAGAGAAATTACATCACGTTCTAGTTAGAAATTTTTAGGCTTCTTCAGTTCATCTAAAAATTGAAATTTTCTGTTTTGGATATTCACTATATATATATATATATATATATATATATATATATAATATATAATATAATATATAATATACATATACATATATATATATATATATATATATATATATATATATATATATATATATGTATATATATATATATATATATATATATATATATATATATATATATATATATATATATATATATATATATATATATATATATATATATATATATATATATATATATATATTTTCAATTTCTTGGGCTTTATGGTTCTTTTGTTTTAAGGATAGAGAAATTACGAGTACATCACGTTCTAGTTAGAAATTTATTGAAAACGTTTCGCCTAATTTTTAGGCTTCTTCAGTTCATCTAAAAATTGAAATTTTCTGTGTAGGATATTCAATAGGACGCACAATTTTTTTTTTTTTTTTAATTATGAATATATAAAATTCTTAAACTTATAATACAATGTAGAAGGTGAAAATAATAAAAATACACACAAAAATATATATAAAAACTTACATGTGTGGGTTGAAACGAAGACACACTTAACATTCTTTAAAAGGTGTTACTAAGACGGTCACATTTTTTAAAATTTGTGCGAAACGTTTTCAATAAATTTCTAACTAGAACGTGATGTAATTTCTCTATCCTTAAAACAAAAGAACCATAAAGCCCAAGAAAGAAATTCTTATATATATATATATATATAATATATATATATATATATATATATATATATATATATATTTTTGAAAAAATATATATTTAATATTCCAAGGTTCAAGAATACACCCTTTTTTGAATTCAACTCAAAAAGAAAATTTAATATTATTATTATTATGATTATTATTTTTTTTAGTTTTTCATATATATATATATATTATATATATATCATATATATCCTATATATATAATAAGGCCTGTGGCTGATATAATATATATATATATCTGTGTATATTTGACTTGAAAAAAATATTTTCTTGACAGAAGAAAGTTGTAGTACTGATTATCATTACAATTGGAAAAAAAACTACTTTTGCCGCTGAGTCTGTCTGTGCGTGTATCAGTGTGTACACGCGCAAGAAATGAAACTTCTAAGTGGGTAATACACCCCGTGGAGTGTTTTTTTGTCTATTTTATTCGATTTTTAAAATAAATAGGATAGGAGAGACATCAGCAAAAGAAAATTTAATATTATTATTATTATGATTATTATTATTAACATTATAAAATTTGAAAATTAGTTATTTATTTCAATAAATGTATAACTAGGTTCATTATTTATAACATAAATTTATTTGAAATATTTTTAACGAAAATAATTATCTTAATGCCTAATGTAGAACCACTTGAACGATTCCTTTGCTTTCTGCCAAACATTGGTCACAAAGCAGAAGACATGTTGCTAGACATTATGGACACCTTTAAAACACTGAATATCGACATTGATAATTGCAGAGGTCAATCTTATGGCAATGCTAGCAATATGCAGTATAATGGCCTACAGGCTAAGATCAAAGAAAAATGTCAATATGCAACGTACGTACCTTGCGCCGCACATTCGTTAAACTTGGTCGGATCATCGGGAGCTGAATGTTGCCCAGAAGCTATAAAGTTTTTCGAGTTGCTGCAAAAATCTATACGTATTTTATACAGCAACAACAAAACGTACTAAATTACTGCAATTATTTTTGACTAAACCTGAACATTAACCTGTGAAAAATTTGTCACATACACGATGGTCAGTCAGAGACGATGTCTGTGCCAGCCTTAATAAAGATTGGAAACAAATAATAGTGGCTCTTGAGGCTATAAAAAGTGACTCAGCCCACCAAAATGAAGCTACAGGACTATTGGCTCAACTAAATTGCCTAGAAACAGCTATATTATCGGAATTTTGGGGATCTATATTAAAACAATTTAATATAGTTTCCAAAATTCTACAAGGTGTCGACACAGACGTAGAGGTAGTTTCCAGGCTCTAAGACTCACTCATCACTTTCGTAGAAAATAAACGAAAATCTTTTGATGCTTTTGAACAGGCTGGTAAAAAAAATCCTACAGAAGCGATCATAAGAGAATTATTAAGAGGAAGAAGCGAGACGATGAGTGTCGCGAGGGAGAAGTGTTGTTACACGGCGTGACCATTTTAGGGTTAATACCATGTTCCCAATATGAGACCAATTGTTGGACGAGTTGAAGAGGCGCAAATCTTCATATGACGCAGTAACTGCCAATTTTGCATTCTTATGCAAATTGGATACAGTATCTTAAGCGGAAGTTAGAGTTAAAGCTATAAAACTCCGAAAATTATAACCGATTGATCTTGCAGATGATTTACAAGAAGAATGTGTTCTTTTAAAACAATTCTTGACGTCATATGAAAACAAAATAAGTTTAAGGCAACTTAATCTATTTATTAAGCAAAAGGGTGTGCACTGCAGTGACAAATTACAGTGCAGAACGTTCGTTTTCCGTACTCAAAGGAATAAAAAATTATGTACTTTCCCGGATAAGCGAAGAACGTTTGAACAGTTTAGCCATCCTTAATATAGAAGCTGACTTAACACAATTCGTTAACTATGACAGTGTTATTGACGAATTTGTCAACCAATTTATGCATCGCAAAAAAATGTGAATATTTAGTAAATGGTGTTTATTCTTTTGTATAGCCTTCTTTCATTATTAAAAGATTGTTGCTTTTTTTTGTTGATTTATAGGGCGGCATTCTACACTCCTAACTACTCCGGAATATTCCAACTTCCCAGTTATTTTTCAACATATGCTGCGGAATTATACGCAATCAAAGAATGTGTAAGGTATATAGTTCAAAGCGGAAAAAATGCAAGATACCTTATAGCCTTAGACTCATACAGTTCTCTCCAAGCCATGAACTCTGGGAACTTACAACAAGCATACATTAGACAAATCATGGATCTCCGACACATATCCAAATTAAAAAATAGGGTGTTATGGATCCCAAGTCATGTTGGAATACTCGGAAATGAAAAAGCTGACAAATTTGCGAAACAAGCAATATCAGAAGGAATAAGCATAAAAAGCGAGAATCATGCCAAAAAATTCCTTAGACTTCTAAAAACAAAACACAAAGAATTCTTCCAATTACAATGGGATTTATTGGAACAATCAAAAAAACTTTGGGAAATTAAACCCCTCGTTTTTCCTCCATTCCAGCTAAATTATCTCTCCAGACGAGAGAATTGCATTTGGAGGAGACTATCCATTGGTCATACATATTTCACACATAATCATTTGCTCAAGAATGAATCTCCTCCTAGATGTCAGACTTGCAACAGTCCACTCACGATAAAACATCTCTTTGAAGATTCTCAACACACACATGACAGAATAAGACACAATATCACAACTCACAGTCTTCAACTATTATTATCTGCGGAACAAATCTCAGAAAACATACCCAAAATAATAAATTACCTTAAGAGTCTACAACTCCAAAACAAAATTTAATTACCACAAAATCCCATTAAAGGCGCTATATGACCCTAGCAATCGATGCACCAAAAGTCAAATAATCAATCGATCAATAGGGCGGCAAACCGTAAAGGCCCAGGGCGTCAAGTCTTAAAATACGCCCCTGGTTGGAGGAAATCATTTAGAAGTGGGCAAGAAGGATCTCTCTGGTTTGATTGCTAAGTGCTGAACCTTCTCATAAAACTTCTCCTAATACTTAGTTTTTAAGGTTCTGGAATATCTCGGGACACTTATAAGTGTTTAATTGTTCCATTTAAAAGTCATAGGTGCTTGTCACCCAAAACAAATAAAAATAGATATTTTATAGACTGAAAAATTTTCCTAAATAACTTCAGCACAATCTATATAGCTAAAAGTAAAGAATTTGAACGAATTTAACAGAGAATGTCTTTTATTCTTATATCCCATGCAATCATATTAAATTCCTTTTCCCGACAGGCACATATTGCCGTAATTCTTAAAGAAGAGTAAGGTACTGTTAGATTTAAAAATACATTAAGGAAATTGAAAAATTTAATAGAAATCCGTTACTGATGTAGTGGCTTACTTTTTTTTTGACATAATAATTTAACAAGTCTAAGTCTTTTTCATGTTTCTGTTAGATTTTAATTGGTTTCTATAAAGCCTTTACAATCAGTCAGTTGTTAGTAGGTAATTTATACACAGTACATTATTACTAATTTCAGTAAAGCTTGTGATATATGAGGGAGGACCCAAAAGTAACGGAAACTTATTGTTAAAAAAAAGTTTTATTAAATTTTCCTACAAGCAACTACTAGTCTCCATCAAAATACTCTCCATTGAAGCTAATACACTTATAAAATCTCTTATTCCATTGTTCAAAGTATTTTTTAAATTCGTTTGATTCAATGTCCTTCAGAGTCTGCGTCGTTTTTTTTTCACTCCTTCTATGTCAGATTCCTTTTCATCCTGGGAAACAAAAAGAAGTCGCATGGAAATTATATAAAAACAATATGTTTTAATTTCCAATATATTTAAAGTCACTTGACAATTGTTCCTCAACACAGGAAGGGTTCCTCAACACAGGAAGGCAGACTTTCAAAAGTCCTTTATTTTTGTTGCTGTGCATTTGTGGAATTATTTGTCACAAGAGGTTAAACAATTATCACCAGGCAAGTTTTTTCCTATGTAAACCACCAACTTATTAACCAGCAAGAGAATTCTAATTTAACGTAATATTTACCTACTTTGTATATAATTTTTTGGGATCCTTTCAGAGGTGGTACCACTTGCCCACCATATCATATTATGTAAAATTTACTCTGTTTATGCATATACATCTCCCCGCGCCTCCGCCGCCCGTTTCGCTGCGTGCTCGCCGATCCCTCTTTACGCTCTGCTATTTTTAGAATTTTTTATTTTTAGAATTTTTTCAATTAGTTTTTTATTTATTTGTAAGGTATAGGTTCGCCACTGGGTGGCACTACACATGCCCAAATAGTGAAGGGCTTGTGGTATCGGCTGTTTATAGTCGCTGTGCCATCCTTTTTGTCGTATTTCGAGCAAATTTAATTTCTGTCACTTTATAAATTTGTAGATATTGGCAAATAAACTGAATTTGAATTTGAATTGTTTCACCATACAATGGCTTCTTCAGAAATAAATATTTACTTCTGAAAAAGCCATTGTATGGTGAAACAATTGTCAAGTGACTTTAATTATATTGGAAATTAAAACATATTGTTGTTTTAATATAATTTTATTATGAATTTCCAACAAGTATCGGCTAACACAATCAAAGAAGTCGCATGGAGCCAAATCTGGCGAGTAGGGTGGGTGGAGCAAAGGAGCCATGTCATTTTTTGTCAGAATTTGGCTGCCACTCTTCACATTTTCAAATATTTAGATAAAATTCTCTGAATCGAGCTCCACGTCAACTGAAATAACTTCACTAGTTCATAAATAGTCCTATGCCGATATTTAAAAATGAATTCCCGAATTTTGTTAACATTTTCGTCAGTTCGCGAACTTGAAGGACGCTCGGAACGTGGTCGTTCGTTAATTGACATTTCACCTCTCTTGAAGCGGTTAAACTACTCGTAGACTCGAGTTTTACTAATAGCCTCCCCTTTGTACAACAGTTTCTGCGGCACTTTTTTCAAGTAGAAAACAAAATTTCACAGCCGCGCGTTGTTCTCTAGAATCGACCATCTTAAAAAACGAGTACACAAAACAACTTTTATAAAAAAAATTTCAGAAGCCTCTCACAACCTTCTATACCGATGCCGCTTGGCAGACTGACTTGAGTGGAGCGTAACTGCATCACCCTAGTGGGCGAACCATATTCTACAATTATCAACCTAACCACAACACAATTCCCCTTACTTTTGAGTCCCTCCTCGTACTCAATTACGAGATCATTTTGTGAATGTTCGGTTACACTTGTGTTCAAAAATAAGAAAGACTGATTAAATAAAACCAAGCTATCGATTTGTTCATCCAAATCTATTTGATCACTACAAAAGCAATCTCTCACTACAACACACTTATGCACATGTCGTCCAATCTTCTATTTTCGATAACGCTTTCAGAGCGGCGAGCGAATTCTCTGTTACATCTGCTATAGATTCAAAACGGGGTTTATAGAGTGGCAGTTTCAGCTTGAGGAACAGGAAAAAGTCACATGGTGCCTTATCTGATCAAGTCGGTGCTTGTAGAATAATCATTTTTACTTACAACGTTACGGATAATTATTACATTGTACGATCGTGGTGAAAAATCCATGAATTTTTCTGCCCCAATTTAGGCGTTTTTTAGAAATTGACTAAATAACACTTAAATAATACTCGGTATTAACTGTTCAGCCAGTTAAAAAGAACTCTATTCACAACATTCTCGCAATCGAATAAAACAGTTAAAGTAACCTTGATTTTTGACCCACCTAAACGTATTTTTTGCGGTTTTAGCTCACCTTCTGGACGAAACTCACTTTATTATTGCGGTGTTTTCAGATCATATAGATAGGTCCACATGTTTCTCGTAGTAGTAGAAGTTGCGGGGAGTCTCAGCGCCTAGCAAATAGACCGGAAGGATCCTTTTTACAAATCCCGAAGAGTCTTTCCTTTTCCTAAAATAACCCAACCACAGTCGGGTTGTCACCCCATGACAGGGTACCGGCGCCTACCCGTTGAAAGTCTGCCGCTCTCATAGCTGACTCTACCCAGCACCTCGCAGGCAAAAATAAAGTGAGACTTTCTCAACCTATAATGTTTCGTGAAAACGACCACAAGAGTTCGAGTCGAATATACTTTTATTCGGCAACCACTCGAGGCGCGCTTCTTCAAATCACCATATAAAATCCTTAGCCTGTCTAGCCCCTGGGCTTCGGTACCATCGTTCTCTTGAGAGCTGATCGGAGCATTTCCTAAGGGCAGCTCCTATCTGTCTCTTGGATACATCTAATGCGGGTCTGGGCCTCGGAAAGGAGTCATAGCTCAAAGTTTAACGATTTTCTCCGCCACCTTGTTGCCTTATATTGCCCGTCCAGGGATCCACAACAATTCAATCTGGTTTATCCTTGCCAGCTTGTCTAGGCAATCTCTGCACTCTAGTATCAGTACCAAGTTCATCAGCAACCTGTCCTCCTAGCGAACTCACCCAGGCTATCTCTGCACTCTCGTTTCAATGCTGAGTTGACAAGGGCCTTGAGTGGCGCCTGGCTGTCAGAGGAAAATACATTACCCACTCATAGTACAAGACCACCTCCTTCATGATATATGCCGTTAAAATATTATTAAACTTTTCGAGTATCATTCGCGACCCATCAGTGAAGCACCTAGAGCATCCTGATCTCATATTTCTTTCATTGACCAAGGCTAGAGATCTTAAGGGAGAACCTGTTAAGCCGCAAACAATGTCCTGTCGTCATCGCCCCAAAGGACAGTAGTGGGATCACCTTCTCCACTCTTGAGGCGTGGGTGTCCTAAGTCACCTGTACCTTTGCAATATTCAGAATTCTACATCCCTATATATACCGCCATAGCCTTCTCCGTATAGAGCCAACGCGTGATTTTGGGAATTGAATCCCCATCGAGCTCCCACTAAGGCGACGACGATACCCAAAAAGTTAATACAGGGCACCAAGTGGAGTGGTTTCCCAAATATTCTTGGCACCCTGAAGTCATCTAACTTTTTTCTTCTGATGAAGAAAACCATTTCAATCAGAACATAGTTGAGAGACAAGCCGTTCACAACTAACCAGTTTTCTACAATACGGCATGCGCTCTAATTTTTATTGCAGACGATGTTTAGGAATTTTCCCACTGCAATGGGGGGGGGGGGCATAACGAAATTATCGTTTGCAAACTCCTGGGCGTAGAAATTCAGTAATTGAACTTCCACAGTACACAGGGCCCATTATTGTATGCATTTAACTTTCCCAACTCTTCGAACCATTACAGTTGTCATTTTTATGCCGACGTTACTTAAATATATTTTGTTTTTCTCAGTGAAAATATATACGCATTTCAAGAAATAATAAATAATAATTTAAGCGGATTTTATAATTTAGCAACAAATTAGCTCTCAAAACTTCAGGCTGATCATTCTTTCATTTTAATCTTTGGTAACTTACTAAGCAATTAAGTTAAAGGTAATATGAAAATTGAATGAAACACTACTATATTTACATATTAAAATTTTGGGAAGAAACTGGGTTGGATCCTTGGGTACCAACGGCGTTTTAAGAAGTCCATCACGGCTAAACTGAGAACTGCATATTAAGACTAAAAGTCTTTTATACAACGATAGGCACTGCCTGCCTCAAGTAGTGTATACTAAACATGATTGTTTAGATATCATAGATCATCAGCGATTTCAAAAATTTTTGGCTGTATATTTTAAAACTTTGTAAATTGCCTATTACTAATTTTATTTTAACATCCTAAAATTTAAATCTCCTTTATATCTCTTGTTACAGTTAGCAATTTTCTCATGTACCATTATTGTATCTTTTTTGGGTTAAACAGTGCACGTATTATTATTATTAATGTTACGATTCTTACCATTATTAATATTACATTGGAAAAGTGAGATTGTAGCTATTGAAAATAAATGGGTAACTTTATCTATCTGCAGCTAAAAATAAATAAAAATGAATCAACAAAAGTTGTAGGCAAGGTCAAAATGCACGTCATAAAAATTACATTATACATACAAAGTAAAGGAACAAGATTGGCATAAGCTAATTATTTGATGAATAGTGCTTTAGATATCAGTTATCTACGTAATTCAGTTTTAAATCTATTGAAAGATGCCAAGTTTTTCTTGGTAGTTTATTAACAATCCGACAAGCCATTATGCTTGGGACCATTATAAGTTAGGCTACGATACACGCAGACATACATATATATATATATATATATATATATATATATATATATATATATATATATATATATATATATATATATATATATATATATTGTATTGGCCGGAGATTTTAATTTAAACATGTTAGTAAGAACGATTAAGAATGACCTATTTATGGATCTATTGTCGGGTTATAATTTGAGGCAGGCTATTTTTGCACCGACAAGGGAGGCAAAGAACTCATCCACACTTATAGATAATATTTTTGTAAATATTGATGGTTTTAGTGCTGCTGTGATTGAAAATGCTCTCTCGGATCATCATGCGCAGCTTATTTCATTTCACTCGGAGCAGGTCGAAACTTTAGATTACAAGTATATTAAAAAAAGAATATTTTCAAGAAAAAGATTACTTCTGTTTAGGCAGGAGCTGCAGACTGTTGACTGGAGCCCCATACTGGAGTGCAATGACGTCAATGTATGCTATAATACATTTATAAATATAATAAAATGTCTAATGAATGTAATTTTTCCAACAAAAAAATATAATTGTAAAAAACTTCATAATGGTTGGATAACTAAAGGTATAAAAGTTTCATCTAAAAATAAAAGGAAACTATACTGTGAGAAAAAGAAAGGTAAAATATCTAACGATGAATTCAAGAGATACGATAAAATTTTAAAGAAAGTTATATTGGAAGCTAAAAGAAAATCAAATACTGAATTTATTTTGAATTCTGATAATAAAACTAGGGCAACCTGGTCATTGGTAAGGAATATATCTGAAAATTCTCAAAAAAATTCAATAATCGACACTTTTGCGCCGAAATATGGGGATTCAGTGACAGCATTGAATGCTTTAAACCATTACTTCATTAATTCTTGTCCAGATGTTGATGGTAGTGGGACAGTTGACTCATTCCCTATAGAAGGGTGTCAGCGAACGATATTCTTAGAACCAACTAGCACTGAAGATGTCTGTAGATGCATAAAAAATTTGAAAAACAAAAAATCCGTAGGATAGGACCAGGTGCCTGTTTCGCTGCTGAAGGAGACGGCAGATATTATATCTATACCTTTGGAACATATTATTAATGTTATGTTCTCGACAGGAGTCTTCCCATACCAATTAAAGCTTGCACATATAAAAGCAATATATAAAAAAGGTGACCGAGCTGAAGAAAAAAATTATAGGCCGGTATCACTGCTATCAAATGTAAACAAAATTTTTGAAAAAATATTATACTCCAGATTGATATCCTTCCTTGAGCGAAACAATGTCCTGGCTGATCAGCAGAATGGCTTCAGTCGACATAAATCTACTATTAGAGCTATTTATCAAGCCATGTCAGAGATTCTTAATTCTTTAAATGATGATAGGGTGACTGTGGCCATGCTTCTCGATTTGTCAAAAGCATTTGACTCGGTAAATCACTCAATACTTTGCTTAAAACTAGAGAAGTATGGAATTAGAGGTGTAGCTCTTCAGCTCATAAAATCATATTTAAAAAACAGAACACAATGTGTTATTGAAACAGACCCTTGTGGAAAGCTTGCTTGCTCTGAGAAGGTCATAATAAAAAGGGGTGTACCTCAAGGTTCAATTTTAGGACCCCTGTTATATATACTGTATACTAATGAATTGCCTAAAGTGTCGCATGACTATATAGTGCTGCATGCCGATGATACTACTCTGATCTTTAAAGAGGATAATAAACATCTCTTACTTCAAAAAATGGTTAATACTCTAAACCTATTAAGGCAATATTTTACTTCGAATGATCTACTTTTAAATATCTCAAAAACACAGATGATTCTATTTTCTAACAGAAGTAATGAACGTGTAACAGTAACATATGACAACATTGATGTAGTTTCGGGAGATGAGATTTTATTTCTTGGAGTGATTGTGGACAGGAGACTTGACTGGAAGTGTCATGTCAGTGCTTTGGCCAATAATATGGCTAAGTATTGTTACGAGCTAAGAGTCATTTTAGATTATGTTGGTGAAGACGCAGCGCTGTCTTCTTATTACGCCTACATTCATTCGCGTATGAGATATGGAATCATCTTTTGGGGAAATTCCTGTGAGATAAACAGAATTTTGGTTTTGCAGAAGAAGTGTCTAAGAGTAGTGTACAGAATAAAGGCAAGAGATAGTTGTAAAAACGTATTCATTTCAAAACGGATTTTTACTGTAATAAGTTTATATATATATGAAGCAGTGTTATTTGTTCATAGTAATAAAGACCTATTTCAAGAAAGCATAAGAGTGCATGAACATAACACTAGGTTAAAAAATGATTTAAAACCAAACAAAAGTAAATATTCCTATATACAAAAGAATGTACATTTTTGTATTCTAAGATTGTACAATAGTTTTCCTAATCATGTTAGAATTTTAAGAACGAACTTGCTGAAACTAGTAATTAAGAATTATTTAGTCCGTAAGGCATTTTATAGTTTGGAGGAGTTCTTTGCTGATGAATCTCGGCTATTTTTATGTGTGTAACTAGAATATTTGATAAAATGCAATATTTCTTAGTTTAAGAACTTTTGACATTGTTCCACGCTCCTATATGGAGCTTTGTAATTTACAAGGAATAAATAAAAACATTATCTATCTATCTATCTATCTATCTATCTATCTATATATATATATATATATATATATATATATATATATATATATATATATATATATATATATATATATATTATATACGGAGTGTTGTGAAATTCACTGCATATATTGGAACTGATGTCTTCTTGTAGAAAGACAACTTGAACCAACATGTAAGGTTTCACGCGGTTACTACAGTTTTGTTCACATTTGAATAGGTTTTTCCTGAATAAATTTAATAATAAAAAATATAAAAATTGTTACTTTTTAAAATAATTACTTCGTGACACCGAAAATTTAACTGCTCATGTTTCATATTCCAATATTTTGTTATAATTAGTAAAAATTTTAACACATGTAATTCACTAAAATCTTATTTCTTTACTTAAAACCGTGACCACAAAATAAACAAAATGTCAAGGTAGGTCAGGAAGGGCTCACCTTATTTTACTTTAATTTTTTTTTTGTTGGCGGCTTCCGACACCGAGGCATTATCCTCGGCATCACACTTTTGTTGACGTGCGACGCCCAGAAAAAATAATTTATTCTCGCCGTCGGCTAGCTTTGTCAAATTGTTTTTTCGTGGTGTGTGAGGATATCGAAGACTTTTTTCGTCTTCCTTTTGATGATTCTTCCAACATATTTTTGTAAGAACTTGATGTAATTTCCGCAGTTTTTTGTACAGTATTTTTTACATTCTTGGGCATAAAGATTTTAAAGTTTTCAAGCTTCAGAGTTAAACTACAAAGTAGACGGTTCGTTATTTAAATGTGGCAATCTCTACGAAAACTGCGAAGGTAACTTTTTACTCCTCAGGTTACTGAGCAGTTTGCCTGTTTTCATTTAAGATGTTCTTTCATTACCTGAGTTTGTTTGAGAAAGCACTTAGATTTTCAGCTGTTTAAAACAAGTGTTCGGGAAAGACGTTTTTGTCCAGCCGCTTTAAAATCGTTCACAATGGTGCTAATGATAGTAGCTCTTTGATAAGCTTCCACAAATAAATTGCTGTTAATATAGGCGGGCAAGACTACCCTTCTCCTAAAAAGATAATTTGAAATAATTCGAGATAATGGGAGTTAACGTGCCACAACTTGAGAAATAGTGACAGATAAGACGATATAAGACTAGATAATTTGAAACAAGTCGAGATAATGGGAGTTAATGTGCCCTAATTGGGAATAAGGCGAAATAATGATAGATAAGGCGACATAAGCATAAACAATGGGAAACAAGTTGAGATAATGGGAGTTAACGTGCCATAATTGAAGATAAGGCGAAATAATGATAGATAAGTCGATGTAAGTCTAGATAATTTGAAACAAGTCGAAATAATGGGAGTTAATGTGCCATAATTGGAGATAAGGCGAAATAATGACGGCTAAGTCGATATAAGCCTAGATAATTTGCAACAAGTCGAGATAATGGGAGTCAAAGTGCTATAATTGGGAATAAGGCTAAATAATGATAGATAAGGCGACATAAGCATCTTATATAAGCATAAACAATGGGAAACAAGTCGAGATAATGGGGGTTAACGTACCATAATTGGAAATAGGGCGAAATAATGACAGATAAGTCGATGTAAGCCTAAATAATTTGAAATAAGTCGAGATAATGATAGTTAACGTGCCATCATTTGAGAGAAGGTGAAACAGTGACATATAAGACTAGATAATTTGAAATAAGTCGAGATAATTGGAGTTAATGTGCCATAATTGGGAATAAGGCGAAATAATATTAGATAAGGCGATATAAGCATAAACAATGGGAAACAAGTTGAGATAATGGGAGTTAATGTGCCATAATTGGGAATAAGGCGAAATAATGATAGATAAGGCGACATAAGCATCTTATATATATATATATATATATATATATATATATATATATATATATATATATATATATATATATATATATTTAGAGGAGAAGGGTAGTCTTGCCCGCCTAGATTAACAGCAAATTTTGAGGTTCTTGGGCTAAGCGGTCTTTGGGATAGGGCTAAAAACTTTGTGATACATTTTCAGCTACGCTAAGCTTTCGAAAATATTTCATTTTCTTCTTCAGGGCTACAATTATAGTAGATTATCGGTACTGTGAAATTTACGACAGATCTCTATAAACTCCATAAGCTTGGAAACAAAGTGAACGAACTGTCAACGTCACTCTCTTTTCTAGTATAAATTAACCACGACCTAACCAAAAGATAGAAAAACGCTGGCCTTAACAGAATGGAAGAAAAACATACTAAAAAAAAAAATTTTAAAGCAAAATCACCTTAGAAGCACGCAGTAGTTTCGTACTATATATACCAAAATGGAGTAAAATGATTTTTATGTCCCTTAAGGGTATTTTTGTCGAGATTTTCTCGTATTTCTCCAATAAATATTATAAAAATTGTATCATTGTTGAATGGAATTATCCAAAACATACCACTTACCAGTAAGTAGTTAATAATTTTGAGTTCCGATCTGTCGTAAATTTCACAATAGCGATAATCTACTATAATTGTAACCCTGAAGAAGAAAATGAAATATTTTCGAAAGCTTAGCGTAGCTGAGAAGGTATCACAAACCTTTTAGCCCTATCCTTCCAAAGACTGCTTACCCTAAGAACCTCAAAATTTGCTATATATATATATATATATATATATATATATATATATATATATATATATATATATTATAGCAAATTTTGAGGTTATATATATATATATATATATATATATATATATATATATATATATATATATATATATATATATATATATATATTAGACAAAGAATCAGAGGTGAATAAAGAGAAGTGAATGTATTTTATGTAAGTTATATATTAAAGTGGTTTTTTAAAATATAATTTTTAAATTCACACTTGCAAAAGTACAGGCTTTTACTTACTACTGCTACCATTTTTCAAAATTCGTTTTAAAGCCGATATTAGAACAATTTTTAAAAAGGATTTCAAACAAATTGAGAACTGCATTTGGAAATTGAAAATTTTAACTAAAATCGTGGTTTTAAAATGGATCGTCTGATTTTATTTAATTTCGAAAATTATTCTTTAAAACGCGGATAATGGTTTAAATATGTTGGAAAACAAGTTATTTCAACATGTTCGCTCCAACAGAAAAATAAGAATTTGAAAATATGTAAGCTTCATTAAATAACAAATAAATGATGACAAATTAACTCTAACATAAGGAAATTTTTTGTTTTAGAGCTTGTTAGTTCAATTTTGGTTGCCAAGACAATTAGATAAACCACAATTATTGTTTCTGTTACTCTACTTTTATCTCATTGTATTCAATATATTGAAACAAATTTTTCGGTGTAGGTACGACTCAAATCCGGCATCTTATACTTTACGCTCCTGCGCTTTACAAAATAAGGGCAGTACTACGGATGATTAGTCAGTAGTTTTGTCGTATCCTTATGGACCAAGAAGGCGACCCGAAATTTTCACCTTTCGACTAACCGACTGCCTAGTTCTTCATTCTACTGGGTCGAATAAAAGCCTTTAACATTGATTTTGCAGTCCCCGTGCCCTGGAATGCCCAAAATGTTACATCCAAAAATGGACTGTCGTTTAAATCTATTTAAAGATGTCAGAGCCACTTGCATCAAGTATCATAATATTTGTTGAGAATAAAAAAGTCGAGCCCACCGAGGAGGGTAGACTCCGCCGAAACGGCAGATTCCGCCGAGACCGGACTTAGCTTTAGGGCCCAAAAAACATTTAACCATATAAAATCAATAAATTTAGTTTGTTCTTGATAAAATAAGAGGGGACCAATACCGGAGAACGAAGTTAGGCCCGCTTTTTCCAGTCAAAAACAACCGTTTTTGGCTGGAAAAGGCAGGTCCAGCTTCGTCCTCTGGTATTAGCGGCGTTCGTCTTTTGCAGGTTCCCTTTTATTTTATCAAGAACAAACTAAATTTACTGATTTTTTATGGTTAAAAGTTCATTTTTGGATGGACGTTTCTTGGGCCCTAAAGCTGGGTCCGGTCTCGGCGGTGTCTGCCCTTTGGGACGCTCGACTTTTGTCAACAAATGTTATGATACTTGATTCAAGTGGTTAAACGACAGTCCACTTTCGGATGTAGCATTTTGAGCCTTATCTGGGCATTCTAGGGCACCGGGACCTTAAAATCAATGCCCGATATAATGAACAACTAGGCAGACGGTTAGTCGACAGGTCAAAATTTCGGGTCGCCCTCTTGGTCTATTATTATACCTGTAAAGTCGTTATCATTCTCTTTCCGCCAAAAGTGTTCATATCATTAGCCAATTGACCTTAAAGGCCGCTATTTCATTGTTTTGTTCTTTTGACTGATTGTGTTCTTATTGAACTTACCTAATTGATATAGTGGAATATGGCTATTCAGTCGCATAACGTAAGTGCAGAAAATCATGTTTGCTACTAACGAAAAAAAATATTTATTAAACCACAAAACGAGACGATAGGCACAGAGGCGATTAACCACGTGAGATAAGGACCAGCGGTCATCAAAGTAATCGCAGAAATAATTCGCATCGTCACTTTCAACAATTTTCAAGATTTTACAATCAAAAATAATTGGCACTAAATTCAAAAATCGGAGCACATATCGCCAATTTTGTTGTCAAACTACACTAGTGAGCAAAAAAATTAACTTAAACTATTTGGTTTCATTTGACACGGAACCTAGAATTTAGTGCTCATATATGTCTACGGATTTTAGTATCATTTGAAAGCCCATTCTATTCTCTTTCTAATAATACCAAATTCCAAAGCATACCTGATTAAAATGATTGAAAGGGGAAACAAGGAGAACAAGGATTGAAAGTAGGAGCAAGAGAAAGGAAAATTAAACAAATTTTAAGTTTATCAATTAAATTTTTTGATAAAAATCAAAATCAATATTTTGTATTACTCCCCTCCAGCTTTTATTACTACTTCCAGCTGGTTTTTCATGGAGCGGGTGAGCTTTTTCACCACTGTCAAACTTTTTGGAAATCCAAATGTTTCTGGTATTATTGCAAAGAAGTACAAAATTAACATTCTAATGATACCAAAAATAATACCACTGCTTGAAAATTAAAATCAAGGATCGGTGATAAATGAGGCAAAATCATTTGAGTCGATTTTTTGCTCACCAGTGTATGTAATTAGGACTCGGCTACGCCTCGTCAAAAAAATGTTATGCTCGATCAGCAAAAGTAGTTTTCCAAGAATTAAATACAAGAATAACTATTCCGTAAGATTTAAAACATTTTGTTGTAATACGAATAAAAAACTGTTATTACTAGAACAGTGGTCAATAATAGAAACATTAAGGCAACTTGTATTTATTTTATTTTTTTATTCCTGAAAATATCTGTTTAAAATTCATAAAGAACAAAGGAATATTACATAAAAATAAAATAACGAATGATAATCTGGGTAATATTTTAAATCTTAAATAAAGTTGTTTTTGTTGGATTCAAATGTATGATTTTCCAGTTAGTTGAGCAGAAGAAGGGTTTTCTTAGGATAAATATTTAATTTGGAAATCTTTTATGTTTTTTTTTTTCGTCTGTAATAAAATGAAATAGGAAAATATAAACGTTAAATTATATTGAAATTTTGTCAACCAAACACTCTGAATGCTTGTTAAAAAATCGGTGAAGTGAGTTACCCTGTACCTTCCCTGAAGACATGTGGTTTTAAAATAAACACTGAATTTAATTTTTTCACACTAAAGACTAACCAATCAAGTGCAATTTGGACTTGCGCAATTAGTGTTCCGTACGCTTTTAAATTAAAAATTTTTGTTACGGAGGAATAAAATGGTCAATGACTTCACAAAATACACTCCAAATAAGTTTTCAACAAAGCATTTTTTCTAACTTTACTGCAAACTGATGACCCTAATTTTTTTTATATAGCAGATAAATTACTAAAGGTAATGCACTCGTAATAATTTTCGTTCAATCTACAACCAGCACTTTTCGAGATAAGGGGAGACAGCGATTTTTCGCGATTTTTTAAAAACAATACAAAGAAAAGTGTACGCAAGTATTACATTATATATATTTTTGAACTCGTGTTTTACAAGCTTTCATTTGACACCCCACTTGATGACCTGGTAAATTGTTTTTTTTTTTTTCACTTCTGATTTCACCCCCCAAAACTAACCCCTTGTAGTAGTTTCGGAGAAAATAGGATGTGTCGGACAGACGGATAGATGGAGAGACGGACAGACGAACATACGGACCGACGCACAGTGGGGAAAAAACGAAAGATCGTGTTTCAAAATTGTCTAGAGCCTTCAATTTTGGTTCGATTTGGACGATTTTTTTTTTAAAATTGAAGCTTATTAAATTCCGAACAAAGTTGTCGGAGCCGATTTTTCAATTAAACTTTTGTTTCAAAATGGCGGACGTTGGTTTCTGATTATATAGCGACTGAGGCACAGAAAACGCTTACAGTTTCAAACCAAGTTGTGCTAAAATGCGTGTATGTATGTTTTTTTATGTCGCAGATAATATATCTAATATCACAGTTAACTTACTCTTACATAAAATATTTAGCTGTACCTATTTTAACAAAACGTTTTAGCTGTTGTAGCCATTTTCTAGCTATGTGAGCTGTCCTTTTCTGCGTGTATCTGCTAGAAAATTGTCTACGATACTTAAAATTTACAGCAGCAATATTCTAGCAATAACTGCATGAAAATTTAAATCCCGCAACTAAACTTGAATAACTTGAATGATCTGACTGCCACAGTCTAAATGCCACAGAGAAACTTTCTTGCTCGATTCAATTTTGGCATCCGCCATACTTGATTTGTCATTTTAAGTCAATTGTTGAAACATATTTATAATTAACAACCTTAAAGAAATTATTTATGCAAATGTTATGGATATAAAATAATAATGGTACGTTTATTCATATTTATAATACTTTTATTGTTCATGGCAGCCATTTTGGGTTCATTATTATTAATCTTGTAACTGCGATATTAGATATATTATCTGCGACATAAAAAAACATACATACACGCATTTTAGCACAACTTGGTTTGAAACTGTAAGGGTTTTCTGTGTCTCAGTCGCTATATAATCAGAAACCAACGTCCGCCATTTTGAAACAAAAGTTTAATTGAAAAATCGGCTCCGACAACTTTGTTCGGAATTTAATAAGCTTCAATTTAAAAAAAAAAATCGTCCAAATCGAACCAAAATTGAAGGCAAGACAATTTTGAAACACGATTTTTCGTTTTTTTTTTCTTTCTTTCTTCCCTTTGTCCCCACTGTGCGACGGACAGACGGACAGACCGACTGACACGCACCGAAGTGATCTTACAAGTGTTCTGTAGGGAATATTAAAAATAAGCAGACTCAAACACTATACACCTGTATTTTAAGTAACAGGTAAGTTATGGAAATACAGTCAGTCAAAAAAGTCTCCATACACCACCTAGTAGTATTAAAAATAACTACGAAACATTTTATTTAGAAGTTACATCATTGTTATAGAAATGTAAACAAAATTAATGTCAAAAAAGTCTCCATACACTCAAGAACTGCATTGAAAAAAAACACTTTATAATCAGCCGCATTTTAGTCAAGCTATCTATTGCTCGCTAAACTGAAAACAAATGAATAATTTTCGGCCATACTTTATAATCTGTCACTTGTTGCAAGTAATTTTGCAGTGGGTTTTCAAAGTAGTATTAAGTAGTAGTATTAGTATATCAAGTTCGAAAGATCATAATATAATTGATTTATGGAAAGATGGAAAAACGTACAGAAATATAAGAAAAATTGTTAAAAGTCGCATGGTACTGTTCAGTACATTGTAAACCAGTATAAATCAACGGATTCCTATAAAATTCGATCACGTTCCGGTCGTCCCAAGACTGACTGACTCAACGTGAAGAAGCCAGTATTGTTAGACAAATAATTATGAATCCCAAGAAAAGTGCACCAAAATTAAAAGAAGAAGTACGGGAACTATTTTCGAAAAATGTTTGTTCACAAACAGTGAGAAATTGTTTACACAGGGCAGGCTATAAGGGGTGTGCAGCCAGGAAGAAGCCGTTAGCTTTTGCTAGGGAATACATTACTAAGCCTCCTGAATTTATTTTGGGAATCCGTAATCTTTAGTGATGAAACTAAAATTAACCTTTTTAGGTCTGATGGCGGAACTAAAGTTTGGAGAAAGAAGAATGCCACATTCGATATTAAAAACATTTGTTCCACGGTGAGACAAGAAGGTGACAGTGATTTGCTTTGGGGATGCAAGTCCGCTGGAGGGGTTGGAAATTTACATTTTATTAATGGTACCGTGGATCAGCATGTTCATCTGAACATTTTGAGAGGCAATTTAAGAGAAAGTATCCAAAAATTAACACTCGAAAAAAGATACATTTTCCAACAGGACAATGATCCGAAACATACCGCAAACCTGGTGCGAGAGTGGATGATCCATAATGTGCGACAGCAGCTTCATACACCTCCGCAATCACCCGATGTTAACCCCATCGAGCATTTATGGGAGGAACTTAAACATAATGTTTCAAATAGAGGAGAATTAAAAAACAGAATATTGAACGAATGGGAGAACATGCCAGCAGAAGTTACTAGAAAGCTGGTTGCAAGCACGACAAAAAGGTTAGAGGAGATTATCAAGGCCAACGGCGGTCCCACTAAATATTAGTTTAAACGAAGTTGTTCTTTTCCGTTAAACTCCGTCAAACTATTATTAATAATTGTTAAGTGTATAGAGACTTTCTTGGCATTCATTTTGTTTACATTTTTATAACAATTATGTAACTTCTAAATAAAATGTTCCGTAGTTGTTTTTAGTACTAATCCTCGTTGGATAAGTTTCAAATATTAATTTAAACATGTGTTCTCATAGTTCCAATTAATTATTCAAACATAACAGAAAAATAGTATAGAAAGCAGGTGGTCTATGGAGGCTTTTTGTACTGATTGTATATTAATAAAAAAACATTGAGCAGGAATGAAAAAAATACAGTTGATCAAGTAAGAACGTATCGGGCATTGTTCATTAAAAAATTTATTTATTTGAAAGTTTTTACATCATTAGACAGTAAAGGATGGCCACTAAAATGTTAATGATTGCCTGAATTTGCCGTGACAGCTACTTCTCTGTGTAAATCATGTTACTACGAAGTTTCTGCTTGAAGTATGACCACAGGTTCTCGATTGGGTTTGCATCTAGCGACTGGGCTGGCCAATCTCGCGCGACGATATCGGATTCCTGTTTCCAATGGCTTCTTTCGATGTTTGGGTCGTTATTCTCTTGAAGAGTCCACTCCTCATTTTTATCGAGAAATCACCACTTGGCAATAGGTACGAATTGTTTCTTGAAAATCTGGAGCATTTTTTCAGCGTCCAAATTGTAGGTAGAGATGAAGAGTCTTCTCCCCAAACCTTTTTCTGAAAAAACATCCCTTAACATAAATCTTTACAGTGTGTTCCACTATGTGCTAAACCAATCAGTTAGTGGAAATTGACCAGGCTCCTGTGTTGACAACATAACCCATTAATGAAGCTTGATCGGAAAAAATTACATTGCGTCAGTCTCGATCTATGTTTCCCTCTGTCCCTCGAGTCGTTTCTATCCGTGTTTTTCGCTCAGCAATGGTTTCTGAATTGTACCCCGCCAAATTGTTAGTCCGAAAATAAGTGTGAATCGTTTCATATGGTATATCCAAACCTTTCTGCTTGAGTTTTTACACCTCTTGGCGTAATGTTTTAAGCTACATTTTAAGTTTTTACAAAAATAATGAATGCGTTCGAACCAATTCTCAAAACATTTTTTCCACTCCTCAAAAATATGGTTTTGGAAGGATTCAATAGCTTCTTGAGGCGATGAAAGTCATCGATGACTTCTGGCAAACAAATTGTTGTTTACTATTAAGCGTTAATTGTTCTTCGATCCTCTAAAGCAAGGATTGCAAAATGTCCCGTATAACCAAAGAAACAAGCGATAATTTCCTTGAAAGTGCCTAGCAAGCAACCGAACCACTTTTATTGGATTTGGTTCATCTTGGAACACCCAAACAGTTGATTGTTGCTTAGGTTCCGGCTCGTACGAATACATCCAAGCTTTATTTCCTGTTACGATGTTGTATACGGATTTTGCATGTCCACGGTCGAATTTTTTGAGCATTTCCTTACACCAATTGACACAAGCCTGTTTCTGAGTTTTGGTCAAATTATGCAGAATCCATCGGAAACAGATCTTTTTCACAGCTAAATGTTCATGCAAAAAAATAATGTACTACAGTCTTCGACATGCCTCTATCTCCCGGTGAGACATATGCCGATCTTCTTTAATCATGCTGAGCACAGCATCGATGTTTTTTTGAACAACCGATTTTGGTCGACCTTCACGGAATTCATCGCTGATGAAAGGACGACTATGACGAAATTCTGCAAACCATTGGTAAACAGTCTTTTTTAATGGTGATTCATTACTAAAAGTTGAACGAAGCGATTCGACGCATTGTTGTTGCATTAGGCCTTAACTAAAATGATAAAACAATTATCCAACAAAAACCTTCACGTAAAATTTCCATTTCTTCACAAAACCAATTGTAATGTTACATCTCAATAGCACCATTCAGTGGTCGTTTATTACTTAATAAACAAAAAGGCAATAAGAATCATAAAGGGAATATACAGCAACAATATGCAGTATGTAATAAAAAAACAACATGAAGTCGTAGGGATTTACAACAGAGGAAGGTTTGAGGCAGGGAGGAAGCTTGAGCCCAACATTGTTCAGTGTATACATGGATGAAATAATCAAGAAATGCGAAATAAAAGTGAAAAGAATGACAATTGGATACTGGAAGCTAAAAAAAAATAGAAATATCTGAAGCGGCTTTTGCTGATGATATTGTGCTAGTGGCGGAAAATGAGAGAAAATTACAAGGAAACCTCGATATTTGAAACAAAGGGTTTAAAGAAGAAGGTATGAAAATTAATATAGATAAAACAAAAGTAATGACAATGGAGAACCAACAAACGAACATTTACATACAAGGGAATAAAATACAACAAGGGGAACAGTATAAGTATTTGGGAGTGATAATGGATGAAACTGGAAAACAAGACAAAGAAATTATTGAAAGAATCGAAAAAACGAACAAACTTTACTATGCAATATAATTCATTAGGAAGAAAGAAGTGACGAAACAAACAAAAATAAAAGTGTTCAAAGCAATTTATAGGACAATCCAAACATATGGATATGAATCATGGACCCCAACAGACAGGCAGAAAAACAAGATACAAGCCGTTGAAATGAAATACCTGAGAGCAGTACAAGGAGTTACACAGAAGGACAGAATAAAGAATACAGAAATAAGGAGAAGGCTGAGACTACTAGCAATTATGGAATAAATACAACAAAAACAGCTGGGATGGTGGGGACATATACAGAGAATGGTAGACAGGTGAAAGTGTATGAAGCCCGAATACAGGGAAAACAGAAGCGAGATAGACCTAGACAGACCTGGAATATGACTATTAGAGGTATACTTAGAGAGAAAGGAAAATCCTGGAAAGAAGCAATGAAAATGGCAAAGAACAGAGACGGATGGAAGAAGTTTATATGTGGAAATTGAGAGGGAAAAAAGGAGAATGTATAACTGCCTTACACCATACGGTAGAAGGGATATACGATTATATATATATATATATATATATATATATATATATATATATATATATATATATATATATATATATATATATTATTACTTAATTAAGTTAAAAGGTGGCCATCGTATTAGAGAATTAACGAAGGTCGAGAAAAACTCCAGTCGAGAGTACAACTGTGTTTGTATGGTTATAAACCAAAAATTACATAATCGTCAGGCATTTAGAAAGTGATATCAGAAAGAAATCTAAGACCAGGCGTTTGGAAGGACCGACATGAGTAGGATGTTATGAAACCGGGTGTTAGTGTATAAATATAGTCCTCTGTAATTTTTATAAAATTACCACTGGTTTAGACAAGGGCACCAGATTAGATGCCGAAATGTCACAATTATTTTAAATTTTTTTAACATAAAAAGAAATTAAAGAAGCTTCGTTATTAGAGGAACACTATACGTATCTCGTAAAAAAATGCATATAATTGATATGTAATTGATACAAAGTCTTATTTCTAGTACTTTTCATATGAATTTTATATTGTCTTTATTATGTGTCGACATCACTTAAAGATAAAAAATCAGTTTCTAGAATGTTTGCGAGAAAATTTGTATTTGTTTTGTAATTATTGGTGTCGCTTAATAATTTTAATTGAATAATGCATGATCTAACCTAATTGATAAAATTGTTTAAATAATAAATATTTTGCCTAATAAAAATTATATTTATTTAATAATACTATAAAAGGTGTATACTGTTGGCAAGCTCTATTGATAGGCTTATCGTTATTGTTTTAAAATATAAGTTGCAAAATAAAAAAAATGGTATCTACGAATGTTATAGTTTCTGTAATTTGCGTGCTATTTTTTAATTTGGCCTCTGTCCTTGGACAGTCACATATTATCAACGATTGCTTAACTCCAGGGGATAAACCGTAAGTATATAAAAACATTTTGTAAAAATCTATAAGTTAGTAACATGTTATCAAATGTGAAATAAAGACACTGTTTCAAACATATCTTTTTTTGCGCAATTTTCTTCAAAATTACTATAATGTAACAACACTTCGATAAAACGATATATAGTAAAGTTTTTAGACTCGAATAAGCAACTCTTTGTATTTTATTTATTTCACCATGATACAACTCTCAACATCTCACTAGTTTATTTCAAGAGTTAGATAAAATGTTATATATCCAAGTTGTAGTTCTTTTAAAGAGTTCTTTTTACACGTAAATTTCATATTTTTTAAATAGATTTATCATCATCAATACCTTATATCCATAGTCGGATGTAAGCCACCCCAAGTTGTCTCCAATGAACTCGGTTGTTTGCTTTTTGCATCTAATCGTGTTCCGCTAATCGTGTCTGTGGTCTACCTCTGCATCTTTTTGTTCTTTAGGCCTCTATTCAGCCATACGGCGTTTCCATCTGTTATCGTTCATTCTTGCGATATACCTCGTCCAATTTCATCTTAATATACATATTCGTTGTATTACATATGTCACTTTTGATCTTCTTCGTATCACGATGTTAGGAATACGCTCTTGGAGTCTAATATTTTGCATAACTCTTAATTCTCGAAACGCCAATATATAATTTTATGGTGTTATTGTGCACTATAAGGAAGAAAGAAATGTTTTTTTAAGCTGAACTTTTAGTTTCTCCGACCCCAAGAATCCTGACAAGGGTGCATGTATTATGTATTAAGCAACCCCTCTAAAACCTTTCCCATTTTGTGAACCACTTATACGTTCAATTGTAAATAATTATGCTTAAAATGTGTTCATTATTACATGTTGAGAAAGCCAACTTGTTGACTGAACTCTTCACTTCACATTCTACTGTCGATTACCAAGAAAACACACCACCCACTATTCATTCCTATAGTCCAGTCAAGGATGTCGGATATTGTCTTCAGGCTGCGGAACATCCCATTCGAGGTTCTGCTTGTCACTCCTCGTACAACCTTTTTTCAAGCAGTCTTTTATATGGAAAGCTTCATCCCTTTAAAATAATTTGCCCAGGACAGTGTGTCCCACCTCATATAATTTACGGTACTTCAAGACCAATGTAAATTGCTATTTTTGCACACGCGTCGCTTCCGTAGAGCTTTAGGGATTTTTCTGCAGCATTTGTGCTATACTCATAAAAAACAGCCAAATACCACAATTATATTAAATAATTAAATTTAAAATGTGTGAATTATCCCAACGCAAACTAGGAAAAGTTTTCATAATACTACTGAAACTAAAATAGTTAACCACTCTCACCTGTTTTACCCTTTCAAGCTTCAAACTATAATGCTTGAAAACTTTTTTCTTTCCTTCGTCAAGTATTATACAGGATTATCCAATAAAGACGTCTAGATGGCACAACTCAATAACTCATATTTGACGCTTCTTCATCCATTTCTATTATGACATTTGTTTAGCAAATTTAATTACGGAACAATATAGACTAAGGCAATGCGTTAAAATTATTTAAACTTTCCATGAAAATGGATGCGAAAATCGTAATTTTTAAGGTCAAAATAATGGATCAAATGGACCAGCAATTCAAAATTTGGCAAAGAAACTGATACGGTTGATAATGTAAACCAAGTAAGCCAAGAAGGGTTTGTTTGAATAAAAACACTGCTGCTCTTCGTAAAAGTGCTGCTACTGAACCATCAGTATAGTTTTTACTTTTATTATGGCCATAATTGGCGAATTTTGAATAAAGATTTGTATTTTCCTGTGCAGAAAATTTGACTGACACAAGAGTTTGAAAGAAAATAATGGGCCAAGTGCGAGTCGGACTTGCGCAATTAGTGTCCCGTACGTTGATTGCTTTTAAAATAAAAATTTTTGTTACGGAGGTATACAATGAACAATAACATCACAAAACACACTCACACTCAAATTAGTTTTCAACAAAGTTTTTTTCGATTTTTAGTGAAATTGATTTTTTTTTTGTATATACCAGAAGAATTATTAAAGGTAATGCACTCGTGATCATTTTTGTTCAATCTACACCCTGTGGAGAATATTCCAGAATTTTTTCAAAATTTTTTGATTAGTACTTTTCGAGATAAGTGGGCGACTTCTTGAAATTTCTTAAAAACAACCCGAAAAAAAGTGTGCGCAAGTATTACATTATATATGTTTTCAAACTCGTGTCTTTTACAAGCTTTTATTTGACACCTCACTCGATGACCTGGTAAAATTATTTTTTTTACTTCTGGTTTTACCCCTAAGGTCAAAATTTAATTTTCAAAACTATACGACTCTGACGACGCCATCAATTCTTATATTAGTGCCAAATTTCAGCTTTCTATGTCAAATAGTTTCGGAGAAAATCGGGTGTGACAGACGGACATACAAACATCGAAGTAATCTTATAAGCGTTCCGTACGGAACCCTAAAAATTATTTACAACACAGAAATATTGCTGATTGCATTATGTTTTTGGTCGTCGTATAATTTCGATAAATAATGATGTGATTTGACAGCGTTAGACTTTTTTTTCGAGTCTGCCTTAAAAGTAAAAGCTTCTGTCAATGAACCAAAAATCTTTGATAAATTGAATAACATCTGAGCCTAAATTGTGGAAATAAACGCGACAATACTTGAAAATGTTATTGAAGATTACGATTTGAGGATCGGTGCTTAGAAACGTAGTCATCAAGGTCGTTTCGATGATATTGTACTTGATGTATAATTGCCATCGATCACATTAACAAATAAAAAAAAAACTTTGAGTCTTTCGAATTGTTTTTTTTATTTTATTAAAAAAAAAAGTCTAGCCGCCTTTTCTGGATAATTCCTTATGGATTTCAAACTTTGAACCGATAGCTCATTTATTTTGTTAATAGACCAACCGAGATAGATCGACGAAAAGGAGAAACTTTTTTTTCCACTCTAGGGATACCAAATCGTGACCAATTGTAAACATCTCGAAGTATAATCTTTTACTATTACCTATTCCCTTTTATAAGAGAAGTAAAAATAAATAAAAAAATCTTTTTTTTGACGTGAAATATGTTTTATTTTTCAATATAACGTGTATTCTAACATTTTCCCAATAATTTAACATTGTCATTAAAGTTCCGGAAGGTCTGCAAAATATCCATCCATGGCTGCAATAGCTTCATCATTTGATGAAAAACGCTTTCCAGCCAGGAATTTTTTCAGGTTTGGAAAGAGATAATAGTCAAAGGGAGCCAAATCTGAAGAATACGCTGGATATTCAAGCAGTTCATACTTTAATTCGTCGAATTTTGGCGTCGTCAAAATAATTGTGTGAACACGTGCATTGTCTTGATGAAAAAGGATTCTTTAAAGCAGGTCTTTTCTAGCGAATTTTTGCATTCAACTGAGCTAAAAGGTTACAATAATTAATTGTTTTACCGTTCTGAAGATAATCGATCAACAAAACACCTTTGTAATCCCAAAAACTGTTGCCGTAACCTTCCCTGCTAATAGGACCGTTTTTGCCTTTTTTGGTACACTTCCACCACCACACACTTCAGTCCATTGTTTCGACTGTTTTTTTTCTCTCTGATGTATAGTGGTGAATCCAAGTTATATCAACAGTTATGAAACGATGCTTGAAATCCATTTTATTTTGCTTAAAACGGTCCAAACCCGCTTGAGAAATACGCATTAGAATGTCTTTTTGGTCAATTGCCAGCAAATGCGGCACCCATATGGCACAAAGCTTTTTCATATATAATTCTTCATGCAAAATATTTCCAATTCGTTCTTTTGAGATGCCTGGCCTCAGCTATTTCACGCTCTGTTACTCGTCGATTACACCGAGCCACAAAAATATTTTTTCATGTGCCGAAGATTAGACCAAGTCTCTTTTTTCGGAGTCGTTGAAAGCCAATTCAGTTTTAGTTTTGCTCTATTACCTCTCATTTTTCCCTAACTTCAAAAAAACGCAATTTTAGAGGTTATAAAGACATATAGAGCCCCAAAACTCGGGGGAAACGTGAATTTTATGTATCAGATGACCAAGTTTATATGCCTGTGAATTAATAGGATTCTATGAACCCAAAACCATCCAACCTTATAACCTCGTAAGCCCAAAATACTAGAAACCAAGGTCATACCTTGGCACGTATAACCATGGAACTCGAGGGAAATGTGGATCTATTGAATCACTTAACAAAACAAGTGAGCCAAACATTTAGACTTATATAACTCCATAACATCATAACGCCATATCCCCCTAGCCCTATGTCCTTGAAGCTAATCGCCAAATATCCCTATAACCACATAACTCTAGGCGTGTAGATTTCTATAACACATAATTAGGGGCATGCAAAATTCTATAAGTACATGACGAGGGACATGCTAAGACTGTGGGTTAGGAGGTATCCCTAACCTTCCCCCCTCCCAATCAAACCCTCAGTATCATTACAATACACTAATTCATTTTCTGCAGAGAAAGATATTTACGGATCCCGATAGAAAGTGACTTTTGTATTTGGAATTAAGCAGCATTTTTCTTTCAACTGAAAAGCTTAAAGTTCAGCCATTTGTTTAGAGAGTCCTAAATCTCTCAATTCTCTTTGACTGAAAAATCCTCTATGCATTTCATTGGGATCTGATTCTCCTCCGTTGATCCTCCGATGTTCTGAGGTTCATTCCTAGCGTTGTCAATTTCGTCGGTATCTAGAAAATCATCCTGATCTTCTTTGAACGCTGACTCTCTTCTCAAAATAGACTAAGAAAATGTCACTGAATTCACTTTAGGATATGGCAGCTGTCAAAAAAACTGGTTCAGCCTCTATCTATCAAATATATATACATATATATATATATATATATATATATATATATATATATATATATATATATATATATATATATATATATATATATATATATATATATAGTTAAATAGATGTTAGCCGCTTAATTCCTCTTAGAGTGATGCAGCTATTAATACACTATGTATGTATATGAAGCTGAAGAACAGGCAGGCTTTAAAGCAGGAAGATCCACAATAGACCATCTCTTCTCACTGACACAAATCCTAGAAAAGAAAACCGCATTTGATCAGGAAGTCCATGTCTTGTTTGTTGATTTAAAAAAAAGGCCTACGACAGCCTGCCCCTAATGAGATTGTGGGAAACACTACAATAGAGTAATGTAAACACCGAAATAATTAAAGCTGTAAAAATCCTTATACCAAGACGCAAGAAGTACAGTGAAAACCAAATATGGTAGGCAGGGTTCCAGGTCACAAAGGGTCTCAAACGGGGCTGTTGTATATCCTCAACGCTATTTAAAATCTATTTGGAGAGTGCACTGAAGAACTGGAAAAGGAAATGCAGCAGTATGGGATTACCACTGGATGACGATACTACATTGTACACGCTATCTTTCGTGGACGACCAGGTAGTAGTCGCTCAGGACATCGATGATATGGAATACATGACACTTATGGAGGAATATGAAAAATGAGGCCTAGAAGTCAATATTAAAAAGACCGAGTACATGTGCGTCGGAGGACAACAGCAGGACTTGAAACTGGCCAGGACACACCATCAAACACTGTGCCAGTTATAAGTATTTACGAACGAGAATATCTAGGGATGGAACACTGGAAGAAGCAATATTGGAGAGGATTATCCAAGGAAGAAAAGCGATTTCAATGCTTAATAATATACTATGGGACAAAAACATAACGATTGAAAATAAGAAGAGAATTTACAACTCAATAGTGAAAAGTATAATAACTTACAGCTCCCAGGGGTGGCCATTGAAGGAAAGAACAGAAAAAATACTAAAAGCTACAGAAATAGATTTCTGGAGACGAGCAGCCAGAAAATCCAGAAAAAGACCGCATACCAAATGACATGATAAGACGAGCTTTAGAAATAAAGCAGGATATAGTGGACGAAATCAGAACCAAACAGTTGGTATGGTACGGACATGTACAGAGAATGTCACAAGACCGACTACCTAAAAAGATCTTAAATTGGAACCCTCATGGAAGAAGAAAGCGAGGAAGACCACGCCAAAGCTGGAGAGCAGGAATCAACAAGGAAGTACTAGAGAGAGACCTGGAGGAGGAGGGATGGAGAAACCGGGAGGAGTGGAAATTAGGCATCGGAAGACGGAAGACGTTATAAAACCGATTGATATATATATATATATATATATATATATATATATATATATATATATATATATATATGTATATATATATATATATATATATATATATATATATATATATACATATATATATATATATATATATATATATATATATATATATATATATATATATATATATATATATATATGTATATATATATATATATATATATATACACATATATATATATATATATATATATATATATATATATATATATATATATATATATATATATATATATATATGTATATATATATATATATATATATATATATATATGTATATATATATATATATATTATATATATATATATATATATATATATATATATATATATATATATATGTATATATGTATATATATATATATATATATATATATATATATATATATATATATATATATATATATGTATATATATATATATATATATATATATATATATATATATATATATATTATATATATATATATATATGTTATATATATATATATATATATATATATATATATATATATATATATATATATATATGTGTATATTTACATATCTATCCATCATGACTCTCTTGTCCTTTATATTTACGTTGTTATTGGAGATCTGCTTACTTGGTTACATCGAAGTTTGCACGCCCAGGGTTTATGTGACTACTGGGTTCTTCGGTTCAAGAGTATGAGGTTATACGGTTATGGGGTTATCAAGTTATATGGTTATATGAGTCTGCAAGCCCAGGAATTTGTGGTTATAGAGAAGTCGGCACGCCTGGGGTTATAGGGGTCTGCACGTTGAGGGGTTTGAGGTTATAGGTCTATTAGGTTGTTGGGTTCAAGGGTATGGGGTTAGGGGCCTATGGTGTTATGGAGTCTGCTGGTTTGGCTCATTTGTCTTGTCATCTGATTCATAAGTTTCACATTTCTCTCGAGTTCCATGGTTATACATGCCTTCGTACCTGGGTTCATGGTTTTTTGGATTTATAGGATTATGGGGTTGGATGGTTTTGGGTTTAAGGAAGCCTACTAACCCAAGGGCATATAGTCTTGGTCTGATATATAAAATCTACGTTTCTTCTGAGTATTATCGTTATACATGTCTTCAAAACCTAAAATAACATTTTTTGAGATTAGGAAAAAATTAGAAGTGATAGAGCAAAACTAAAACTGAATTCGTTTTCACCGACCTCGAAAACAAGACCTGGTCTAAGTTTCGGCACATTAAAAAATATTTTTGTGATCCTGTGTTACCTAACACCATATCATGCACTTGTTGAATGATTTGTGGTGTTGTAGCAGTTTTTGGGCGACCTTCGTGTAGATTATCTTCGAGGCTTGTACGACCAGAGCAGCCCATTTTTTTACAGTGGAAGGTGAAGGTAATGGATCCTTATACACTTTTAATAATTCCGGATGAATTTCTGTTGGTGTTAAACCATACAAAATAAAGAATTTAATGATTGCGCGATAGTCAATTTTTTTCATTTTAAAAACATCAATGACTCGTCAGTATTAAACAGCTACTCCTGCAATGAATTAACAGATCGAAATAAAATTTTACATGTGTTTATATAAAGGATCGAAATTTCCAATACAATTACACAGTTTCTAATACCATTTATGTATCAGGCCGAGAATTGTTCAGACAGCCTAGGTAATTTAAATTTTAGCTTTTTCCTTTTTTGCACTAGAAAATTTACCAATACTAATATTTTAGTAAACTTGTGTAACATTTTGTAAACTTTGGGATCATCTCGCAGAGTATATTAACTAGAAATAGACTAGAAATATAGAGTTCCGACACGCATCATCTTTTATGCTTCAGTGGATATGAGTATTGAATTACTGGTACTGTTTTATTTCAGAATTGTTATTTACGATCAAGAAGTTAGTAAAGCCGGTCATTTTCTTCAAACCCAAGAACAAACAATTAGAATTCCCGCCACTGGATTTGCTAACGGAGATATTTCATGTTTTACTGTATGTATAATAATTGTTAAACTTAATTATAAGTACTATATAAACTGTAAAGACTCTAAGGCGAGCTATAAATATTAAAATAATTTAGTTAATTAACAGCCGAAAGTAGGACTGCAAAGTTTGAAAAATGGTATACCTGAGATTGTAAAAAAAAACGATACCTTTTCAGATAAAGTGGAAAAGATTAAATTAAATAACCGGTCAATTGCCAGTTAAGCTTACACAATTAGTGTTCCGTACGTTGGATGCTTTTAAAATAGAAATTTTTTACAGAGGTAGGGTAAAGGTTGGCTAATTGGTGATATAGGGTAATATAGTGACAATTTTGCATTTTTCGTTCTCTATAATGCCCAGCGAGCGCTGAGCGTTTTCTGTGTTTATAATCACATTACGTAAACCCCTCCCCTCAGTTTGCCGCTAGATTCGATGCTCTGAGGTCATTATGCCGCGCTCAGGTGCCAAGAATAGAATTTCACTATCACAATCTCTTTCACCTTCTAATTTTATTGTAAAATAAACTTTAAAAATTACTGATTTCGTGTGTTTTTAATCTATTTTTCCAATCAATTTTCAAACTTCAAACCATTTTCTTTTTCATCCTTATATTTCTCCCAACTTTTAATAACAGATACGTCCGCAAAAATATGTATGGAGATATACAGGCTGTCAAGTAAGAGTGTGTTCGTGATAATTTATTTTTGTTAGCGATTCAACAAGAAATCGGTAGAGGAAACTTTTATCTACGATGCATTTTAGTAAAAGTATCAATAGATTCTGAACTTTCTTTAAAATCACGTAAAATCCAAATTGAGTCACTTATTTTCGCGTCGGTTCGAGGCAGTCCTTCTTTGTTCCCATCCAAACGGGCCTAAAATGATACATTCTGCTGCAGTTAAACATATTAAAAAGTCGGTATCATTTGTGAAGCAGTGGGTAAATCCTTTTAACTAGTCGAAAAATGTCGACGACTTGCCAAACCGTAGGCTCGGCAGGCAAAGTCACTACGAAAGTCGAAAAACGAATCGCGTCTTTGTTTTCACGGGACCCGAAATTGACGTTGCGTCAAAGGGCGACAAAATTAACAAAATCGGATTTGAATGTGTCCTATGAGACCATTCGATGACATCTTCGTGCTCATGATGTCAAATTCCGAAGCACGTTGGAGAAACTTGTGCTGGGCGAAAATCACTTCGCGAGGCAGCTCGCTTGGGTCCACGATAAGATACTAGAGTGGCCCTCACAATGGCCAGACGCCAACTCTATTAAAAACGTCTATTCTCTTATAAAGAGAAAGCTCAGAGGAAACACTTTGAGGAGTTTGTCTAGTGAGACTTGAAAAGTTTGGAGATCATTGCGGCGCGAGTATGCAGAGAGAATATTACATTTTCAAGAATATGGGGGGTCACGTTCTTGCTTAACAGACTGAAATAATTAGTACAGCCAAAATATGTAAAATATTGTACAATTATTACAAAATATAACCTACACAAAGCAGGCATGCGTGTGCATCCAGGCTTAGTTGAGACAGACGGGAGGCACAACCTAGCAATTTAATTCAGAAATAAAACTTGTATTAATAACATCATTTTTGTGAAAAATATTCTTTGGAAATAAATAAATTTGGTAAAAATGTTGCCATTTTATGTCACTTTGTTGATCAATCGATCAGATAATTTATTTTTCACTGTAAAGTTTCAAACTTCTTTGGTATCTTATTCTATCATTTGATGAACTAGAGCTTGCTTTAATTATTTCAAGTTTTCAGAAATTTAGTTCTGCTAACTTGGAAGTCTGAGTTTTCCTTAATTATTTGTTTCTAATTGTTTTGTTGTACATCCTTAAAATATAACAGATTTACGTCCAATATCCATACCAAGTGGAGAAAATGATATGATGCTTTGAAATATATTGTAAAAACTGGGGTCATTGCATTTAAGTTATTGTGTCCAAAAAAACAATTCGTCGCTGAAACAACGGCATGTGAGAACTACATGTCATATGATATACTTTCTTTCTCAAAATTTCATTATTAATTAATGTGAGCATTCATTTTCATTAATTTAAGATGTTTATTTAAAAATTTAAACAGAGATAAATGTTCTTGGAATGATAACGAAGCATATTGAAGATAAAGACATACGTCTTCATAATTCATAATAATAAATAAGATGCCAATTTTTTAACTCTATGTATAAAAATAAATGTAACTAAGTCACGTATTAGGGTAGATATGTTTATGACATTAGCAATGGTCAAATTTTGTTGTAATTAAAATATTAGAAAGACAATTAATGGCTCAGCGGACAACGATTGGTTTGCTACTGAACGTAAAATACGGGGTCGTCAAAAATAACGCACCTCCCGAAGGCCCTCACTGCTAGAAAGATATTATTTTTTTCGGAGTTCTCGTATTTTTAATGGAGTGAAAAAGATCACTAATAATCCTGTCCGCTGAGCCACTTATTTTACTAATTAAATATATATAAATATATATATATATATATATATATATATATATATATATATATATATATATGTACTATATATATATATATATATATATATATATATATATATATATATATATATATATATATATATATATATATATATATATATCATATATATATATATATATATATATATATATATATATATATATATATATATATATATATATATATAATGTTTTCAGGTAACTAATTTAGACAGCGACTTGGAAGGTGGATATCCTAAAATTATAGAAGGTGGTGTTGGATATAAGTACGTTATCGTCGAGCTTAAATCACAATTTGGCAAGGGGTTCGATTTTAGAGTCACAGCTTATTACTCTGGATAGAAAATTTAAAGAAGCAAAATGTGTTTTTAGAATGTCTATTTAAATTTGTCATTTTTAATATTTTAATAAATTTGCTTTAAATAATGTGTTTAAAATTTTTATTTTATAGTATGTAGGGCAGATTTATGAATTTCTACCAAATGTTTGAAAAATGATGGGTGATGAACTTCAAAGTTAGTGTTAACTCTATACGAAGAATTTAGGCATATATATATATATATATATATATATATATATATATAATATATATATATATATATATATATATATATATATATATATATATATATATATAAATATATATATATATATTATATATATATATATATAAATATATATATATATATATATATATATATATATATATATATATATATATATATATATATATATATGTATATATATTTATGATCATCATCTATCAGCCGTTCTCATCACCTGCTGGATAGAGGCCTTTTCTAAGGACTTCTACCGATCTCTGCCTTCAACCGTTTTAATCCAATTTCCTGCCACTCTCTTGATGTCATCGCTCCATACAGTTCCTTTTGTCTCCTCTTGGTCTCCATTCTGATATATATATATATATATATATATATTATATATATATATATATATATATATATATATATATATATATATATATATATATATATATATATATATATATATATATATATATATATATATATATATATATATATATGGCTCATTCTTTCTCTACTGGACCCTCCAAAATCAGACCCCCCCCCCCCCCCTAAAAAGACATCGAAAGTTGTGGATGGTTTAAAAACGAAAGTTTCATGTATCTACTTTCAAATTCTCAGTGGTAGAAATAAAAATTATAAGATGACGGGAGGAACGACATTGACAGTTGTAAAATTCACGTAAAAATTCTATGTAATTGCGCGATTTCTTATCATGATTTTCTGTACAATTGATTCGATTATGATATCCCTATGTATTTTTCAACGATAAAACCAAATATGAGGACAAAATTACCCAATCTCGTCACGATTCGTGCCTAACCTCAAAAACTACGTAAAAAATGACGAAAATCTCTTTAAATTAGTAAAGTAAAGATGGAAACTTTATATATCCATATTTTTGGAGACACTAAATCCAAAACAGATGTTAGAATAATACCATCACGTCAGGATTTGTCCATACCTCAAAAAATACTTCAAAAATAGCCATAATATCTTTGAAATAGCAAAGTAAAGACGGATACTCTGTACACATTTGCCTTAAATGTAATATCTTCAAGCATAGCCTAATGAAGATAGGATATAATACAGAATATTAATTTTCAAATATAAAATATTAATTTTCAATACGAAATATTGGTTATTAAACATAAGATTTCTATTGCACGAACTGTAAATCTAACATAACCTAACCTACATAAGGATAGAAAAGAATCTAACATGTTATTTCTCAAATCAAAGTTTCCACCCCCACAAACTTTAGCCTGTTAACATAAAGAGGATAGGAAAGAATTCAATATACTTTTACACAAAAAATTTTTTTTGGATAATAATTCTACTAACTACTTTTATCTTAAGAAATCAAATATTTAAATTATAAAGTATCATGCCTGATTATATTACATTTAAAGCAAAGGTAAAAAAAATGTTCGTCTTTACTTCGCCATTTCAAAGATACTTGTATTATGACTATTTTTGAAGTGTTTTTTTTTTGAGGTTAAGTCCAAATCCTGACGTTACGGGATTATTCTAACATTGGATTCAGCGTTGCAAAAAAACATGGGTGTATGAAATTTCTACTGTAGATATATATATGTTTATATATATATATATATATATATATATATATATATATATATATATATATATATATATATATATATATATATATATATATATATATATATATATATATATATATATATATATATATATATATATATATATATATATATGTATATTATATATATATATATATATATATATATATATATATATATTATATATATATATATATGTGTATGTGTAATACGTATTGGATCACTCCAAAATTAGAGACTTAGAATTCTCTGTTATCTAATGTATTTTTTATTCTCAAAATCTAGCTTTTGTCTATTATTATAGACTTCATCAGGAGATCTACAAATCAAAAAGAACAAACACTAAGATCAGTTAGTATTAACGTTCAAATAGTCAACAACATACTTACAGGATAGTTACAGTATGTAGCAAACCTCGAGAAGAATTGTGGGCTTTTTTATTCCTCCCATCAATCACAAATTTAAATTCACAACAACTGTCTTTTTTTATATTATAAAGGAAACCAATAAGAATCAATTAAACAACATTGAAGTAATATCCCTAAATGACGTAACTTGATTCTTGTTAGTTTCCTGTATAATATATAAAAAAGAAATGTGAATTTAAGTTTGTGATTGATGGAGGAATAAAATAGCCCACAATTCTTCTCGAGGTGTGCTACATACTATAACTATCCTGTAAGTATACAGTAGTAACAGAGAATTCTAACATTCTTTTTTCTCTAGCCTCTAATTTTGGGATGATCCTATACGTATTACACATTGTTTGATAGTCTGCTATTATTCCCATTATTGATCTTCCTATCTTCCTATATATATATATATATATATATATATATATATATATATATATATTATATGTACATATATATATATATATATATATGTATATATATATATATATATATATATATATATATATTTATATATATATATATATGTATATTTATTTATATATATATATATATATATATATATATATATATATATATATATATATATATATATATATACATATATATATATATATATATATATATATATATATATATATATATATATATATATATATATATATATATATATATATATATATGTACATATATATATATATATATATATACATATATATATATATATATATATATATATATATATATATATATATATATATATATATATATATATATATAAACTGATGAGCAAAAAAATCGACTCGAACTATTTGGCTTCATTTAACACGGATCCTAGAGTTTAGTGTTAATATATTTTTACGAATTTTAGTGTCATTTGAAAGCCCATTCTATTCTCTTTCTAATGATAGCAAATTCCATAGCATACCTCATGCTTTTTATTGATTAAAAAGGATAAAAAGCATGAAAGGAGAACCAGGGTAAGATAAAGGAAAAATTAAAGAAATTTTAAGTTTCACAATTAAATTTATTGATAAAAAACCAATGTCAATATTTAATATAAATCCGTTTTCGCATCCAGTGAGATGCCTCCTCACACCATGACAGAACCGTCTCTGTAGGCAACCGTTTCAGTAATGTACCACTGCGCATAGCGCTCCCCAAGTCTCCTCTAAACTCGTCTTCCTCTATCGTTGTCATGTAGGCCCATTTGGGACTCGTCGAAGAATAAAATGGAGCCCCATTGCTCTAAGGTTCAGTCGATATATTCGCGGGCAAATCTGAGTCGCGCTTGTCGATGAGCTGCTGTCAATTTGGGTCCGCTAGCGGGCTGTTTGGAGTTAGGTTAACTACTTTAAGTCTTCTTCTGACTATCCAATGACTGAGAGCCCGGTCATGAACTTGTCGAAGCTCCTGCTGGACCTCAATGTCGGTTAAGTGATAATTTTTTACAGTTATATTGACAAAAAAGCGGACCTCTCGCTCCTAGGTGCAGCTTCTTCTTCCTGATTCTGATCTCCGTGTAAAGGCGCCAGTCTCTTGGTAACGTCTATAGACTCTGGAGACAGCTGATTGGCTTAGGTGTAGTTGCGCAGCGACTACACGTTGGTTTTTTCGATGACGTAATTAGTGAATAGGTATAGCAGAGATGTTAACGGTTCAAGTTCCGATAAAGGAATGATAGCAAAATGCATTTGCATGTGTTTTTATAGGGATAAATAGCGCGCAAATGAGTACGTTGCTGACCGAGCAAAAACGATTTTATTGAGTAAAACCGTTTTAATCAGTGAAACTTTTTGGAAATCCAAATGGTTTTGGTATTAGTGGAACGAGTCGAAAGTCAACATTCTAATGATACCAAAAATAATACCACTGTTTGAAAATTAAATGCAAGGGTCGGTGTTAAATGAAGCAAAATTGTTGAGTCGATTTTTTTGCTCACCAGTGTATATATATCTATGCTATGCTCACACACACACATATATATATATATATATATATATATATATATATATATATATATATATATATATATATATATTTATATTTATATATATATTTATATATATATATATATATATATATATATATATATATATATATATATATATACGTATTTCTCAAAAAAAATTTTTGGATAATAAATTCTACCAACTACTTTTATCTTAAAGAAATCAAATATTTAAATTATAAATTATCATGCCTGATTCTATTACATTTAAAGCAAAGTTAAAAAAAAATGTTCGTCTTTACTTTGCCATTTCAAAGATACTTTATTATGGCTATTTTTGAGGTGTATATATATATATTTATATATATAATAATTTTTCTGTTGAACCTTTTGTTTACATAAACTTGATTGGTTTTTCTTGGGTACTTAGGTTCTTTCGAAAAACACAAACTAGTTTATTTGACGTTTCGCCTTATTTTTTTTAGGCATTTTCAAAAATTCTTTATTTTTTAATATTCATTCTAAATTAGAAAACACAAGGTTAAAATCTTTTAAGTCAAATTACACTTTTAAAAACATATAGCATTTTTACGCACACTCGGACATTTAGAATATTACACCATAACAAAAATATAAAACAATTTACTAACCTGTATATACCCTGAAAGTCAACTATTTGTGTGTTTGTGAATTTCAAATTCTGTATTTCTTTCAGCATATCGTGTCTCGTGTTTTTTACTGATTTTTTTTAAAATTCTATTATCTATAATGGGTGTCTTAACGAAAAAACTATTATTGATGTTAAGTATATATACCATTTTGTATTATTAAGAGGATATGCATGGCAGCATGTTTATTTTTTAATTAAATTTGTGTAGATATGACTGATTCCTTTTATGTCAGTCCTATCATTCACAGTGTTTTCATCTTTTTTTATTTCCATCATCTCTTTGATTTGTAGTTTGGCATAATTCCGCTCTTTGCAGAGGACCTTGGTTTCATTGAATTTAAAGTCATGTTTTTCCTCTGCTTCGTGTTTACTAAGGGCAGTAGAAGCATTCCTAGTATATTTGTGTCCATATATATATATATATATATATATATATATATATATATATATATATATATATATATGTATGTATATATATATATATATATTATATATATATATATATATATATATATATATATATATATATATATATATATATATATATATATATATATATATATATATATATATATATATATATATATATATATATATATATATATATATATATATATATTATATAATGATTACAGAAAGGTGTTTCAGAAGATTTATATGTTTACACTGCGCTAATTAACTTAAAATAATTAAATCAAGAATATATAGAGTCTTCTACATTGAGAGCTGTAACCCTGATAATATGGGCTGTGCAGATATCGTTGATCTCTTTATTGATCATTTCGTGTGGGACTGGAAACAAGACACCATGGATGAAACAATCTAAGATGCTCATATTGGAACCCAACTATGTATATATTACAGGAAGACCTGAAGACGGTGAAAGGAGGAGGACACACATCGATGTCAAGAGCCAATTTGTAGATCATGCTTGGAGGAGAAATAAACAGCTCTTTATCTAAATAAACATATGTCTTTCCCGGTATTCATACAAGCAAGCCAAGTTCACAACTAAAACTAAGCAGATACGTAACGGTTCCTTAAGAGATCTAATTACCGTAAGGATTCAAGCTACCTTTCAGAGATATATCTGCCTATATGATCATTTCATCGTTTTTTTCAAATCAAAAAAAAGAAGCTGGGTGAAAGTTTCTGAACTGGACCTCGAATTTCGGTCAAATCGGAAATTTTGCACAAAAATTCATAAATAGTTAGTACTCTATGTAGTATTCAGTAATTCTTAGTAACTATCCTATAATTTTTTTTTTAATTTTAATTTTTCAGTTTTTTATGAACAATGACATTTTTATGCATGTTTTTTTTCAAAATTTTATTTCTCTGAAAGTACTTTACCAAACTCGATGAAATTTTTTTTGTGAGTGCTCAAGTATTTGAACTATACAACAAATATTTTTTCCTTATTGTACCTCAACACTTTTTATTAAAAAAATGTTTTTTTGTAAACAATTTGAAATTTAAAATCACTCAATGACCTACAGCAATTACTATCACATATAAGTTAACTCTAAGAAAATATTTATGCAATAAATTTTTTTTAGATCTCTTTAGTTTACAAATACTGGCACAATTTGTTCGAGCGTGCACTCTTGGTAAAGCTCGTGCGCTCTCTTGGTAAAGCTCGTGCGCTCTCAGCCTCGCCCTCGTGCGTTGCAACGTATTTGTGCATGTCTCAAGTTGTCGTGTTCGCAAAGTTGATTTTGCTAGTTTTATGTCGATTTTATCTGTCAAGGCGAGACAGCAGGTTAACAATTGCATGAAATCGTTTTGTATTTTGTATGTTAAATTTACATATTGAGCATTGATAAATAAAACTTATCGTCTGAATGCCGAGGGCACATAGCTGTTGGAATCCTTTTGAAAAAAAGGACATAAACGCGTTACTAAATATAAGTGGGAAATTTCGTCCACCACAATGTATTTCTGTAGGCCTAAAAGGTACCCACAATGTGTATGTATATGTAATGCATCAGAATTTACGCCCGAAATTCCCTGGTTTGACGGAAGAATTAAAAGATCCTGATACTTCATTTGAATATCAAAGATGCTTCAAAACTATAGTATGTTCGAATTCTGCACCTGACTGCTGTTTGTTGAGATGTTTAAAATGTCCTGGAGCTTTTGAAAAATTGCAAATCTATACTAAAAAAATAGAAGATTTTTTCGATAACTTTTGAAGAGTAGATAAGCACCGACAGGTAAACGGATATATGCAAAGTTCAAAGTAATAAATTTTTATAAATTTATATTCAAAATTTTTTCTTATTAATTTTCAGCTTTGTTACAAAAATTTTTAAGTTTCAAAGTCAAAAAAATATTTATATACGTAGAAAAATAATACATTTAATATTAGTTTTTTCGTTCAAAAGAAAAAAATATACTCAGTTGAATAATTAACATTTTTTGAAATTTAACCAGGTGCACATTGCAAGTAGTGAAAGAATCACGCAAGATCATTTCGGAAAATTTAATGATTGATATACCCCTTGCATTAAAGCATGATTTTCTTGCAAAATCCCAAAGTCAATTTCTCACCAACACTAAAAATGAATTAGGGGATAAAGAATATATTGCTTGCTTGGACTTCTCAGAAAATTATACGTGTCGTGTGCAAAATTCTGTTTATTTGGAATACAACCCAGGCGACCATTCATTCGTACGTGATTTATCATAAACAAAATGACGTCGTGGAACACACGAATTTCGTGATTATTTCTGAAGAATTAGAAAAGAAAAGTTCTGCAGTTAATTTGTTTAATATCAAATTGATTTTTTTTATAAAAAATCATTTTGGCCGGGGAAACATTAGAAATATTCATTGTTTTTCGGATGGGACAGATTCCCAGTAAAAAAATAAATTTAATTTTGTCAATTTACTCCATCATAAAAAGGATTTCAATATTGACGCTGAATTGAAATTTTTTGCTTCAGCACACGGTAAAGGTGCATGCAATGGGATTGGAGGGGTGGTTAAGAGAATGCTAGTTTACAAAACCGTGTCCAAAAAAAAAAAACAGATGCGAAAGCCGTCTTTGAGTGGGCGAAAACCTACTAAAATCAATTCGCTTCGAATTTTGTATAAAGAAGGAACACGAAATTCATTCTCAAAAGCAAAAAAAAAGCGTTATGCAACGGCAAAAAGTATAAAATATACCCGTCAATTCCATGGTTTCGTATTTTCTCTCAGATAAATGAATTTTCTAAGGGATATTGAGAACATGTTTAAATTTCAAATTGTTTACAAAAAATCAATTTTTTTTTACAAAAAATGTTGAGGTACAATAAGGAAAAAATATTTTTTGTGTAGTTCAAATACTTGGGCATACAAAAAAATAATTTCATCAGGTTCTGTAAAGCGCTTTCAGAGAAATAAAATTTAAAAAAAAACCATGCATAAAAATGTTATTGTTCATAAAAAATTGAAAAAGTGAAATTTTTCAAAAAAAAAAAATGATAGGATACTTTTATTACATATGGCACTAACTATTTATGAATTTTTGTGCAAAATTTTCGACTTGACCGAAATTCGAGATCCAGTTTAGAAACTTTCACCCAGCTACATCCTAAAATGCAGGTCTTCTTAAAAATGAATTTCAACTAGATGTCTATTACACATTTCAGAACATTCTCCATCTATTATGAACACTTTTACTTATCTAGAAAGTCAAAAAAAAAAAAACTAACAACAAGTGTTTTTGCAGCTGGTTTAAGGTTAAATAGTTTCTTGAATAATCTTAGATTGATAATTAAAATTTTAAAAAATTTATTTACGCATATTGTATAAGTGTTTTTGAGCTTATTTTTTTATTTGAAATTTTAATATATAAGGAGGAAAAGAACTATTTCATGACCATATTCGACTGAATTATTTGGCTCTGTAGTTGCAAATTTATTCGAGCTAACAATGTCGTGCAGTAAAACTATTTTTGTTGTTTGTTTAGCATTTTTAGGGTTGAATTTAGTTAATAGTGATCAACCACATATTATTAATGATTGTATAAATCCAGGAAAAAACTCCGTAAGTATTTGTTATTGCTGCTAATTTAAATTGGAAACACTACCATGTACGACACCATAACACATGTGTGATACACGTACAAGTAGTAAATTTATAATTTTTTTAAATATCAAAAATTATTTAATTTTGCATAATAATTACATTATGTAAATATATATTATAATTTATATATAATATATATATATTATATATATGATACACACTTATTCGCCTGGTATTTACATGTGGTCCAGATCATAAGACCAAAATAAAAATAACCGGTCAAGTGCAAGTTGAACTTGCGCAATTAGTGTTCCGTACGTTGATTGCTTTTAAAATCAAAATGTTGTAACGGAAGTATAAAATGATCAGTGACTTCACAAAACACACCCCAAATGAGTTTTCAACAAAGTTTATTTTCAATTCTTACTGAAAATTGATGACCTTGAAATTTCGGTTTTTTTATATACCAGATAAATTATTACAGGTAATGCACTCGTGATAATTTTTGTTCAATCTACACCCCGTGGAGAATATTCCAGAATTTTTTGAAAATTTTTCGAGATAAGTACAGCGATTTTCGTTTTGGACAGTGGGCGCAAGTATTTTATATATTATTTAAAAATATATATAAATAAAAGTGTTTTCGCTTCCAAGTATTTACCTAGTAAAAAAATTACTTCCGAATTATATATTATATTAATATATATCTGATATATATATTATTATATATGACATATTACTCGTGTTTTCACAAGCTTTCATTTGACAGACCACACTCGATTACGGACTAGTAAAAAAACAGACGGACAGACACAGGGACCGAATTCGGACAGACCCCAGACGGACAGAAACTAACCCCTTAAGTCAAAATTTAACTTTCAAAACTACATGGCTCTGATGACAGCCGGATCAATTCCTATATTATTACCGAATTTCAACTTTCTATGACAAATACAGTTTCGGACAAACAGAACGGACGGGTGGACAGACGGACAGACGGAACAGACGGACAGACGGACAGACAGACAGACGACAGACGGACAGACAGACGGACAGACACCGAAGTGATCTTATAAGTGTTCCGGACGGAACACTAATAGTCCATCAGAGAATATACGAATTTCCCAGGATGTTTCATTGCGGTTTCTCTCTTAAGATATCAAATTTATTCACTGTTGCTATGGAATTATTCTCTATATACGACCCCCTCTTTAACACTAGATTAAATGACATTAATAATTACATATATGGTGTGTAATCGTTCTGAAAATTATAATTTCTAATCAATTTTTTATGAGTAAATAGTTTTTATGAGCAAGTAGAGACAATATTTTTTCGTATTTTTTTAGAATGCAGAAAGCTAAAAATACAATTCCATGTAAACAGTAATACATATATATATATATATATATATATATATATATATATGTATATATATATATATATATATATATATATATATATATATATATATATATATATATATATAAAGAAAGAAGCAAAAAGTTGCCGTATCTAATAAAATTCTTAAATATAAAATTTGTTGGGGAACTCGGCAAAGGGTGTGATAAAAGTTCACACAATGTTCATTCAGCCAATATTTCGGTCCTAGGTTGGGACCTTCTTCAGGGCAAGAAATGAATAGTGAAAGTAGAGTTAACATGAATGACCATTATTAGCTTGTAACACAGAAACGACTAACAATCCATTAAAATAAACACTGTACACTAATACACAAAATTAAAAAGATCAAATTTATAACAGGGATGTGTTTTAAAACTCTGGATGCTAAAAACATTTTTAATTATTAATTAATTCATCGAACAAACCACCTGTGGCCGGCACCATGCCCAAAAATTTTGATTTTATATATATATATATATATATATATATATATATATATATATATATATATATATATATATATATATATATATATATATATATATATATATACATATATATATATATATATATATATATATATATATATATATATATATATATATATATATATATATATATATATATATATATATATATATATATATATATATATATATATATATATATATATATATATATATATATATATATCTATATATATGTATATATATATGTATATATACACTCCTGGACAAAATTAACGCAACAATATATTAAATCATACAAATCTCTATAATGAATTAATTTTAATAATTTTTTATGAACATTGGTTACACTAAAAGTTAGAAAAAAACTTATTCGGATACTTTAAAAGTGAATTAGCTACCAAATTTCTCTATAAGATTCGAATTAAAATTATTCTTAAGGTCTAATAACAAAATCGTTGAAATTATGTAATAATGAAAAAAATAAACTGGGACACTAGTAGCAAAATTAATGGTGTAACTGGGACACTAGTAGCGTGTGTTGCCTCCTCTACTTCGGATGACAGCGTTTATGCGCCTAGGCATACTTCTAATTAAATTTTGGTTAAAATCTTGAGGAATTTGCTCGCATTCTGTGATAACTGCATTTTCAAGTTCCCTCAGGTTTCTAGGTGCAGGTATATGACGTTTCACATTTTTCTTAAGGTGATTCCATACATGTTCTATCGGATTCAGATCCGGGCTTTTTGGTGGCCATTGTATAATCGGTATATCAACTTGATTAAGATAATCGAGTACCTCCCTAGCCACGTGAGGTCGAGCGTTGTCTTGCATAACAGGAAATTGGGCCCCATTCTCAAGATAGTAGTCAGCATTCATGGATCTTGTACGGACAGGAACTAACTCTGTGCGAGCATCAAAGCAGATGCCACCCCAGAACATAACAGAGCCCCCGCCGAATGGAATCCTTCCAGAGATATTGCAAGGAGCAAACCTCTCTCCTGGTCTTCACCATACTCGCTCACGAACATCTGGATGTTTTAGACTAACACTAGTTTCATCTGTGAAGAAAACTTGTTTCCAGTCATCCACAGACCAGTTTTCGTGATTTTGAGCAAAACGTAACCTGGCAACTCTGTTCTCTCTAGTGAGGAAGAACGCAGTGGGCTGGTCTCCTACTGTTTAATCCAGCTTCATTTAACCGTCTTCTAACTGTTTTAGAAGAAATTGTGTCATTGCGAACAGCTTCGAGTTCGTTTCTTATTATAGAACTAGTGACAGTCCTGTTTCTTAAAGCATATTGTCTTATAAAACGTTTATCTAGGTCGCTAGTGCATCGTTTTCGCCCTTACCCTAGCTTTCTAGAATAAGTTCCTACTTCATTCAAGCGTCTTACCATACGACTTATTGTGGAACGATGTTTGCCTAACAAATTGACAACATAACTCTGACAATATCCCTCGTCCAATAAAACTGAGGCTCGCACTACCTCGTGTTCAGTTAAATTCCTTGTTCGATTCATTTTTCTAATTCTTCGGGGTCAAAAATAAAACAGTCTACCACACAAAAACGTATTATTTTGAAAAAGGGAACAATTTATAAGCTTACTTTTAAAGAAAATCTATCGCATTATTACAGAAAATTGTTTATTTTCTAAAAAATTCTTTAAAACTGTAAATCCAAAACGAATTGTTTTGATTTCTGTCATGAACAACGAAACAAAATATGCCTAGCCTACTATTCAAATACTCGATAAACTTTAAAACTGACATAAGAAAAAGATAAATTAATTTTCAGATTGTTGCGTTAATTTTGTCCAGGAGTGTATATAGATATAGATATAGACATTCTGTTTCTATTTCTCGACCGTAATAAAGATTTTTTTTGATGGGTTTAGCACACGTGCTGCAGGGAAGTCCCTAAAGCGCTCCAGGAGCGGCACGTGTGCGATTTACTCTGTAATCGCACTGTAATAAAACATTGGCATTGCATTGCATTGTAATAAAGATTAATTTTTATAGAAATTAATTAATTAATTTTTTACATTTTTTTTACAATAACAAAAATTTATTACAATTAAAACAAAAATTACAAAATTACAATTTTTATTACAAATAATTATAATACAGATAATAAAGCTTTAGCATTGTAATAAAGATTATTAGGTGAAAAGTATCGGGATAGCGGTCTATGTAGTAAAATTATTCTTTTGTTGTTTAAAACCCTATATTTCGCCAATCCCTCTCGGCTTCAGCAGGAGTATTACTAAAATTAAAACCGTCATGCACTCATAGGTCGCTAAAAAAATACAACATGAATTTACCAACTAGAATAAAATAAATACAAAAGGAAAATAAAACATCACACAATTGGACTAACTACTCGTATACACAGGTGCTTCTTTAGAACTGATATTGAATATCATTTTATTTCTTTTATTTCTTGTTTATTATCGGTGTGTGTACAGTGGTCAGGTGTAGCGATTAATATCATTATTTAGAATATCGCAGTATATGTTGCTTAAATTGCATTTTGTAATTGATGGAGCTTTCTTTTCTCTTTTATGATATGACACATTTCAAGGAACAAGCGTTTTTTATAGTTATTTTCATATTTTAGGATCATAACATTATCAAAGTCAAATTTGTGTTCGGTTCTCAAGTGATGATCCACTGCAGCGCAAGATTTCTGTCCCGTTGCGCAATCACTTTTATGTTAAGTTAATCTTTGTTTAAGCCAGCGTTTCTCAACCTGTGGGGCGCGCCCCACTAGGGGGGCGTGATTAATAGGGGGGCGCGAGCGTATCGAAAAGAAATTATTGTTAAAAACATTCATTAAAAACATTTAATATAATTTATTGAAAGGAAAGCAAAACAAAATACACTCTGACATAATAAAAAATAAAATACACATTTACACTGATTTAATACGCCTATAAATAGGATTGGATTTTAGTACTGCACAATGTATTTACCTAATAATTAACACATCAATACTAGATTAAAAACAAGTTTAACAATTATTAGTGACTCCCTTGGGCCTGTTTTGCCGAGCAAAAATTTTCGAAGGATGGTTTACTATTAGAAATAGACACTCTGAGTTCTTTTTCTATATTTAGTTGAGATCTATATTTTGTTTTTAAAGCAGCAGCCGCAGAAAATCCGGTTTCGCAAAGGTAGGATGTTGAAAATGGGAATAATATATGAAATGTTCTTGTTTTTCAGTGCACAAAACTCATCGTTCACCCCCTGGCCAAAATTCAAAGAGTGATCTATTATTAAATGGTCTTTTGATTTCTCTACTTGCCGCGAAGTCTATGAAGATTCCTTCTTCGGAAGTTGAGAGCCCTTCGGAAGTATTTTGAAATGGATCCCTAACCTACTCGTAACTTGCTACCAAGTTGTCGTCAATAAGAAAATACTTTTTAAAATTCTTTGTCAACATGGCTAGATGATTTTTAATGGTTACTAAAACAACTTTCACATGTTGTTTTTCAACCTTGTTTGTTTTAACAGATTCACTCACATTTGAAAACATTTCTAGGTTTTTTTGCTTTACATTTCTACTCCACAATTCCAATTTTCTACAAAAAGCATTAATTTTATCACTTGTATCGAATATATGTGTATTTGTTCCTTGGAGCTGAAGATTTAAGGTATTTAGTTTCTCGAATATATAGACCAAGTAGCTCATTTTCTTCACAAATAAATTATCTCGAAACTTCTCGGCTTCCGGTCGGCTTTCCTCTTCTAGAAAAATGGCGATTTCATTTCTTAATTCATAAACACGTTGCAAACATTTCCCACGTGACAACTATCTTGCCTCGCAATAAAATAGTAGCGCTGAATGTTCGGCACCCATGTCTTTACGAAGTACAGAAAAAATTCTAGATTTTAGGGATCTTATTTTAATATAATTTACTACGGTTACAATTGTAGTGAGCACAATATTCAGAGCAGGACTCATTTCTTTGGAAGCCAGAGCTTCTCTGTGGATTATAGAATGTGTCCACATACACAGTGGAGATTTTTGTTTCACAAGTGCTTGTACACTTTGAAATCTTCCAGATATTGAATGAGCACCATCGGTACATATTCCGACGCAATTTTTCCACTCCATATTTGCTTCGTTTATAAAATCATTTAAGATAGCAAATAATGCGAGTGATGTTGCTTTGAGTTCTATTGGTTTGCAGAAAAATAGTTCTTCTACTGCTGACATACCATCACAAAATCGAACATAGGCAATGAAATGAGCATCTTTATTGCTATCTGTTGCCTCATCAAGCTGAACTGAAAACAATTTGTCACGCAACTTCCCGGAAAGCTGATGCTGTACATCAGGGGTGCTCAAACGGTCGATCGTGATTGACAAGTCGATCGCGAGTGCTTTTTGAGTCGATCTCGAGAAAAAGATTCCGATATAGAACTATTCACAGATTTTCTTTAAGGTAACTAAAACAAAATGTAATGAATAAACTACTAAAATTTATTCGATCCACAATTAGGCCAAAATAACCCCCTCCTCACTTTCTTTTATCGTAATAACCCCCTGCTAGCGGCAAAAGGCGGCTTTATCAAAGGAACGCGCGGTACTTGTCAAAGAAAAGCCGCGTTTTTGATTCCCGCCGATTTTTCTAGAAACTTCGGGAGGCGTGTTTGACGGGAACATTAGAGACTTCGTTCGCACCGATATAAATGTTGCGCCTGCAGGAATAGGAGTCAGTCAGAGTTGTAACTTGAAGGCGATACATCGATACAAAATTTAATAATAAATAGTCCAAAATGAGTGCTGCGAAGAAAAGTAAAACTTATCATTTTAATAACGATTGGGAGGAAGAATTTTTCTTTTGTATGGTAAAGGATAAGTACATTTGTCTCATTTGCCGTGCGTCAGTTGCAATACCTAAGCGTGGGAACTTAGAGAGGCATCATAAAACGGTTCATAAAAACTATGAAAAGGATTTTCCGTCACAGAGTGAATTAAGAAAACGAAAAGTACGTGATTTGATAACTTGTTTGAAAAAAGAACAAACCATGTTCACAAGACCAGCCAAACAATCAAAAGCTGCAACGATCGCGTCATTTAAAATATCTCATATATTGGCGAAACACAAGAAACCATTTGATGATGGATTGGTTGTGAAGGAAGCATTTATTGAAGCGGGTGAGACTTTATTTGGAGATTTTAAAAATAAAACAGAGATTATGTCTGCTATTAGAGAACTTCAGTTATCTCGTTCGACTGTCACAAGGCGTGTTGAAGTCATGAGTCAGGACATGGCAGATAAACTAAAACATGATATCATGGAATGTACATACTTTTCTTTACAGTTCGACGAATCCACCGATATGACAGACACTGCCCAGTTGTGTATTTTTATTCGAATGGTATTCAATGACATGTCGACTAAGGAAGAGTTTTTGACAATGATTCCTCTGAAAGAAAAGACCCGTGGCGAAGATATATATGACGTTTTCTTCAATTTTGTAACAAACTACAAGCTACCAATATATAAACTAGTATGCATTACAACCGATGGAACACCAGCAATGACTGGAAACAAAAACGGTTTTGTGGCATTGTGTCGAGCTAATGATGATTTCCCTTCATTTTTCTCCTTCCATTGCATTATACATCAACAAATTTTGTGTTCAAAAGTTCTAAACATAAAAATTGTGAATTCCATCCGTGCACGTAGCTTGCAACGACGGCTCTTTAAATTGCATTTGGAAGATAGTGAGTCAGCTAAACACACTGATTTAGTTCCTCACACGGACGTCAGGTGGTTGAGTCGCGGAAAATTCCTAGAAAGGTTTCAAGAATTATTGCCCGAAATAACAGCTTTTCTGGACGAAAGAGGTGATGACACTCAGATGCTGAAAAGCGAAAAATGGCTGACTGAATTAGCATTTTTGACAGACATCACAATGCATTTAAACACCATTAATTTGGAGCTTCAAGGTAAAGGAAAAACTATTATTGAGATGATTAGCGCAATAAACGCATTCAAAAGTAAATTGCAACTTATGATAGATCAACTGAAAAGAAAGGATCTGAAAAATTTTCCGTCTTTGAAAGCAATGATTCCTCAGTTGAATTATGATATTTATGAGGCAGAATTATAAAATATTTTGGGCCAATTCGAAATACGTTTTTACGATTTCAGTAAATTGGCAAATATCGCATCATTTATGATTATCCTTTTTCGTGTAAAAACATTGAGGAATTAGCTACTGAAATAGCAAATCAGTTCAACATGGACTCATGTTCTGTTGAAAATGAGTTAGTGCAGATTATATCAGATATACATCTCAAAGCCACAACATCTGATACAAAATTCTGGTGTTTTATATCTGAAGATAAATATCCGAATCTAAGGCAAATCGCCCTTCAACTGACGGCAATGTTTGGGTCAACTTACTTGTGCGAGTATGCATTTTCTGAAATGAAGATAATTAAGTCAAAATATCACAATCGACTAACTGACGAACATAGGTCATGTTGCTTTCGATTAGCACTCGGTAATTACGTACCGTCTTATGAAAAGTATGCTGAGGACATGCAGTGCCACGCTTCAACATCCAAAGTCACTCTTTAGTTAAGTTTAGACACTAGAACTCGTTTGTTTTGTAAGAACCAATAAACTCGCAATTTTGAATAATTATGAGTTTTTTCATTGACATTTTAGAGCAGACCTACACTTACCTTGACTAAAAAAATGCATATTGTGCGGAAAACTAATATCTATGTCACGATACACCCTACCTAGACGACAATCCTGCATCACACTTACTTGCAGCCTCTCAGAGTCGATCGATCGTAGTCTAACAATATTGAGGTAGATCGCCAGCAGTTCAAGTTTGAGCACCCCTGCTGTACATCTTCAGCTATATCACAAATTCGACGGTCAACAGTATCATTTGATATAGGTAAGGATAGCAATTTTTTGGCAAAATTATCTCCAAACATAGTTTCTACAATCTCAATTGCTGCTGGCAAAGCAAGCTCTTCATCAATGGTATGAGGTTTTTTAGATCTGGCTATTTTATATGAAACTTTGTAAGAGGCAAGTAAAGCTTTTTCATTCACAGACAAAGTTTTTTTAAAAAATGATTTTTGCTTTACTTACGAGTATGATTTTAATTTTAATTTTAATTCGAAGAATTCTCGGTGTTTGTTAAGGTACTGACTATGAAGCATTTCCAAATGTCGTTTTGGTTTCATGCTGTCTGCTGCCAAAATTTTTGAGCAAATAAATAACACACAGAGGCCTTTCTTCTTCATTTACTTCAGTACTGGTAAAAACCTAAATTTAAGTATTCTTGAGAATATTTTCTTGATTTTATTTTCGGGACCACGCTGTTGATGCTTCACTATCGTCTAATGCTCGCTTACGTCCACTTAAAAATTTATCCATGATTCTGTATAAATTTACTCCTGTGAATATTTAATACCTTGAATTTCAATTAACACGTAAATTACAACATACACATTCACGATCAATCCGATAGCAGTAGAAGGATCAACTCGACTGAGACGGGCTGAAATTGAACGAGGTGCAGCATTTATACACTTTTGGGCAGACTTTCCGAATATTCGAGAGAACTCGGAACTTCTCGCGAAGCCGCTACCGATATGGTGGACGTGACAGAGAGGAATCGAATCTAGTTTTGTCAACGCAGCAGATATGTGTTGCCAAATATGAACAAATTTACTTATTCTTAGTAGTTTGTAAGGTTTGTAATTAAGGTCATAGTGTAGCTTTAGCATTAAAATACTGAAATACATTATTATTGCATGCATTGTTATTGTATGGGAGGGGGGGGGGGAGGCGCGATGAAAATTATGTTTAAAAATTGGGTCTCAAATACCGAAAGGTTGAGAAACGCTGGTTTAAGCCACTGTGATGTTTGTCCAATATAACTGCCATCGCAGTCCAAGCAAGACATTTTATTATATTACATTGTTGTTTTACATAAGTGGCGTCTTTTGTTTTGCACGACCAAATAAATTCATATTATATAATTGATTATATCTTGTTATTTTTATGTCAGCGTAATCTTTAAAGGTCGAGACTATCTTGTCCGTCAGATCACGTATGTAGGGTAGTTTTTTGTATTGGACTACATGTCTTACTTCTTCCGTGGGACCATCAAAGATGTTGGAATTGAAAAAATTGTTGCAAAAAATATGTGAATAGTTTTTTTTAAATTGTTTTGTAAAAAAGTATTGCCACCAAGTATAATACGGTGGTGGCAATGAGGAATAGAGTTACTCACATCAGTGACGATACTGGCTTTTATTGTATTTGGAATGTCCAATTTCAATGTAGATTGTAAACTTCCGAATACAGACCAAGGTAACGAGATTCTTCTATCCAAGTCAGCCTTTAAATTATTTTCTGATATTTGGATTTTTTGTCCTAAGTATATGAATGTTTGTATCTTTTCTATTCTTTCACCTTCTATTAACAGCTCCTGGCTGTCATTTTCAGTTTCGTTGTTCAAATATTTGGTTTTGGTGAAGTTTATTTTTAGACCTATTTATCGAGAGTTGTTATTTAATTTTGTCAGCATTTCTTGTAATTTTTCTTATGTGTCGGCGATTAGAGTGACATGATCTGCGAACCTTAAGTAATTTAATCGTTCACTGTCTATTAGTTTTCCTTTATTTTCCCACTTTAGCGATTTGAACATGTCTTCTAGAGTCAACGTGAACAGTTTTGTGGATATTGAGTCGCTTTGTCTAATTCTTTTCTAATTTTGGTTTTATTTGTTTTTTCTTCAAGCATGATTTGTGATGTGGCATTTTTATATATGTGTTCAAAAAGAGATGTGTATTTTTCCTCGACTCTGCTATTATTTAAGGCCTTAAGGACTGCTTCTATCTTTACCGAATCAAATACTTTTTCGTAGCCAACCATTGCTATCCACAATGTGACCTTATTCATTTGCTTTTTCCACTAGTAGTCTAATTGTTTGAAGTGGCCCTGATTTTACTATCTATGGCGGCATAATTTACCGGATTTAAATAGCGAAATGAAATTTCTTTCCGTGATTTATGGTAAACGTAACAAACTTTTCTATTTTAAATAATATACCTGGCATATTTTTAATTATAGGAATTCTACGAAAAATTCTAGACAACTTTCGTGTAATAATATTTGAGGTGAGAAAATATACAGCACTGCCCTTTTTTGTTATAGTACTAACTAGCCGTGCCCGCGGCTCCGCTCGCTTGGACTTGACTCACTATTATCGTCACTGCTTAACCTGTTACCTAACGTAGTAAAATATATCCTAGAACCTGGCCATGTACATGTGAATTAAAAAAAAAACATGTAAATCGAATAAGTTGTTCTTGAGTGTTAGGCGCACTAACGGACAGACAGAGAAACATTGCGTTTTATATATATTATAGATTTCTTTTGGTAGCTATAAAGTTAGGAATTAAAAAAAAAAAAACACGTAAATCGAATAAGTGGTTCTCGAATGATAAGCACATTTACGGACAGACAGACAGAGAGAGACGTTGCATTTTATATGTACTATATTTATTATATAACTGGCCAGAGAACATATGTAAGAATTAAAAAATACACGTAAATCGGGTAAGTGGTTCTCGAAGTGGCGCACTTCCGAGTGATAAGCGCACTATTTTATGGACCGATATTGCTCCATATTTAAAGGTTTACAGACAAGAGACAGCAGCAAACTCGTTTATTCCCTGTTTATTTTTTATATTATCTAACGTAATAAAATATATCCCATAACCTGGCCAAAGAACATATGTATAAATTTAAAAAAAGAAACCACGTAAATTGGATAAATGGTTCCCGAGTGATAAGCGCATTAACGGACAAACACAACAGACAGAGAGTTATATATTATATATTTTATATATATTGTAGATTATAGTGTATTAATATTATTATATAACCTGGAAAAGACAACATATGTATAAATAAAAAGTGGTTTTTGATGATAAGCGCACTAATGAACAGACAGACAGAGAGACGTTGCATTTTATATTTATTATATAGATTATTATTATTATATTATTATAAACCTGCCCAGAGAATATATGTATGTTTTTTTAAAAAAAGCACGTAAATCGAATAAGTGGTTCTCGAGTGATAAGCGCACTAACGGGCGATAGACAGACAGACAGACAAAGAGACGTTGCATTTTATATATATTATAGCATATATATATATATATTATTTATATACATATATACATATATATATATATATTTATATATATATATATATATATATTATATATATATATATATATATATATATATTATATATATATATATATATATATATATATATATAGAGATATATATATTATATTCTTTTCTGCCTGTTTCATATAATTGTTTAGGCAGTGATTACAAGAGAACGTCCTAGCGTCAAACTTATTTCCGACTTGATTCACTCTTATATGCTTATCTTTATGTTATCTAACATAATAAAATACATCCTATAACCTGGCCAGAGAACATATGTTTGTTTTAAAAAAAAAGCACGTAAATCGAATGAGTGGTTCCCGAGTGATAAGCACACTAACGGACAGGCAGATCGAGAGATAGACAAAGAGATATATATTGCATTTTATATATGTATATATATATATATATATTATATAAATATATCTTTGCTACATGATATTGTTCCATTTTTTAATGGTTTAGGTAGTGTATTGTAAGAGAACTCGCTAGCGGCAAGCTTTTTTCGAGTTGATTCACTATTATCGTCCCTGCTTATTTCTTTTGTTACCTAACGTAATAAAACATAGCCTATAACCGGGCCAGAGAACATATGTATGTTTTAAAAAAAAAGCACGTAAATTAGATAAGTAATTCTCCAGTGATAAGCGCACTAACGGACAGACAGACAGAGAGACGTTGCATTTTATATATAATATAGATGTGCTATCTAATGAAGTAATTATTTCAACAGCTATTTTCAAATTTTACAATTTTCAACTGGTCGATTTCCAAACGTTGAATAACTGTAACGATAAACTGTCTGATTTTGAAAGTCGAGAGTATTATTATCCATGAGAAGTTTTTTTATCAACTAACTTATTTTGAAAAAGTCGACCATTAAAAAATCTACTACCCTTATTACCTGCCTGTATCGAAAAAACTACTTTTTTGTATCCAATAATTTTTATAGTAAATTAGCCGTATCAAGTTAAGCAAAAACTTGTGTTACAAACAAGTATTATATTCACTCCCAACAATTATCCACTGATTTTTTATTTAATGAAACCATAGCCCAATAAGGTAGTTAAAAATGCTTTCGAAGGTTGATGTCTTTAAAATTATTTAGATAACAAAAAACTGCTTACAGATAGGTGCATTGATTTAGAATATTTTGTGACGGAATAAACTCATTTTCGTTATAAAATAAAAGAAATCATTAAAATCCAAACTTGCGGTATTGTTTCGATTATCAGTATCTCAGAAACTATTGATTTTAGGCATAGAAAAATACACATAGAAATTGTTTGAAACTCTCTGTAAAATATAAATATTTAACAAATTGTAATTACCTATTATCATTATTTTAATTTAAAAAAATTATTTCTCCTCCGGTTGACCAGAAGTAATAATTTTGTGAGATCAGTCATTAATACTTCGAATATAAGCACAAAGAACGATATTATTTTGGTTATATCGTCATGTTTGATATTGTTAAAAGAGCTTGTCTAGTAATGCCGTGGTTACCCGGTATATATATATATATATATATATATATATATATATATATATATATATATATATATATATATATATATATGTTGCCGTATATATATACAATATAATATCATATTATATTGGGACCTAAAAGAAGAACATATACTGATATATATAACTTTATATATGTTAATTAGGTTGTTATAATAAATTAGTGTGGAGCAAGAATAAGATATTAGTCAAAATAAGTTAAAAAGACTATAGAAGTATTATATATTGTACATAAAAATGTTACATCTAAAAGTAGGTTAATCCATAAAATATACAAAATACACATTACAAACACTAGACAAAATTTCAAAAAACAAATTTAACACATGGATGTACTTGGGATTGGATGCTGAAAACATCATTAATTATTTATATTGTGACGACCACATATGGCCACCGCCATTTAGGAACAAATGACAAGAACGACAGAGACAGCTACCCGACAGAGATAAGGCGTTTAGTCATAATAACCAGAATTTTTATATATATATATATATATATATATATATATATATATATATATATATATATATATATATATATATATATATATATATATATATATATATATATATATATATATATATATATATATATATATATATATATATATATATATATAAACAAATAATAATATTTTGTTTCAGTACTGTATTTTATAATCAGGAAATTAGCAAAGCTGGAGCATTTTTACAGATTCAGGAAGAAACCTTACGTGTTCCAGAGGTTGGATTTGCTGACAGTGAAATAACTTGTATAACTGTAAGTATTATTTAATAATAGGAGAAAATTATATATACATGTTGTCTCAATTAAAGCGGGTCAAGTAATTCGAACATAAATATATTTTTTTGGAAAGTAGAAAAGAATAACCGGTCAAGTGCAAGTTGAATTTGCGCAATTAATGTTCCGTACGTTGATTGCTTTTAAAATAAAAATTTTTGGTTACACAAATACAAAATGATCAGTTATTTCACAAAACACATATCAAATGAGTTTTTCAACAGTTTTTTCCGATCTCTACTGATAACTGATGACCTTTAATTTTTTTTTTATATACCAGATAAGTTATTAAAGGTAAAATGACCCCACAAAAAAAAGCGACTGGCGTAAGGTCGGGACTTCTTGCAGGCCATTCTACAGCACTTCTTCGGCCTATCAATCGATCAGGAAAAATCGCATCCAAATATTCACGAACATTGATTTCATAGAGAGGAGATGCTCCGTCTTGTTGATACCACAGATTTCTGTTAGGGATATCCAAATTGCTATACTGTAAGGTTTCCATCGATAAAAAAGGGACCAATGATATGACGTCCACAAATCCCTGCCCACACGTTTATCTTTTGTGGTTTTTGAGAATGACTGTCGATTATCCAGTGGGGATTCTCAGTAGACCAGTACCGGCACTTATGCCTGTTAACTTTTCGTTAAGACAAAATGTAACCTCGTCAGAAAAAACAATATTATGAAGTAGGTTAGGATCATTATTGATTCGTTCCATCATGACCTCGCAAAATTCAATGCGTCTATCGTAGTCATCTTTAGATAATTCTTGCAAGTATACGACTTAAGGTACCTTTACTTATGTTGTGGTCTAAACAAAGCTGACGAGTGGCTGTATGGGGATTTTCTGTAAATTTCAATAACACAACTTTTTATCATCGCTTGTTTTAACTTTTGGAGGTCCAGATTTAGAACGATTCTTAACATGACCTGATTGTTTAAATCGTTTTAATGTTTTGCTAACGATCGGGTAATAGGTTCTCGATTTGGATATTCTGCGTTAAAAAGGTCACACACTTCCTGTTGCGTTCTCCTACGGTCTCCGTAACCAACCATCATTAACACAAGTTTCAGTTTCTATTAAATGTACTATTATGATATTACGCTCAAATTGCAGTTTTACAAAATGTAGTAATAAACGTTTTCGTCAATAAACGATTTTTTGACGCGTTAAGTCATTACCTGACAATAAATGTTAGACACAAGTCAGCTTAATTTTTTTTTTTTTTAATTTGATCTCCTTAATTTCAAATATCAATAATTCCAAAACAGTTTAATTTAGACATGTGGTAAGTTGAGAATGTGGAATCTTTGGCACAATGATACTACTCAGAATATATCACCACTACACCAAAACACTTTATTTTTGCACTCGACGCGCGTTTCGCTAACCATGTTAGCTTCATCAGGAGCTCCTGATGAAGCTAACATGGTTAGCGAAACGCGCGTTGAGTGCAAAAATAAACTGTTTGGTGTAGTAGTGATATATATACGAGGCTGGTTTGAAAAAGTCCGTGCAAAAATAAAAACTACTTATGTATTTGGGGTAAACCTTTTTTATTTTTCGACATAGTCTCCTTTTAGGCTTATACACTTCGTCCAACGATGTTCTAGTTTGTTGATCCCTTACCAATAATAGGATTTGTCCAAGTCTGCAAAATATCCATTAGTGTCTGCAATCACCTCCTCGTTTGAATAAAATCTTTGTCCCGCCAGCCATTTCTTCAAATTGGGGAAAAAATAGTAGTCCGAGGGAGCCAAGTTTGGAGAATAGGGGGGATGTGAAACGAGTTGGAATCCTATTTCCATTAATTTTGCGACCACAACTGCTGAGGTGTGTGCTGGTGCTTTGTCGTGATGGAAAAGGACTTTCTTGTGGGCCAATCGCGGGCGTTTTTCTTGCAGCTCGGTTTTCAAACGGTCCAATAACGATGAATAATATTCACCTGTAATAGTTTTACCCTTTTCCAGATAGTCGATGAGGATTATCCCTTGCGAATCCCAAAAAGACAGTGGCCATAACCTTTCTGGCCGAAGGAACGGTCTTCGCCTTTTTTGGTGCAGATTCCCCCTTGGTAACCCATTGTTTAGATTGTTGTTTGGTCTCAGAGTATAGTAATGTATCCATGTTTCATCCACAGTGACGAAACGACGCTTAAAGTCCTTCGGATTCTTCTGGAACAGCTGCAAATCATCCTTGCAACACTTCACACGATTCCGTTTTTGGTCAAGCGTGAGCAATCGCGGCACCCATCTTGCGGATAGCTTTCTCATGTCCAATGTTTATGCAAAATATTATGTACCCGTTCAGTCGAGATGCCCACAGCACTAGCAATCTCACGCACCTTAACTCTTCTGTCATCCATCACCATATCATGGATTGATCAATGATTTCTGGAGTCGTAACCTCCACAGGCCGTCCAGAACATTCAGCGTCACTTGTGCCCATATGGCCAGTCCGAAAATTTTGAAACCACTTATAAACTGTTCTAATCGAAGGTGCAGAGTCACCATAATGTTTATCAAGCTTCTCTTTAGTCTCCTGAGGCGTTTTGCCTTTCATAAAGTAATGTTTAATCACCACACGAAATTCTTTTTCGTCCATTTCTTGAAAATCACTCGACTTCCTTGATTCACACGAATGCCAAACACAAAGAAATAAACCAATATGGCTGAAACTTGGTGTGCGTTCATTCAAGAGATGCTACTAACTAACTAACATGACCTCGATACGCGCCGATGGTGCCATCTCTCGGACTTTGCACGGACTTTTCAAACCAGCCTCGTATTCTGAGTAGTACACATATGGTATGTTAAACAAATAATATCTAGAATTTTTTAGTAGGATCCAAACATAAAATAATATACAGGGCTTTCCATTTAAAAAAAATTAAGATAGCGTAATTTCTTCGACCTGGCAGTTCAAAACATTTTATTATTAACGTTAGCATATACGTCGTATAACACCCTATAACTTTTATTTGAACATTTTTTTGATTGATAAATGCTGTGGAATCATTATTCTATACATATGGGGCACCCTGTATATATGGCTATAAATAATTATACCTAACATTAGTTCATATATCTACCGGAAATATCTGATATTATTAAAACTATGTAAGATTGGTTTGACACAGTTTTACCCCCTTCCCCTGATGCAAATTTCTGTCCTACTTCAAGTAACATATGAATATCAAATTTAAAATCGACACCTAATTTCGATCGAAAGTTATTTTGCAAACAGACAGATAGACCGATGGAAATTAAAGATGTCTTTTTAGAACAAGATGGCGACCCCGAAATTTTGACTTGTCGACTAATTGTCTGCATAGTTGTTCATTCTATTGGGCGAGTTGAACAAAAGCCTTTTGATGTTGATTTTGCGGCCCTCATGCCCTGAAATGCCCAAAATGCTACATCCAAAAATGCACTGTCGTTTAACCATATAAAATCAATGAATTAATATAAAAAAATCAATTTAGTTTATTCTTGATAAAATAAGAGGGAACCTGTAATACCGGAGGACAAAGTTCATAAAACACCCGCTTTTTCCAGCAAAAAACGGTCGTTTTTTGAGTTCTTGAACTCATGATCCAAATTCACGAAAAATACATACGCTCTCACCATTCTCATTCGGAGTTCGAGACTTAGACCTGTGCGATGGAAAAATTTATTCATATTCACGTATGTTACTCTAGCCTGTTCAATTAGGGAATATATTTCCTTGCTTGGATCCCACTTGTCATTTATATTGGGTCCCAAATATCTAAATGTGGAGATTTTTCTTTGTTATTACCATCCACTTGATTTTTCTTATATTCATCGTTATTCCAAATCTTTCGCTGGCTGTTGCGACTCGATTGATCAGTTGCTGGAGATATTATTTGCTAATAGAACAGTATCATCATGATCAGCATATCGTATGTTATTCAGTGTATTCATATTATTCCTTCAATGGATTCATAGATGGCCTCATTAAACACAGCATCAGAATGAGGATTGAACAGAAGTGGTGAAAGACTGCATCACTGTCTTACACCTTGGGTTTTTTATGCTTTAAGACTTTTCTAGCCCAATTTTAACTTTCACTGAATTTCCAGTACAGATTTTTAATAATATTTAAATCTCTTTTCTCTATATTTGTTGTTTCTAGAATTTTTATTAATTTCTCGTGCATCACACAGAAAGCTTTATTGTAATCTATAAAACATGCATATACCCATATGTTTATGTCTTCACAACGCTGGACAAGTACATTTAATGAAAATTAAAGCTTCTCTTGTAACCATTCCTTTTCGGAATCCGAATTGTATGTTATCTATTTCTGCTTCACATTTTCTACCAGGTGTACAAGTATGAAATGCGGATTTTTTTTCTAAAAAAACATGTTAAATTCAGACGAATGATAACAAGGCTTTATTCAAAGTATGCTCCATCGCTTGTTATACATTTTTCCCATCTTTCGGGCAATTTGTAAATACCACGCCAGGAAAAATCTTCCCCTTTTGCTGCGAACCATTAATCGAGCCATTTATTCACATCTTCGTACGAACCAAAGCGCTGCTCAGCAAGTGCGTGACCTATCGATGCAAACAAGTGGTAATCGGAAGGAGCCAAGTCTGGTGAGTAAGCCGCATGGGGTAGAACTCCCAGCTGAGTGCTTCCAACGTGTCGCGGTTTTTCCGTATGTGATGGAGCATTGTCATGAAGAAAAATGACTTCGTGCTGCCTCTTTCGGTATTCTGGCCTTTTTTCAAGCAGCGAACGGTTCAAATCGGTCAATTCTTGTTGGTAACGTTTAGTATTAACCGTTTCCCCAGGTTTTAACAGCTCATAACAGACCACGCCCCTCTGGTCCCACCAAACACAGAGCATCGTTTTTTCTGCCAAAGCGATTGGGTCTTGCGGTCGATGTGGATGGTGCGCCTGGGTCTACCCATGATTTTTTGAGCTTGGGATTTTCAAAATAAATTCACTTTTCATTCCCTCTAACTATACGATGCAAAAACGACTTCCTTTTATACCGAGTGAGCAAAATGTCACACGTGTTTTTGCGCTTTTCTATTTGCCTGTCGTTCAACTCATGTGGTACCCATCTACCGGTCTTCTGAATCTTTTTCATCTCTCGTAGCCGATTGGAAACAGTTTGTTGACTAACGCCCAATTGCTCGGCGAGTTGTTTTGTGTTTGCGAATCATCTTTGTTCCTTGTCTGCAACATAGAAGTCACCACTTTAGAAACGCCGAAACCATCGTTCACACGTATCTTGCGATGGAGCATGTTCACCATAAACTTCTCGAAGTAATCGGTATGATTCAACAGCAGTTTCTCTTCAAATGAAAACAAAAAATTAATGCTGTCCGCGAATGCTCTTTGTTTAGTATAAATTTCGACATATTGAACACAACAACACGTGGTATATATTCTGGTATGGATGATTTTCAGGAATATCTTAAGAACGTGAGATATTAAGCTTATTAAGCGATAATCCTCAAATTTCATCGACTTTAGCCAGTCAAGAGGGATTTGTCCAGTTTCATAGATCTTGTTAAATAAGATTATCAGTCGATTAATAAATGGACTTTCATCCGAAAATATTTTGAGGATTTACCCCTTTATCTCATCTGGACCAACTGCTTTTCCATCCTTCTGTATAGCATGAATATCTTCTCTTTTTGTAATTTCTGGCCCTATCTCATTATACCTGTTTAGCTGTTTTCTGATCTATGTCCATTGAAAAGTTGTTCTATGTATTGCTTCCATGTCTTTATTTTGTCCTTAATATCCAGTATAATTTTATTACTTTCATTTCTCAGAATTGTTTCTTGTTTTTCCCCCCAATTCGTTCACCTTCTTATGTGGGTTGAATGTGTCATGTTTCTCTTGCAGTTCCTCTATTTCTCGACATTTCTCGCTTACCCAGATTTCCTGAGTTTCTCTGCATTTTCGACGTATTACTCTATTTAGTTCGTTGTATTTTCAGTTTCTGTAATCGTCTTTCGTCCATCAGATTTAGTATTATGACCTATAGTTTACTATAATACGGCATTTATCTTGAATGAAAGTAGTTTATTATCTACAATATTTTTCTTTAAATTGCTCTCATAGAAAGCTAGTTAATTATATTTACTTTTCAAGCAATTAAATATCTATTTTTAGTGGTCCGTACGGAACACTTATAAGATCACTTCGGTGTCTGTCTGTCTGTCACACCCGATTTTCTCCGAAACTATTTGACATAGAAAGTTGAAATATGGTAATAATATAGGACTTGATGGCCTCATCAGAGTCATGTAGTTCTGAAAGTTAAATTTTGACTTATGGGGTTAGTTTTGGGGGTGAAATCGGAAGTGAAAAAAAAAATTTTTTTACTAGGTCATCGAGTGTGGTGTCAAATGAAAGCTTGTGAAAACACGAGTAAAAAATATGTATATAATGTAATACTTGTGCGCACTTTTCTTTGTATTATTTTTAAAAAATCGCGAAAAATCGCTGTCGCCACCTTATCTCGAAAAGTACTTATCAAAAAGTTTTGAAAAAATTCTGGAATATTCTCCACGGGGTGTAGATTGAACAAAAGTTATCACGAGTGCATTACCTTTAATATTTTATCTGGTATATAAAAAAACCAAAAATTTCAAGGTCATTAGATTTCAGTAAAGATTGTAAACAAACTTTGTTGAAAACTCATTTGGGGTGGGTTTTGTGAAGTCACTGATCATTTTATATATCTCTGTAACAAAATTTTTTATTTTAAAAACAATCAACGTACGGAACACTAATTGCGCAAGTTCAACTTGCTTGACCGGTTTTTTTCATTAATATTGTATAATTGTAACAATTTTGCTTCTAGGTCACCAATCTTGACAGTGATGCTGATGCTGGATATCCAAAAATAATGGAAGGTGGCGTTGGTGCCAAATATGTCACGCTTCATCTAGAATCACAAAGATCAAAAGGTTTCGACTTTAGAGTCACAACTTATTATGATAAGGGCTCAAATATGAGCTCAATCTTAGAGTAAATTATGTAAATCATGGTATGTTCAAAATTGTAACTATCAATAAATAATTTCTAGAAATACCCATTGTTTTTTGTCATATATTGAATATACGCGAATGTCTATCGTAAAAATGTAAAAACAAAGCACTTTTAATACATCTGTATTGATAACTTCAGCTTCCTGATGTAATAACAATAAACTTTTCCTGTGCCTTTCTAAGAATTTTAATTTTTCTAAATTTCCGACTGCACACATGTTTTATGCCCTTATATTACCCTCTACTAACAATGGATGCGTTTAATAAATAGCTTTACTTCAAGTGAATGCGCTGCCATAATCCTAGCAGTATTACCCAAGTGTTAAAGATCGATAGTTGCGATTTCTGAATTTATTGTGCTTCAAAAGGTTCCTGCGGCTATTTATTAGACAATTTCGCTTTTAAAATGGTGCCAAAAAGCAGCTGAGTATCGAATAAAGGAGCGCTATCTGCAATCTTATGAGGAAGTCTAGAGGGAGCGACCAATCGGTACTTCAAATTAAAACGTAGCCTACACCCTCGACCAAAATTAGGTAAAAGGAATAAATGAAAAGAGAATAACATCTGGTCGGCTTAAAGCCAGAACAGAGCGTGAAGATCAGTTTATAGTTGTGATATATAAACAAAAATAATCGGTACTTAATTATTTTTCAGATTAGCGCTACCTTAAGAGAAACTTGTGTTGAACCAGTTTCCACACTTTTAAGAAGCAATTGCTGTCTGTAGGCTTAAGAGGATATGTAGCTGCCCGAAAACCGAGGCTGACAATCAGACAAAACCAAAGCGCTCGACAATAACTCCACGAAAAATTATCGTTCAAGGCTTTTGGACCGCTCCAATTAAAGAGGACAAACAATGTTAAAAGAGCTCTAAGGTGGAATCATTGAAAAAAATTTATCGAAGTCCGTTAATGATAAAAAATATTTGGGCTCAGGATTTGAAAACTAGAAACTTGAAGCTACAATTTGCTTTCTTTCATCGCCCTACGCTCATTTTTCGCTGAGATATAGCTACTTAAAAAATCACCCAAAAATTTTGGATCTTTTTTTGGTCCTTTAATTTTTACGCGTGTTTATATAGAAAGAATTTCCTTTCCTTTCCGTCATTAAAACGTCTTATATTTAACGAGGTATAACATAGATGGCGAAACAACATTTAATTTTTACCATATTGGTAGTTACGATTTTGATTTTATTTCGTGTTGGCAATTAGTGATTATTGATTTGTTGTTATCAACGAGTGAACGATAGAGATTTTATAATATAACTGCAAATTTTAATTTTTAATAAATATGATTACCAAAATAATAAGACCACAAAATATGAAGGTACCTGTAATAAAAAGATAGTTAATTTGATTTGATTTAGACGGCAAACATCAGTGTCTCAATTAACTCTGTACTTTATAATTTCGATCCGTAGAAAATTATTCGTGTAACTTATTGCAAATATGTCTATAGGGAACGGCCGGGAGGTTGATTTCGTTTAATAATGGGTAGTATGACTTGTGTGACTTTATTATGCCTCTTATTACTGAAAAGAAAACAGGGAGTCCCAGCATAAACCTTGAAATCCGAATAACAAAGGAGCCGGTTTTAGAATACAAAAATATTTTAATATTTTTTTCTATTAAATTTATTTGAGAAAAACTAGATGACGGGATAAAAAAAAACGACTTTCCACCTGATTTAGGTATTTCGATATTATGCAAGTTCAGCGTGCATCAGTGGGGTGCAAAAAAAGTATTAATAACATTATTTCTTTAGGGTCGATTTTTTCCTTTATTATTGAGATACGCTATTTAAGGTAAATTTTCTACTGTCTTGCTACAAGGATCCATCAGTTATATATATATATATATATATATATATATATATATATATATATATATATATATATATATATATATATATATATATATATATATATATATATATATATATATATATATATATATATATATATATATATATATTATATATATATATATATATATATATATATATATATATATATATATATATATATATATATATATTTATATATATATATATATATATATATATATATATATATATATATATATATATATATATATATATATATATATATTTATATATAATATAACGTGAGGGGGGGCACCCTCCTCGGATAACTGAAAACTCGGATAATCCGGATTTGTTTTTTATTCATTTAAAAAATAAACACCAATACTTTAAACCGATATATTAACGTTTTTAACATATAAATAGGTACATACATTATAAATCAGTGAAATAGGTATCTATGCGCTTCTGTTTCATATTGCATCTTCTTTTTCTCGCTGCAATGTTTCTCCATCTATTAACAAGAAGCAAATCCGCTGGGGTTGCCTCTGGTTGTTGTTCGATATACCTCAAAGCTTTTTCCAAAGAAGCAAAATCTTCTTAATGAGAGATCTTAGTGAGAGACTGTTCATTCACCGCCGCTTCGTCGTCATCATCGTCATCTGATTTTTCGGTTTTCTGAAAGGCATTCGTTATTTCTTCAATACTCATTTCTTCTTCTAAATCATCTGCTGTAATCCATTCAACATCTTCTCTTGTCACATTTTCGCAACCTTTTAATTTTTGTATTAATACAAATAAATTTTTTTCTTTTTCTTCTATCTCGATGTCAAAATTTGAACAGGACATTTCTCCATGGCTTTTCAATTTCAAAGCTAATTTATTTAATGGATTATCATTTTCACTGTCATTATAGTCTTCAAAATCAATAACTTTTGACTAAGATTTTTGAATAGTGGTAGTAAGCACAGAAGCCCAAGCTTGACTTACCCAGTAAATAATATTTTTCAATGTAACCTTTCTCATCCCATTGATAATGTCCTCCTTTTCTGTGTATTTTAACAGATGTTCAAGATATAAACACCTATAATTTTTTTTAATGTTTTCGAGGATGCCTTGATCCATTGGTTGCATTATGCTGGTTACATTTGGAGGAAAAAATTTTACAATTTCGTCCACATAAAGTCCTTCTCCAGGGTGAGAGGGGGCATTATCCATGAACAAAATTGCTTTAATAGGAAGACGGCTTCTGTTCAAAAATTTAGTCACAGATGGCACGAACTCTTCTTCGAACCAGTTAGTAAATAAGGTCGCATCCATCGATGCGCCCTTCTGACTTTTGTAATAGACTGGTAGGGCTTTGGGTGAGATGTCTTTTAAAGCTCTTGGATGTGCAGACTTGCCAATCACCATCAGTGGGATTTTGTGCTTGCCAGATGCATTGGAACATACCATTATATAGTTATATACATAGTTAATCTTTCCTTACTTCGTTTGTGCCCAGGAGCTGATTTTTCCTGTCGAGATGCCAATGTTTTTGATGGAAGCATTTTATAATTCAGACCAGTTTCGTCACAGTTGTAAATTTGATCACATGTGTATCCACAATCTTCGATTTGCTTTTTAAAGTTCTGCTTAAACTTCTCAATTGATGACACATCAGCAGAAAGTTTTTCACCACATACAGTCAGTTGTACACCGTACCGTTTTTTCCTGCGGTCAGGCCATCCAGAACTGGCGGTAAACTGATCTTTCTCTGGGAATTGCCTACTAATCATTATTGCTTTCTGTTGTAAAATTGGACCTGACAGAGGCACACCTTTTGATCTCTGTTGGTTAAACCACATGAATAAAGCTTCGTTAACCTTTTCATAGTCGCCGGTTTTCATTGATTTTCTTCCTGAGGACTAGGAGGCTTGATTTATTCACCACTCTTCTATTTTTGTGCGGTTTCTTTTCCAATTTCCAACTGTTACCTCACCTACTCCATAATCTCGTGCAACAAGTTTAATTGTTTCTCCTGCTTCAATTCTTCTGATGGCTTTTAATTTTTCTTCAATAGGAACGACAATTCTTTTACGCTTGTTTTGCTCCATTATAATACGACAAACAAAAATTCAAATAAAGCAGTTCGTATTAATTACATTTAACTACCAGAACTCCAACCAAATAAATTATGTGAGTATACTCGTACTTCTCCGTAGTAAACGCTATAACGCACTGCATTTACGCAAATTTACATGCTGAAAGAGTCCAAAAACATAAATAGGGAAACCCTTCACACGGGCCAGAGGCCCCGACGATTTTAAATTGAAATATATACATATATATTTTAGAAGCTCCGTCAATACGCAGCATAGACGCGCGTACCTCGGATAATCAGGTTCTTAGATTGGCTCGGTTAATCCGGAGCTCAGGTAATCGCGACTCGGTTAATCGGGGTTCTACTGTATGTATATATATATATATATATATATATATATATATATATATACAAATGATCAGCAACATATAAGAAAATTTATTATTATTAGAACATCCAAATTTTTTTTCGGGTAATCAGTTCTGCATGTCTGATAACCTAAGAAACTGATTCTGATATAAGTCACGTGAACATGGCGGGAGAATAAGAAAAAAACTGGCATCAATCTATCATCTATATCTAAATACACATATGGTCTTTATCATAGATCCTTTATGTATTCATACACGTACAAGCAAGCCAAATTCTAGGTCGAAATTTAACAAAACGACGACGGAGACGGTTCCTTAAGCAGAGCCAAATCTAATTACTGTAAGGATTAAATAAGCTAGCTTCATCAGCAGATGTATCTATCTATATTCAAGTACATTTATCTATTATTTTTTATTTTTTTAAACAAAAAAACAAACCACACCTAAAATGCAGGTCGTCTTAAAAATGAATTTTAACTAGATGTGATATGACTCATCAAACACTTCAGAAAATTTTTCACCTATTATGAAC